>CM054158.1:7528915-7566415 GCA_028751875.1 Rapana venosa
AACTGATATTTTGATACCGTGTGGTTGGCTCCCGACCTGAAAGATATCTTTCAGATTTTTTTTTTTTAATCCATCCGAAGTCGGTCTTCATGCCCTTGCAAACTGACAGGGGCGGGGGAGGGATCATAACGGACAATGGTCACCTAGTGCAAAAAGTATTAGAGGGTCTCTAATGGTACCTCCTCAGCGTTGGGTCAGGCTACTATACTATACAATGCTGGTTCTGTCTGTTTTAATGCAAACTGAGGTGGACAACTGCGACAAAGTGTGGAGCATACCAACCATGAAGGCTCGTTTGCAGTACACTGGGGTTTTTTGTTTACAGTTCCTTTTCGATGAATACTCTTTACTGCAAAATGCCTGCTGGAAATTTTGGTTCAGATAAAATCTACATTGTCAGATACTACACAATAACAATTTAAAGTCAGATCTTAACTTGTGATTCTCCCCTCCCCCCTCTCTTATTTTCCAGTTTCACCCTTAGCATGCAACTAGCTATGTATGACCACTGACTGGTGTCAGAAAGCAGTCTCGCCGACTTACAGAATTTAAACTTAAAGAGTATTTGAAACCAAGTTCTCTAAAACATGAGCTGCCAGTTAATCACAGCCATAAATAACAAATTACCAACGATTATTCTTTCTGAAGATATCTACTGGTATGCCCAACCGTTCATAAACTCGGTCTTGACAAGGGAAGTTTTGAGACACCTCCTGCAAGAAACAAGCACTAGTAAGCTCATGGGGCTGATTATTTTAGAAAGATTGAACATTATTATTAATAAGTAATCATTATTTCTGAAGCCACAGTCAAGCCTACACAGAGGCGCTCTCTGTGCTATGTTTAAAATATAAAATAAAAATAAGACGAAATAAACTAACAAACTGAGAACTACGCCTACAACAACTCAAGATTCTGAAGACACTAGGGCCTATCTTCATTCTTCTCTTCTCTGCGCTCCCTTTGTTATTGGGCGGGAAGTGTAATGCCTGCTTTTCTCCTCTGCTTGTAAAGTTTTCTCTCTGCAGCATGAGGTCTGCCCACTGGCCTCTGACGACACTTTCCAACCAGAGCAGCTCACTTTGGGGACAGGATGCATACTGGGTATGCTCCTGTTTTTTGTAATCCACCTAACGCTGACATGAACTCCACTATCTTTAACAGGCATATTTTATCTTCTCCAAGTGTAGGCCTGCAATATGCACGAACTTGAAGGGGCAAATCATATTTTAAACCAAAAAAACACAACCAAACAAACAAAAAAGAACAGATCTTCAGTGAGCGCAGGTCACAGAATCTTGTTCTTCGAACGCTCATATAACAACTATTATTGTCAGTCATTAAGCGAAAATGCGGTACGCTGCCGTTAAGCGCTTGACAAGTCAGGCCCAGCGCATCTGACTTCAGCATGGGAGAGAATTGTTATCTTTTGAATCTTTCTGGAATAAAGGCAGGGGAATGCACCAAGAAGGCAGAAAACAGACATGGAGGAGGTGACAGGAAGAAAAGGAACAAGGCAGAAACAAAGAGAGGGATGGTAAAGAGGGAATTCCTAGCACAGAATTTCCAGAAGGTGGGCATGCTATTTAAACTGACAGGCCCCTGACATCAAGGTCACTGAATGATCCCATAGTAATTTTAGTATAAATCATAATTTTGCAAATGACGTGGGAGGTCGGAAACTGAATGGAAATGACAGTGAGGATTATGGCACACTGTGCGTTCTCATTACTAATGCACTCCACATCACCATAATGATAATCATTTGCCACGTTCAGTCTGCTGCCCCAAGGGGCCTGAAGAGAAAAGTGGGAGATGAGGAGAGAGAGAGAGAGAGAGAGGAGAGAGAGAGAGAGAGAGAGAGAGACAGACAGACAGAAACACAGACGAACAGATAAGACGAAAGGGGAGAGAAAGAGAGAGAGGGGGAGGGAGGAAGAGAGGGAGGGGGGGGGAGAGAAAGAGAGGACACACACACAAACAGAGAGACAGACAGAGCAGACAGAAGAGCAAGACACAGATAGAAAGAAGGACAGAGAGACAGACAGACAGGCAGCAAAGAGACAAGAGAGAGACATAGAGAAAGACGAGAGAGACAGACACTAGAGAAGACAGACAGAGAGAGACAGGAGACAGGGAGGAGAAGGAGACAGACGAGCTACAGACAGACAGGACAGAGAGAAGAGAGAAGAGACGAAGAGAAAGGAGGGAGAGAGAGACGAGAGACACAGACAGGAGAGAGAGAGGAGGCATGGGGAGGGCGACAAGAGAGAGAGAGACAGACAGGACAGACAGACATGAGAGAGAGAGAGAGAGAGGAGGAGAGAGAGAGACAGACTAGAGACAGATTTAAACAGACAGAGAGCAGAGAAGAGAAGACTGAAGAGAGAGAAGAGAGAGAGAGAGAGAGAGGAGAGAGAAGGGAGAGAGAGGAGGAGAGAAGAGAAGGGGGGGGGCAGGCTATTTAATACTGAGCTTGAAGCAACTTTCCATCCAGATTTCAAATCCATGTAAAAAGTTGCAATGAACACACACACACACACAGCACAACCACACACACACAAACACAACACACACACACACACACACACTACAAGCAAACACACTACATACAAACACACACACACACACACACAGTGGCATGTGAGTGAAGCTCACACACTATAACTACAAGACCAAGCTAAGGATACACAAAAATCAATGCCAGTACTCTGAAGACTTTATGCTGGAGAAAGAATTACCACCTTTGCATTATTGGTGTCACATGGTAAACTGTCTTTTCCTGTCTGTGTGTGTATTAATTTGACTGTCACAGACAAGTCTCCTGATGTCTGGCTTCATCTTGAAGCTGAGTACTATTACTAGTTATCTATTTCACTTGTTTTTTAGTTGACATGAAACAGATTGAATTTAGTAAATAGGCATACAGAGTGCATGCATATTAATTGCAAGAGTTAGAGAGTGGGAGAGTGACAGAAGGAGAGAGAGGGAGGGAGAAAGAGAGGAGGGGAGAGAGGAGACACAGACAAAAGAAAAGAGACAGACAGAGACAGAGACCAGACATAGAGAAAGAGAAGAGAGAGAGAGAGAGAGAGAGGGGGTGGGAGGGAGAACTCTGAACAGGTTTCATGTAATTGGCCTTTGGCCACAATACATACAGTGGGCAAGGCAAAAAAGGCAAGTGAAAAAAACAAAATGCAAAAAGAGATCGCCACATTTTCCATCTACGCCAGCTCTCCTGGTGGCATCATACCAAGTACATTATCCAAATAAACAAAACAATAAGACGATAAACCTTGCAAGCAAAACACGAAGTCAATGCATATAACATAATCAAAAGAACAGCACATAAAGCAGCCACAATGACTTATAATGGAAACAAGGAGTAGCCTACAAACAACAGCACAATTACAAAATACTTTTCTTTCGTCTGTTCATAGCATGAAAAACATACCTGGAAAGATTGTGTTGTTGATTTTCATTTGTTCCTTTCAGCAATCTGGATAGTGTCATGTATTTTGATTCTTTACGAAATTTTTCTCTTAAATCTGTATACAAACTGCAATCAAATATGAAGTGACATTCATTTTCTATTTTGTTCACACAGAAAGGACAACTTTTGTCTCTTATAGTTATAGATTCGCTATATCTGTTGACATTATTACTGATAGGAAGCACATTAAATCTTAACTGCGTAATAGCCACACAAACACAATACATCTCCATATCATGAATGTACTTCTCCTTTTGAAAAATTGCTTTAAAAGACCTATAAATGCTATACCTTTCACGTTCTCTGATTGTTCCATCCCATTCTTGGATAAACATATCAATTACTGAATTAGTCGCTGTTTAAACAAACGTAGAAACATCTTTTCATCTCCAACACCTTGCTGCATCCATACAATGTTAAAACCTGCCCCACACACAATTGCTCTCACCTTTGAAACCCAACAGCTTTTGCAAGCTATGTCTAAATTAACATTTTGTACGCTATATGACTATGAGGCAACCTTTCAACATCCATTCGCAACACTTTCAACCTATATCTTAAACTAAGTTAAACAAGCTACATAAGAATTGATAAACAATGGGTACCTCCCTAACTCTCCATATACCATGTTATTTGGTGTTCTCACTGGGACACCCAAGAACCTTTTACATGCCATGACATGTACTTTTCAATGTGATCACTTCAAATGAATATTACAGAATGGGTTGAATTTTGGTATAAACAATTTTTAAGAAAACATTTGGTGTCATTTCCTTATATTTACTAAAAACTTTTTTTTATTTCAATGACAGCTTTCCTTCCTTTCAGAGCTAGACGTCTGGTTCCTTTTTTAACGCTGATCTTAGTTGTAAAAGTAAATCCTAGGGTGGGAGGGAGAGAGAAGGAGAGAGAGAGACTCAGAGAGAGAGAGAGAGAGAGAGAGAGACTCAGAGAGAGTGAGAGACAGAGACAGAGAGGGAGTCACTGTGTGTGGGTGTGTATGGCAGAGTTTTCTGTGTGAAACTTGGGCAGCTCTCCCTGGGGAGGGCAGGTCACCACATGAGCAGTGTCACCCATTTTGTGTGTGTGTGTGTGTCTTTTCCTGTCTATGTGTGTATTAATTTGTTTCCCTATCACTGTATCAGACTCGCTATTTTCTATGTATAATTTTGCCAGGGACAACTCTCTTGTACATGGGTTCATTTACATGCACTAAATTCATGTTGCACAAAGGACATCAGTTCACTATCTCATTTGAAAGACTAGCACCCTGACCACCACTCAAAGTCTAGTGGATGGGTAATTGAACCACTGCACACTTCTAACCTAGACTTTTTGCTTTCTAGGCAGGTGCATTACCTCTAGACCACTGTCTATACATGATACACACATGCCCGCACTCATGTTACTTATGTAAAATGTTACTTACAAAGTTACATACAAGTATACAGTACATAGTACTAGTAGAGAATTGCTTCATATCACATATATATATATATTTGAAAACTTCTTTATTGAATGATAAAAAGCCCTAATTGTGCTATTCATTGCAAATGAAGTTTTAAAAGTATACCCCTGGATTAATAATAATAATAAATGGAATTTATATAGCGCTATATCTTGCAGAGACAAATCAAAGCGCTTGCACTCAACTCATTCTTACAGTCATACAACCAGTGACAAGTAATAGTTCCATCAAGTACAAATGTGCACACACGCACGCACACACACACACACACACACACACAGACACACACACACACACAGAGGTCACACACCCTGGCAGGGCAATAGAATCTTGGCTGTTGAAGGCAGGTAAGAACTATGAGATGAGGCAGGAGAGGAAAATCTTAGGTTTGAAATAAATATGTCTTGAGACTGGATTTAAAAGTGTCATAAGAAGGCTTTTGGCGGAGAGAGAGAGGGAGATCATTCCACATCAATGGACCAGAAATTGAGAAAGAGCGACGGCCGATGGTGGATTGGTTGAATCTAGGTATTCGTAAGGACAAGGTATCTGCAGCAGAGCGGAGAGAACGAGAAGGAGTGTACAAGTGAAGACATTCACAGAAGTAGGCGGGTGCTGTTTTGTGGAGACATTTGTAACAGAGGGTACTGATCTTATAGTTTACTCTCTGTGGCACAGGCAGCCAGTGGAGAGATTGCAAGAGAGGGGTAATATGCTCAGATTTTTTCTTTCTGAGGATTAGACGAGCTGCAGAGTTTTGTATACGTTGAAGGGATTGGATTGATGATGCTGGCAGACCAGCCAACAGAGAATTGCATAGTCCAGACGTGAAAGAATGAGAGACGCAACAAGTTTGGATGTTGCATCTGTGGACAGGTACTTTTGAATTAGTCACTAAACTCTAAAGTAAGTGTAAATTTAAATGAAAAAAAAAGGTTTATGATAAAAGAAACAGAACAAGAAACAACAAACTTACAAAGACTGCAAAAAAGAAATTCAGAATATGAATTTATGATAGATTTAATTACTGCTTGTGATTTCTTTAGCTTAGGCTTAACTTCACAAAGTGACATTAAAATAAATTTTTATTTTTATATGAAATGATGAAGAGAAAAGACAAGAAAATTATTTGAAAAAGAAAGAAGAAAGAAGAAGAAAAGAAAGAAAGAGAGAGGAGAGAGAGAGAGGAGAGAGAGAGAGGAGAGAGAGAGAGAGAGAGGAGAGAGAGAGAGAGAGAGAGACAGAGAGACAGAGACAGAGACAGAGAGACAGAGAGAGCTAGAGACAGACAGAAGAGACAGACAGACAGACACAGACACACACACACACACATTCACAGAGACAAACACTGACACAGAGACAGAGACACACAGAGAGAGACAGAGACACACAGAAAGAGATAATGCATGCTTATGTGTGAAAAATGTGTGTTAGGATAGGAAGATGGGAAAGGAGGGAGGGACTTGTGTGAGGGTGTGTTAAAAACACTTACTTGTAAGAAAAATTCATCCCTCAAAATTTTTTGTCAGGTTTCACCAATTGTTATGGTTTTTGTAAATTGACAAAATGTAAATCATTAAAAACTCTTCTCTCTTTGTCAAAATTCATAAAACTAGTTCATACTAATTTCTTATTCAATACATGTTTCGCTCTTTCCAATTGTGACAAATTAGCTTTCTTACTAAATAATATATTATTTACATTTTTTCACACAGGGCACTTAAAAAATTTTCAATGTTTTTTTTGTTTTGATGAATTGACTTTGTAATATCAGTGCAGGTTGTTTGCTCTTCATGTTGAAGCACAGTGTATTTTTTGGATGAATTGTTCAAGTTCTCTAGTTCAAATTGTTTGTAAACATATTCTCTGTGCATGTGTGCATGCTGTGTGTGCATGTGCGTGTGTGTGTGTTTTAATTATAAATTCTTTTACTTCAAGGATAATGGAACAAGCACTCATGTGTTTTTTACATGCATGTGTGCGTGTTTACCTATGTCGCAGTATCGAGTATGTGTGTGTACCCGTGTGTGTGTGTGTGTGTGTGTGAGTGTGTGTGTGTTTGCCCACAAGCAGGTGCTTGTGCATGCATGTGTGTGTCTGTGTGTGAGTAAGTGAATGTGTGTGTTGTGTGTGTGTGTGTGTCTGTGTGTGTGTGTCTGTGTGTAGTGAGTGAATGTGTGTGTGTGTGTGTGTGTGTGTGTGTGTGTGTGTGTGTGTGTGTGTGTTGTGTGTGTGTGTGTTGTACATCACTACATATCACTGGTATTGATAAGTAATACAGGGGTCAAGACAGAGGCAAATTGCTTATTACTTCAAGATGAATCTACCTTCGAAAAATAAACACATAAAAGTATGGCTGTTCTGACTGACAGGCCACTTTCAAACGAAAGATCGTATATATAATATTATAAACACGTAAACAAAAACACTAGTCTAAATCAGACTTACCACTTAGCCATTGATGGAAGAAAGGGGGGAAAAAAGCCGACTGCATTGCCCATTTTTGTTATCAACAGTGCTGGGGAACAAGATGCGTGTGTCCAGGCGCCTTCGTTGCCTTGTCAGGCTTTCGTCGCTGACGACAAAGTGAACAGCTGGAATGAAAGAAGGAGCCAATAATCCGCTATACCAATCGAGAACCGTATGTCCCCACCCTGTCTGCTGTCCACACTGCACTGTATTATTTTCTGAATCAGTCCACCTGTCAACGTGTGTACACACACACACACCTGTCAACATCGATCAAGCACGAACATTCACTTCAGGACACTTTCTATACCTTTTCATTCAGTGGTGTCCCACAAAACATCTAAATGCACATTCTCACAGGTCGATTGTGGTGTTAACATTTTCCTTATCAATGTTTCATTTATCAGGCCTTCATTGTCCTCCAGTGAGACATATCCCCGGTAGCAGACGACAATTTGCATTTCAATTAAAAACATTAATTCAAACAAATAAAATATTACCCTGAAAAATATCTTATGGCAAACACCAAGTTCTTCAACTAATGAATCTTTCTTAAGGCAATTAATTTTATGGGGAAAGCATTAGAAAAGAAACAAGAAAAAGAAACAAAAATATTGTAGCCGCTTTTTCCCCCATTCTACTTTTAACAGAATTGCCGGTTCTCAGTTTCTTTGTGCCCCTGTACCAAAATTTGGTTATGCGGTAATTGTGCAGTTGACTAAATTTTCCCCTAACATTTCGACTTGATTCAGTTTCGTCTGTGGAGAAACGCCTTTTACTAATTGTCGTTGCTATTTCAAGAGCTTCTTTCCTTTACAGGCATACTTAACATATTTTTTTTTCAAGGAAGGTATGTTTTCTTGCATTACTCTCACGCACATGCACATGCAATTGATGGTGTGGGTGCTAGTCTTTCAGATGAAACGATAAACTGAGGGTCTGTGTGTTACACAGAATCATTTAGTGCACGTAAATGAATCCACAGCAACAAGGGAGTTGTCCCTGGCAAAATTCTGTAGAAAAAAGCCATTCTGATAGGGAAACAATAATGCATACAGGGGAGAGAGAAAAAGGAGAAAATAATGGGTGGCGCTGCTCTTGTAGTGACACGCACTCCCCAGGGAGAACAACCAAAATTTCATGCAGAGAAATCTGCCATGACTTAAAGTGGTATACTATACTATACTATAATATACTATACTATACTATACTATACTATACTATACTATACTTTACTTTACTTTACTTTACCATACCACACAATACTATGCTATACTATACTATGCTATACTATACTATACTATACTATACTATACTATACTATACTATACTATACTATACTATACTATACTTATACATTATGATAGCCGTAACAATTTTCTTCTTCTTTGTCGTCGTCGACCTTGTCGTCATCATCATCATTGTTTTCTTCTTCTTCTTCTTGCTGGTGCTGCTAGGCCTATCGTCGTCGTTGTCGTCATTGCTTTTATTGCTGCTCTGTTATTGCTGCTCTGATTTGTGTTTTTGTTGTTGTTTATTTGTTTGTTTTTAAGCATTATTTATAATAATTATTCTCTAAACTTATTACAATCTTCCAGGGGGGTGGTATTTGAGGGATGCACAAATGTCTTAATACCGGAAGCCAGAGGTCTGTGTTTTTATTTTTGGAGTGACTGCTAGCTGTTTTGAGATTACACATCGTAAGACTGAGAAGAGGTTACGAAACTATGCAAGCCTGTGATAGGTTGTGAGTTTCTTAATTACTTTAAGATCAATGATGAGGAACTATCGATGATTGTACAGATCTGTATATATCTTCTCTACGAATCGGAGATCATGAACGATGTATTTGATTATCATTT
Source organism: Rapana venosa (assembly GCA_028751875.1). Classification (NCBI taxonomy): domain Eukaryota; kingdom Metazoa; phylum Mollusca; class Gastropoda; order Neogastropoda; family Muricidae; genus Rapana; species Rapana venosa. The sequence continues at coordinate 7,538,208 of CM054158.1, forward strand.
TGTTGAGCGTTAAGGTTGAAATTGCTGATGACCATTTTCAAACAAACAAAAAATCAAAAAAATCTATAGAATGATGATGTACTGTACAGTTTAGGCCTACTAATGTGGTAGTTTATAGATTGACTCAGTGACTGACAAAGTGCTTGAGCCAAACTTCATATTTTGAGCTCAGGTCACGAGAGGATATGTACATGGTACTATTAGTATTATTATGACTGTAGTGTATTCAAAATGTTAGTGTTGTTGTTGATGTTTGTTTATAAAGAAATATCTTCACACTTTTTAACATTAGAGTTTTAGACTACTTATATTTTTGTTATAAATTTCCATTTCAACATTAATGTTCAACAAATGATAATCAACTGCATGATCTCTGATTCTTAGAGAAGACATTAATTTAATGTACTACAAGTACTTGATCATTCAATCTGTTGATGGCTCATGATCTTTGATGTTAAACAGAACAAGTAAAAAGAATTAGTCTTTTACTGATATTGTCATTGTTGTTGTTAGTTTTTGTTTATAAATTTTATAGTCTCTTGGCTACACGATTAACAGAACAAGTAAAAAGAATTAGTATGTTACTGATATTGTCATTGTTGTTAGTTTTTGTTTATAAATTTTATAGTCTCTTGGCTACACGATTAACAAACAAGTAAAAAGAATTAGTCTGTTACTGATATTGTCATTGTTGTTAGTTTTTGTTTATAAATTTTTTAGTCTCTTGGCTACACGATTAACAGAACATTGAGAACAAGTAAAAAGAATTAGTCTGTTACTGATATTGTTGTTGTTAGTTTTTGTTTATAAATTTTATAGTCTCTTGGCTACACAATTACTGAACAAAACTTCTGACTGAATATGTGAAATGTATGATAATTGATCAATACTTGTCAAGATTCTGATGATATCATAATTAATAGTGTATCTGATGATCTTTTCTTCTTTACCTTCATCTTCCCTCTCCTCCTCAGTTCTCCTGTTTTCATCGTCTTCTCTCTCTTTTTCTTCATCTTTTCTCTTTGTCGTCTTCGTCTTCTTTTACGTCATCATTTTCTCCTTTTCCTTGATGCACAGTTTCATCTCCTGCATCAGTGCACTGTGCCCTCTTTATAAATAAAACAAAACATAAAACTTTTAACTGTCAAAACTATTAGTATTACATATTAATGATATTATCATGATACAGTAATGTGATATTTTAGCTGGAAATGTCATAATAAACATCTCAGTGAGAGAAAAAAAAGAAGATATTTCATCTTTTTATGATTAATAATTAAGTTATTGAAATTCTGCTTTGATTCACAGACTTGACTAATCAGGGGAGTGGGGGGGGGGGGGGTTGTTTTTTTTTTTTTTTTTTTTTTTTTTGGGGGGGGGTTGCATTCATCAGTAAACATTAACAGCAATGCATACATTACATTTTTTAAAAATTCAAACCACCCAAATATCAAGAATCTTCATTTAAATTAAAATCAGAACTTGTATCATTCACAGATCTTGATGGGACACTGTGGCGTATGCGGAAGGAAGAGAGAGATCCTGTGACCAGAAGCAGCTGTAGAGCAGTGAGAGTCAGAGAGACAGACAGAGACAGAGAGAAAGACTGTCAGCGGGAGGATGGGTCAGGGTGCCAGCGTGGACCAGAGTCTGGCAGAGCTGAAGCATCACCATGGCAAGCTGCAGGCACACATCTCTGTGCTGGGCCAGCTGGCCACCCTCACTTACGAGGAATTCATCAAGTCCGTGGAGGATCTCAATAAAATGTGAGAGGGTAGACCTCCTTTTTTCCCCTCTTCTTCTTCAGATCAGTTTCTTTGTGATGTGATAGTTAAAAAGAACTTTCTGTATTATCAGAGAGAAAGTCTGTGAGGTGAAGTTGGGTCATGGTGCAGTAGATGGGAGAGAGTTGAGTACTGAATATCACCTATGGCATTTCTGTCAGACAATCTCGTGTGGCTGTTTGAGCCACCCTCACTCTACAAGGGATTAAATCGTAGGGTTGTTAAACTGTGATGGGTAGACCTTTTTTTTGTTTCCTCTTTTTTCAATAGGTTGTAGTTTAGATTATTGTTACTTATAGTTTCAAATAGTAACTTTTTACCTAGTTTATTTAGGCAGTACAAGGTGGTTAGGGGTCAAAGTTGATCATGTCGTGCAGTAAAATCCGGTCAGTCAGGTAGATGTACCTTTAAACTCCTTTATCTTTTGTCCACACATCCCAGGTTTTACTAGTTGAACCAGCCTTCTCAGGGATTACATTTAAGATTGTTGACCGTCTGTCGAGTATTTTAAACGTTGTTTCAACCTTGTATTTAATAAGGGATCAACTCGTTATGCCATCTTGAAAACTACTTAATCAATTCAAAGGCTATGTTATGTCAATTCAAAAGGAGGTTCTGTAAATTCACATCACAGGAAGTGGACCATGCATGTGAAGGCCCCAGCGGTGCCTCCAGACAGGATCCTCAAAAGAACACCCCTCCTCAAAAAAAACACCACCCAACAGCAACAACAAACAAACATACAAAAATTACAGTGCAAATTGGGTATGGCAATCTCTGAGTACATGATCTCTGTCATTTTAAAAAAAAGAATTTATGGTAATACCATGAACTTTAACACTGTAAAAGGTGGTTCTTCTATATCATGAGAAAAACTTATGTCAAACAAAAGTGAAACCCTATGACTGCTCATTGACCAACTTACGTGTATTATGAACTTATTAATAGAAGACCCAATGAAACAAAATGGAAATATCTGGAACGTCTACGGTTCTGACTGTCCGCATTTGGAAGAAACCATAAGCAAGCAAACTTTATTCATGGTGTTGACCAGAAGTTGTATTGAAGTAACAGTACTCTTTCCATTTTTTTCTGCTTCAAAACAGAACCAGTACATTCAGTGACAGCCGTGGCAAACAGCTGCAGTTTGTGGTGAAAAAAGGAACTGACGACACTTTTCTATGGAAAGCCACTGTCAGAATACGCTGTTACAAGGTATGAGGGGTCTTGTTTGGTTGGTGGGTTGGTTCTAAGATTCGTTAGATTTGTGTGTGTGGATAATATTCATGAAAAATCTGTCGCTTGTAGAACTCTTTTCGGTGATATTTATTGTCATCAAATGTAATATCTAGTTGGTTTTGTTCTAGTTCCTTGTGTTTAATACACAAAATCAAAACAAATAAGTAAACCTTTCTGTTATAGCAACTTCTTTTATATTTGTGTGCGTGAGTGTGTGTATGTGTGTGCATGCGTATGTGTGTTTTATTGAAAACTGTGCTTCCCTTTTGTGTGTTTGTGTTTTATTTTGTTTAAAATGTGCTTCCTTTCAGTGTGTGCATCTCTGTGTCATTGTGTGTTTTTGGTTTTTTCTACTTTTCTATTGGAAGGGGGTTTTTTGGCACTTGAAAGATGTACTATCTTGTTTTGATTTCTCTTGCATTTGAAAAGATGAACCATCTTGTGTATTGAGAACAATGTTGTGTTGTAGGTCCTCTTCAACATTGCTACCACTCCATACACAAAAAGTTGCAGACATGATATCGTGTATTGTAAATCTGTTGGCTGGTTTGCTGTTGCTGCAGATCAACGCGAGGACGAAGAGCGTGGACTCTTGTCGGTCGCTGACCTTGCGGCAGTATGCGCTGATGCACCGAGAAATATCAGAGCAAGTGTCCACCTTGTCCAACCTGCAGTCACCTCGGAACCCTGAGGTCACGGCCTCTGCCATTTTCAACGAGTGAGCTGCTCTTTTTCCTAGCTTTGCTTTGGGTTGGTTTGTTTTTTGTATGTCGTAAAACCCGTTTTTCACCCTGGGCTGAAATGTCAGGGATACAACGTCTGTGGTTGAGAAGTTTTATGTATGGTGGTTTGGAGTACCTGCAGCATACAGCTGCCTTTGTCACAGAGACTGAGCTGTCCATCTGGTGAACACCCCTTCCCCCTCCCCCCAATTTTTTTAAGTCTTTGATTATAGTCAAGATAGATTTATAATTCTTTTTAAAAATGTTTTTTACACACCACCCCCACCCCCCCCCCAATCTTTTTTTTTAAGACTTTGATTATAGTCAGGATAGATCTTTTTTTTATAAATTATTATTTGTTAAGATCATCAAAAAGAATCCTGCATACATTGACAATCAGCTTTTTTTTTTTTTATCAAAAGTTCAATATTGAGAAATATAAGTTACATATGAATTATTACTTTTTTTTTTTTAAATGTGGCTGAAAACACAAGAAGTCTTAATGTGATTGCTTTGCATTATCCAAGTTTAAAAATAAAAAAAAAAAGAGAGAAAAAGTTTGAAGTCTGTGTCATGGTTGGTCTGTTTGGAAAAAAAAACTTTCCTTGTTTGTGCCACTTTTTGTCCTTTCATGGTAAAGAATATGTCATTTCTTACCAGATACCAGTTTTGTAAATGTCTCCACATACTTTTTTCTTCATACCTAAACAACACAAACATACCAGAAAGAATTTGAAGGGGACAAAAATTCGCACTACCTCTCCCTTAGACTGAAAACTGAATAGAATAATTTTTAAGTAGAAGTTTTCATCCAGAACAAACTCAAATGAACTAAAGACAGGACCAGTAACGTCAGACAGAATGAAGGAGTGTGTTTTAACTGAATCAAGTGTGTCTCACATTCATGAGGGGGGCAGGATAGCCTAGTGGTTAGTACATTGCGCTCCAGATTTGACAGCCTGGGTTTAAGCCCAAGTTCGGGCCACCACCAAGACGTCCATTCAGGGGAATTAAGCGCTTTGATGTGTTTGCTTTACGAGATTCAGCGCTATATAAATTCCATACATTAGTAATAGTACTGGTGGTATTATTGTTATGTTAATGGTGGGATTGTTTCAGCTTCAACGCAGAAAACGTGGGGGAGGAAGACGACAATGAATGCTGCATCTGCATGGAGAGGAAAGCAGAGGTGATTTTGGGATGTGGACACAACTTCTGTGAGATTTGTATCGACTCTTGGACAAGGTGGGTACTGTTTATTTATTTTGATTGATTTATCGATTCTTTTATATGAAGGATAATGGAATAAGCACTCGTGTGCTTTTTTACATCCAATCCCCATGTGTGTGTAGTTTTGTAAATTTTGTCATCTGTTCCCACCAGCGTACTGTGTCTTTAATGTGTACAAGTTTCCTTATCTGTACTCATCATGGGTGGGTTGGTGGTGGGTTGGTTGGGTTTCGTTGTTGTTGGGTTAATGGTTGTTGTTTGGCATGGATGGTTTATCGTTTGGGTTGGCTGTTGGTTTATCGTTGGTTGGTTGGTTATTGGCAGGTAGGTGGAATGTTTCTCTGGTCTGTTGGCTTGTTGGTTGGTTGGTTGTTGGATGGTTTGGTTTGTTTGACGTCCGACGCAGTGTTTGGTTGTTCGTTGGTTTTCCTGGTGTCGTGGAGGTGTTGGGTGATGTGTTTCTGTTTCAGACTCAATCTTGCATATAAACCTCGCTCCCTATGCATGAAGATGTTTATGCTTCTTCGTTCATACGGGCAAACGTTCTTGACTTGAATGAAAATGTGTTCATGCGTAGATGCAAGATCCGGGTGATTCTTCATGTGGCAGGGAATTTATCTTTGTAATCACTCTGGAAAAAGTCTGAATGGCACCGAAGGCCGATAAAAACAGATGGTTGGTACAGGCAAATTTGTAAGAAAAATTACACTGTATAGGGAGAGGTGGGGGGGAATCTGTCTTCAGCGTGGCAGGGAGATCATCTTGAATTTCTGGAAAAAAAGGCTGGAGAATGTGACCAAGCAATGGGAGGGGAAAATAGATGAGAGAGTGTAACAGGTAACGTTTGGTAGGAAAGACGCCAGCAATGGCGCTGGGCCGAGGGAGGGGGGGGGTGTCAGTACGACATGGTGTCCCCTGGAAAAGCCAGCCATCGAATTTGATGTAGAGAAATTTGCTGTGACTGAAGTAGTAGTATTCAGTCATTTTTACAACTTTCTTTTTTTTGGGGGGGAGGAGGGTTGATGACGCAGTATGTGTACATTGGTGAACGTTTGTGGTTGGCAGCGACAAGACGCGCAGCAACTGCCCGCTGTGCCGAGAGAAGGTGGGCGGGTCAGACGACACGTGGGTGCTGACAGAAAAGCCAGACTCCAGCGACTACGAGACAGACCTGAAAGGTTATCTTGTGGGCCTGGCCGACCGACAGTAGGGATCGCAGACCTCCAGGCGCCATCCTTATCTTCCCACCAACACCCTTCTGGGACAGATCATCATTTACAGACGTGAAAGTGCTTGGTTTTTTAAATTTTATTGGGGGGAGGGGTAGGGGGTGTTAATGGAATTGTTCAGAATGAAGGAGCCGAATATGACCAACACAGAGTATAGTATCTGTGAAACATTCTGTGATTTTTTATCTTTTTGGAGGAACTGTTGTTGCTGACTTTGTGGCTCAGTGTTAGCCCCGTGTACTCTGTACATTTTGTGTGTGTGATTTGCAAGTGTTGAAGTGAAGTGTGCATGCATTCCAAGGTGATGAGAGATGTGGTGGCGGAGTGCTGAAGGAGTGAGCAGTGTGGTGATGCATGCATCACTGGGGGGTTTTTTTTCGTTGTTTTTTTTTCTTTGTTTGATTATTTGGTTGGGTTGGGTTGTTTTTTTCTTTTAGCATAATTGCTCAAGAATTGACCTGCCAATTTTATCTTCTTTTAATTTGTGGTGGTTCTTTTTTTTTCTTTTTCTTTTTTTACTGGAGTAAGACTCACAAATATGTTGACGTGTGCATGGTCTGTAAACTTATGTTTGGAAAAAAAAACAAATCAATCAGCTGTTGTATTTATTATGTTATTTTTTGTGTTATGAAACTATTTGTTTCAAATCTTCTCTTTTGGTTGATTTCCATTTTCAGGTTGTGCTTGTGTAAGGAATCCTCCGTCATTCCGTATTTCAAACTCTGGGATATTCTCACAGGTCTTCTGTATTGCTGCAGAAAGCTTCACTTCACAAAATGTGTCCCCTCAAATCTCTGATTATGATGTGGAAGACGAAGGCAGCCAAAAAAGAAAAGAAAGGAAAGAAAGAAAGCACACAACTAATGGAGGGTTCTGGTTTGAGATCTGTTTATCAGCTTGATGTCAGTTATTTTGTAACGCAGAAACAGAAATAGTGGGAGTTGGGGGGGGGGGGGGGGGGCGTTATGTTGAGGGTCAGATTTTTTTTTTTCCGTTTGCTGCCTCATCTTCTGTGACATTCCTGTCCTGCTGCTTCCAGCCCTTTATTTCTGAACTCTCTGCCCCAGCTGTAGCTAGAAATGAACAGAAAGGATTGTTTAGCTCACCGTCAGTATTGTTGTCTGTTGTATCCATAGCTGTCTTCTGTACTCTAGGGGGGACAGCTCAGTCTGTTTTGTTCCGCGGTTGTGAGGATAATTGTTGCCTGATGTCAGGCAGGAAGGAAAGTTCCGCTGCTGTGGGGGTTTGTTAGCTGATGATTAGGAGGCGGTGTCATGTCACTCACAGGTGATAGTAATTAAACAAGAAGAAAGGAATTAAACAGGGCATATATGTTTGTGATTGTGCATTTTCATATCTGTACGTATACAGGTGTGTTATTTAGAAATATACAAGTGAGTAATTTAGAAGTATACAAGCATGTAACTAGCTTTTGTGCCATAACTTTTATGCTCTCTCGCTCTCTCTCTCTCTTCTCTCTCTCTCCTCTCTCTCTCTCTTCACTCTCACTCTCCTCACACTCCTCCACACACACACACACACACACACACATACATACACACACACACAATTTGTATTTTATAATCGTTTTAATCATACTGTAAATTCTCATCATTCAAATCAATTCTTTTCTCATTTGTATTTTAGATACTTGTTTTAAATATTATAGATTTGTAGAATCCACTTATATATTTCTGTTGTATCGAACAGTTCTCTTTGTGTATCCAATAATCAGGCACTTTTATAATGAGCATTATCATCATAACAAGGGGTTGGGTTTTTTTATTTGAAAAAAAAAGAAGAAAGGTTGTAAGTTCTCCAAAAGATAAATTACCAGTAGTATTTTTGCTGTGCAATATAACCCCATCATCTACAAAGTTTTGAGGTGGGTTTTTTGGTGTGTTGTTTTTGTTTGTTATTGTTTTGTTTGTTTGTTTTGAGGGGGGTGGGTGGGGGGGCATCTTTTGGGTATCATGTGTTCTCATTATATTCAGACTTTTTTTGGTTTGATTGTTGTTCCAAACTGAGATTTTGTTTATATTCTTATATATTTTTTGTTTGTTTTTTGGTGGGGGTTTTTGTTGTTGTTGGGGGGGTTTGGGGGGGAGGGGGGAGTGGGTTTGTTTGGATTTGCTTTATTTGTTTTTCTTCTTGGCGGTTTATTTGTTTCTGTTTTTGCCCTATTGCATGGTTTTTTTGTTGTTGTTTGTTTTTGTGGGGGTTGGTTTTTTTTCTCTTTTTTGTTGTTGTTGGGAAATTCAGTGTAGCCTTGCATGGTCCAGAGAAGTCACGCACACACACACAAGCCAGAGGAACAAACTGCACATGCCATCCATCCATGTATTTCTCCTAAAACCTAACACGTTTGTCTAAACTTCAAACGCTGTGCATTTATTGGGACGAAGGCATGAATGTGTATATAATAAGTTTTACTCAAAGCACATTTTCGCTGTTGCTGTTGTATGGTCACATGGTAAAAGGTAGATTTTGTTTGGTTTTTCTTTTACATTGGAAAAGATGAAATCGTTGGTTTTTCTTTTACATTGGAAAATATGAAATCGTCAGCTGCGTATGCATCTATGTATGTATGTATGTAAATTACATGATAAGCTGCTAAATCTAATATGATATTGGTTAAATGTTTTGGATTGACATTCAGGGTTTTGTTCACTCCTCCGCTAGAGCTGCAAGGTTTACCCATAGTGACATTTTGCGTATGCGACCATTTGCTCACTATTAAGGCAGCCGCCATTCCGGCTTCACGGATGATGTCTAAACATGACACGGGTGTGCATGCTTTTCATTCTTAAATTTTTATACAGTCTCCTATCGGTATGCAGTGGCCTACTCTTCCGAAAGGCAGAACAAGTTTTACTGTGTGCACAAGAATTCCTGCATCTATTCATACCCGGAACCTCAGTTAATAGTCTCATCGGAAGGTCTTTCAGAGGAGTGGAGTCCGTATGATGTTGTGGCAACACACTCTTCCTGGGGAGAGCAGCCCGAATTTCATGCAGGTAAATCTGCTGTGACTTTAAGTGATATACCATACTATACTATACTACCTCCAGCAGAAAAATCCTTGCGAACAGGCATCTTGGAGGTGGCTTCAACCCTAGATGTCAGATTGAGCTCAAGGCTGTATGTCACCACTAGGCTCTCCACAGCCCAAGGCTGTATGTCACCACTAGGCTCCCCACAGCCCAAGGCTGTATGTCACCACTAGGCTCTCCACAGCCCAAGGCTGTATGTCACCACTAGGCTCCCCACAGCCCAAGGCTGTATGTCACCACTAGGCTCTCCACAGCCCAAGGCTGTATGTCACCACTAGGCTCCCCACAGCCCAAGGCTGTATCATAGTGTATGTCACCACTAGGCTCTCCACAGCCCAAGGCTGTATGTCACCACTAGGCTCTCCACAGCCCAAGGCTGTATGTCACCACTAGGCTCTCCACAGCCCAAGGCTGTATGTCACCACTAGGCTCCCCACAGCCCAAGGCTGTATCATAGTGTATGTCACCACTAGGCTCCCCACAGCCCAAGGCTGTATGTCACCACTAGGCTCTCCACAGCTGGGAACATCATTTTGTGACATCAAGATTGCCATAGCTGTAGCGGTGGCACAACTCCTGTGAGGTAATGTGTACACACCAGGTCCTTTCTCTTCAAGGCTTGAAAGATATTTTTGGTTGTTTTGTTGTTGTCGGTTTTTTTAGTGAAAGATATTTCAGTTTGGCACAAATAAAACTGTCATTGTGATAGTGTTTATTTGGGATTTTAATAATGGCGACAATTTTGGTCAGTGCTTATTTGGTATTTTAGTTATGGTGTAATTTTGGTCAGTGTTTATTTGGCATTTTAATTATGGCGCAATTTTGGTCAGTAAATAATTGTGTCTGAATGAAGAGACTTTGGGGCAAGCAAATAAATATATATGTAAATGTGCAGACATTTTGGGTAGTAGACACACATATCTGAATGAATGGCATGCTTTAGAATGTGCATTTATTTAATGTTATTTAAGTAACAAAAGGTTTCAGTGTGTAATATCAATAGTTGAGGATAGCACAGCTTCTCAGTTTCATCAGAATATCTATAGCACTACCATCATCACCAGACGATGGTGGAAGTGGTTTGGGCACATCCTCTGAAGAGACCCACAGTCAATCACAAGAACAGCATTGCACTGGACCCCAGAAGGAAGGAGAAAGAAAGGAAGACCAAAAGCAACGTGGAGGAGGACTGTAGAAAGTGAGATGAAGGCCATGCAGCACTCTTGGGGATCAGTAACTAGGTTAGCCCAGGATAGGCAGGAGTGGAAGCGCTTTGTTGCTGCCCTACACACCACTGGGTGTAATGGTTAATGATGATGATGATGACAGTTATGTATTTTGGGGTTTTTATCTGTATCAATCCAGTTCTTGCTCTTTTGCTTCACACTTTCTGAGTGTTCTGACCATGTGCGTTCAGAATATGTCCCACAACAAAGCTTCCAATAGAGAATCTTGCTACATACTGTATCAGAAAACCCTTTTTGTGAATAAATCTCTACGTGGAAGCTTATTCATTCAGATCAGGTGACATTACAGAGGAAACAAAGCAAGCTGATGTGCTGTAAAAGCTGAAATGAAGAAACTGTGTCCTGGTTACCATTCAGAAACTGTCCTCGTTACCATTCAGAAACTGTGTCCTGGTTACCATTCAGAAACTGTTCGTTACCATTCAGAAACTGTGTCCTGGTTACCATTCAGAAACTGTGTCCTGGTTACCATTCAGAAACTGTGTCCTGGTTACCATTCAGAAACTGTGTCCTGGTTACCATTCAGAAACTGTGTCCTGGTTACCATTCAGAAACTGTGTCCTGGTTCATTCAAACTTCCATTACCATTCAGAAACTGTCCGTTACCTTCAGAATGTCTTTACCATTCAGAAACTGTGTCCTGGTTACCATTCAGAAACTGTGTCCTGTTACCATTCAGAAACTGTGTCCTGGTTACCATTCAGAAACTGTGTCCTGGTTACCATTCAGAAACTGTGTCCTGGTTACCATTCAGAAACTGTGTCCTCGTTACCATTCAGAAACTGTGTCCTGGTTACCATTCAGAAACTGTGTCCTGGTTACCATTCAGAAACTGTGTCCTGGTTACCATTCAGAAACTGTGTCCTGGTTACCATTCAGAAACTGTGTCCTGGTTACCATTCAGAAACTGTGTCCTGGTTACCATTCTTATCCGTACATCAAACTGTGTCGTCCATAGAACGCATTACCATTCAGAAACTGTGTCCTGGTTACCATTCAGAAACTGTGTCCTCATTACCATTCTTATCCCTGAAGTCAGAATGTGGCTACCCTAATGGTGAGGTAAAAACGATCACATTCACAAAAATCTCGCCTTTGGCAAACCTTGGAGCACCAGTCAAGGAACAACCAAAAAACAAAACAAAACCCAAAAAGCCATCCTTCATCGATAAACAGGGCATTGCAGGACTTTCTGTAAAGAGACAAGATGGTTGTGTTCGTTTGTCCACTGATAGCTCCTAGTAATACATAATATGTGAAATATCATCAGTGTGTAAGGGTGCTGCATAGCTACAGTGATAGTGCACATAGTTTGTTGCATGGTTGGTGACGTACAGGTGCTCTAACAAGTAAAGACTATTTGTCAACAACAAAAACACGCACATGTCTGCCTGTGTACAAATTGTGCTTATAAAAAAGTAATGCAACATGCGTGTAGTAGTGTCCTCACAGAGCAAAGTTCACATGATGTAATGTTTCAAGACGTACAGCATAGGTGACCGTTGTGCCACGCTGATACTTAAGTCTTCCTGACTTCTGGCCCTCAAGGTGCTACAACATCAATAATTAAGTCTGTAAGACTTGCCTGTCCCCAAAGTCAGAATGCAGATGTCCTAATGGTGTGCAAAAACGGTCACAGGAGCAAAATCTCACATTGGTGAACTTCGGAATTCTAGCTGAGGAACACACACACAGCACAACACACACACACACACACACACAGCACAACACACACACAGCACACACACACACAGCACAACACACACACAGCACAACACACACACACACACAGCCACAACACACACACAGCACAACACACACACACAGCACAACACACACACACACACACACAGCACACACACACAGCACAACACAGCACACACACACAGCACAACACACACACACACACAGAAACACACACACACACACACACACACACACACAACACACACAACACACAACACACACACACAGCACAACACACACACACACACACACACAAAAACACACACACAGCACAAAACACACAGACACAACACACACACACACACACACACACACACACACACACACACCACAGAGGACACACACACACAACACACACACAACAACACAACACACACACACAACACACACACACACAACTTCCTTATGACTCTGAGGAGCCCAGGAGGCTTTCTGTTCACACACGTTGACCCGGCCATTAATCAACAAAGTTATACCAGAGCCCAGCTAGGTGTCTGAGTGATCAGAGTGTCAGGGAATGCACTGTTGATTCTGACCACCTGCACCGGGCATTTCCGACCCTGGGAATCAACGGGAATCATTATTCCAGGCTGCTTTCCCTTATCCGGGAGTAAAGGATGCCATTTTAATCAAACTGAAAAACGAGGCGCTGGAAACGAAAGAGTTAACCACGTTACAAAGCTGTGATGATCACAAGTAGTTTTTAAAAGGCCTTGAATACAGGTGGTATTCAGAGTATTTGAAATAAACTGCTTTCCCCAAAAGTATAATAAGCATGTTTGATATTTTCATACACAGATCTCAGTAATGCACAACTGTTGTTTTTTTACAGATCAGTGATATTTTGATAAATTATCATCCATTTTTATGGTGTTCTAGAATCCATCCATTTTCAGTGTGGGGTATATCACGTTTTGATTGTGCAGGTTGATTCTTAATGTGTTTTCATTTTTTGATAATTGATTCCCTTCAATAGGGTTGGGGCTTTTTGGTTTGGGGTTATTTTCTTTTGGTCGGCTTTGATTTATTTTTGTAGGGGGATATTTTATTTGTTTTATTGTATGACTGTATTTTGCCCGAAAAGCCTGCCACTGTATACTGTGTATGGAAATGTTCATTAGTCTTTAGCAGTGACAGACCACACATGATGCTGTTTAGGGGATGGCCACAAGTGACCACTTTGGATTGCTCTAGCCTGCCATTTTGTGGCGGCAGCACTTGAAGTTGCTGGGTTATAGAAGCCCGTGGTAGGTAGGCCTGCTGGGCGCAGTAGTCCTGTCTTTCTCCAACAAGTAGCTGGTTGAGCCAGTGACGGCTTCGTTTTGTTTCTCATGGCATTTGCTCCACCATGGCGGAGGTGTCACTGTCTTGCAATCATGCAATTCTCCCCCCACCCCCTCTTTCCCCCTCCACTGAGTTCTTCATGATCTCTGATCCGATAAAATAACAATGGTGATGGCAGCAGCAAGGATAGTTTTATCTTCTTCACTTTGGTCATAATCGATGGAAGCCATTTTTGATCAAATGTAAACAGTAGGGGAATAAAAGAAATTTCTCATGAGAGTTTTCCTTATATAGCTCAGGATTGCAAGGTGGTAGAATGGAAATGGCAGTGTGGGCTGCAAGCTTGCGATATTTGACGCCACATGTGGTGGGCAAGTAACTTGTTTGTGGTAGGGTGTGCCCAAGGCTTTATAGATTGTGACAGTTTGCTTTTTAATGGAAGTTAAGTTTTGTCAGGCAAAAATTTGACAAGGAGTAGCAGTGATGTTTCCATATACAAGATTTTTAAAGAAATTTTTTTTTAATTTAAAATAAAAGAAAGAAATGACCCAACAAAGAAACTCAGAGTTTGTGACAGGGAAAGTGTGAAAGAATGTTTTTACATGTTTGTGTATAATGATAGTGATAATGATAAGTGATAATAGAGTGCATCATCAATTCACTAATCTCTTATCAGACTAGGAAAAACAACTGGTATTTCAGTGGATGGTATAGAGGCTTACTCCCAGGTCATCAAGGGAGGCCCTATCAGGGCTGTCACCTCAGATTATTTTTGTTGTTGTGGATGTGTGTTTGAATGTGCATGGTGTGTCTACATACTCCCCTCTGTGTGTGTGTGTGTTTGTGTGTGTTGGTGTGTGTGTGTGTGTGTGTGTGTGTGTGTTGGTGTGTGTTGGTGTGTGTGTGTTAGAGAGAAAGAGATTGATAACATGGCAAAGAGGGGTGGAAAAATAGTGCTATAGGTTCATTTTTCCCCCCAAAAATTCCAAGATATGTCATGTTTTGTATTCCATTTTAGAAAACGTTTATCTCCATTTTCTGATGTCTTATGTATTCACACTGTATGCACGTACGTATGTGTGGGTGTACATGCATGTAAGGTTGTGTCAGCACTGATGTTTTAGTGTATCCTGTTGTGGAATGCATCTTGGCAAATCAGTACAGAAGTGTATTAATTACAGGATCGTCATCGTATGTTGCAGAAGTGTAGTAGATGGGATGTGTGAAAGAGATTGAATTTGACATCCTGTCTGCTTTTTTCTTTTTTAATGTAGCCTGAGTTGAAAACTTGGATGCAATATGTAGAGCTGTACAGGCCAGATTCTGCCTTGAGCTGTAGAACTGTAGCAACATCACATCAGAGTAGTAGTGATGATGGTGCTGCTGCTGCTGTAAAATGAATAGTGTGTGTAGCAGGCTCTTAGACATTCAGACTGGCAACTTGAACTAGTGTGTAGACTCTGTTTATACTTGAAATGATCCGAGTTATGTGTTCATGTTTAACTGATCAGATAAAATATATGTTCTTCATGGCAATCATTCAGAATGGAATGATGAAAAAACACTTTAAAAAAAAATGTTGAAACTGTTTTTAGTACACTTATTCAGAAAGAGAGGAGTGGAACACAGCTTATGGTGATGGAGTGCAACGAATGACATGTTCAAAGCGGTCTGAGGAAGAAAACAGGGCTTTCACATCTGGATGATGCTCGGCATATTTGTCAGTCATTATGTCAAACAAACAAACAAAAAACAATTACAAAAAGTAAAAACTGCTTCCCATTTCTTTTCTGAAGAGTATTTTGAGCAATATAAAACTATTGTCAACGTTGTATTGAATTATGGGTTCATTGCTGCTTTCTTTACTGTTGTGCACATTGTTATGGCAATACATGTATGGAGGCAAGACACAGAACTGGAAGTTGTGGAAAGGGGGGTTTCTGGCCCAGGGCAGCAGCTGAGTCAGCTATTGACGTCAGCTGAGCACTGAGGCCTACATTGAAATGTTGTAACATGTTGTAACATGTTATGTCGAGATAGTCTTCAGCCATGACAACATAACAACCTGCACTCTGAAGTCAGAGTGTAGCTGCCTATGTAGCGAGGCACTCGAAAAGTCACAAACTTCTTATCCAGTGTGTATGTCTCATCTCACAGTGATTTCCAGGTGTGATGTAGTGAGACAGAGTGCATATTCTGGGTGAACACCTCCCCAGGGTGTTCAACTGGGAAATACAGAACAACAGTGATAGCAGGGGGTTGTATTTACATTGTATTGTATTGTATGCCACTTAAGTCACAGCAGATTTCTCTGAAGTGAATGCAACTTGGGCTGCTTTCCTTGGGAAGAGTGCCTCACCACAAGAGCTGTGCTACCCACATTGTGTTTTATTTTCCTGTTTGTACATTTTGGGACGGGATAGCTCAGTGGTCGGAGCACTCGCTTTCCCCCAGCCAAGTTAAGCAGCGTTGAGCGTGGTTACCAGTTGGATGGGTGACCGTTTGCGCGCCTTGGCTTCAGTACAGTTCCCCCAGTTCACCCAGCTGTAAATGGGTACCTGCCCTCTTTAGGGTCAGGGAAGGTAAAGCAGCGAGGGAGAGGAGATGGGCGCCGCCCTCAACATGCTGGCCCTAGAGAAGTGAGGTCTCTGATGCCTCGCTCCCCTACAACCTTATAGGTTATGGGACTCCTTTACCTTTACATTTCTTCCTTTCCCTACAAGTGGTTTTCTTTTTTTGCTTTTCTACAGAACTTTGCCAGGGACAACTCTCATCTTCATAGGTTCTTTTACATGCATGTTGCACACAGGACCTCAGCTCATTTTTTCATCTAAAAAGACTAGCACCCATACCACCATCAAGGTCTAAGTGGATTGGGGGGGAGGGGGAGAGTTCTGGCACACACATCTGGCTTCTTTCTAGGCAGGTGGGATTACTGGTGGACCCCTGAAGGCGGTATTGTTATCAGCAAGGTAAGGACAGTGTGTGGCACTGGCCGTGTTGTGTCCTGCACTGTAAGGGGGAGGGCACCACAGGACAAAAGCCTGTTATCCCTGCACTGCACACACTGAACTGAGGGGCATGGCTTCCTACACTGAAGATGGAGCAGCTGGATTTGTTACTACTTTCCTGCCTAACACCGGCATCTTCTGATAGATGTGCATGGTTCGTCCTGCCTTCCTTCCTTTGTTTGTTTGGTGTTTGTTTTTGTTGTTGTTTTGTGTGTTGTTTTTTTTTGGGGGGGGTATTTTATTTAAAAGAACTGGCAATGCTGATGTTGATGTATATATAACATGGACTGTGACAATTTAATTTGATACTACCAATACACATGACTTTTTACAGTGATGACATGGTGTGATGATGATGATCAGTGTGATTTGGAGTTTGTGTGTGAAAGGTACAACAGTCATATCTCCTCTCTCCTCTTCTCCTTTCCCCTCCCCTCTCCTCTATCCTCCCCTCCCCTCTCCTCTTCTCAGCATTCAGTCTTTATTGGATGGAGTGCACAGAATCAGGTCTTCTCCTGAGCTCGTCACTCTGCAGGAGGTCCACCTGCTCACCTTAGCTGACACATTGTGACTTCAGGGCAGCTCATTTTTGTATAGGATGCATGCTGGGTATATTGGTGCTTCTGTAGCCCATGTGACACTGACATGAATTACAGGATTTTTAGTGGTCATATGTGATCTTCTGCATGGGTGTCGACACAAAAAGAAGTAAGGCACTGGCAGGTTTGCACGTTGAAATGACCTGGGAAATTAATACAAATCCCCATTCTTAATTCAGCAGACACCACCGCCAATATTCAAACCCACGCCTTCATGGACCCGTGGATTTGAAGTCAGACACTCCTGACCACTCTGCTCCAGCACCTGTCTGTCAAACCCTACAACTAGCAACATATGAAAGAACACACCGTCTCGTGCACACACGGTCTCGTGCCTGCACACACACACACACGACAGTCATACATCTTCAGCACCCTGCATGAACAAGCCAGCACACAAAGCACGTTGCTTTCTACTGTTTATTGATGGAAATGCTCCTCAGAAAGTGACAGACATAGTAGTATTATTATTATCATTATTATTAATATTACCGGTATGCTTCTACGCTGAAACAGATGTTGTAAGTCCTATCTCATAAAATCACAATTTGTCTCTGTTTATTTTAAACATTGGTAGTTTTTGTTACTTGTAACCAGCTGTTTGATAATTAAAAGACATTACATTGGATTAATTTCTTGAAATATGAATGAATGTTAGCCATTCTCTGCATCAACGATTTGAACCATTAATTTTTGGTGTTTTTTTTAATTTTAAATTGCAGGTGTGAAGATCAGTGTAAACCAAAACGTTGAATACCCCTTAAGAGTGCACCAGTATGAAGCGTGTGTAAATCAAACTATCTTTTTCAATCTACAAGTGACTATCTTGTTCATTCTCTTCCTCTACAGCTCAGTGTCCCCAACATACTTTGGCCCGTTAGTTTATTGGTGAACAACATCTTGACAAGGGAATGTCCTTTTTAAACATAAAATGTAGATAGTGAAAAATAGGAACAATCAACAACAAACAAACAAGCAAAAACCCCAACTATGATATCTAAACTCTGTTATTTTTAAGTCTTATTTCTGTTTTGATAGAGTCAGGAATGTGGAAAAAGAACATATTTTTCCTGTATAAGAATAAATAAAAAAAAATGTATAAAGATGTAAACCATGTCTTTCACTGTTCCTTGACTGGGTCTCTGAATTGTTGCTGTTCCTTGTTTGTGTCATGAACTGTTTTTGTTTCTTTGTTTTTTTCAAAAACAACATACAGAGTATTGAAACAGTATCACAGCCGGCATCATCCCATCAATAATGGCCTGTATCAAAGTGTAACACCAAGCAAAGACATGGCGAAGAAAGAAAAAGAAAACCACTTCCATGGATATTGTTCAACTGTTCTGAGGTGTTCCTTTCCAGTGAGATGGGGGGGTTATCAGTCTGACATTTCTACAGATTCAGAGCAGCACTGGCACACAAAACAGGAGTGCACTCACTGGCACACAAAACAGGAGAGCACTGCATTTCTCAAATGCGGTTATGTAGGGTATGGGGAGACACATGGAGAGGTCAAGTTTCACTCTGACTTGCTCACTGTGTAAGTGGCTTTTCATTCTGTGTTGCTGACAGCCCTGCCGACTGCTAAAACCATGTACACCAGGCTGTGCACAGCTGAGCAGGTACATCCACAGGTATCCTGTCCTGCTGGTTCTTTCCCATTTGGCACACCTGCATGCTGACTCTGACTCCTACCTGTGTGGATCCGCTGCAGTGTTACCTGACCCTGACCCAAAGTGCCGTTTGTATCGAGCTGTCTGCATTGTGTCAGCATCACGCAAACGCCAAAAGTTCGTTGTTGATTCGGACAAAGCATGAAAAACTTGCAGCATTTTGAAAGTTTGTGAGAGTCTTATCAAAGTGTTCAACATTTCTTTCCTGTTTGAGATGGTTACTATTTTAAAAATCACTTTGGGAAAAAAGGATTCTTTAAAAAATATAAAACAAACTGGCTAATTTTTTTTCAGTTTACATTTTCTACAGTGATCGGTTTTCTAGATGAGGTCTAACTGAACGTTTGTGAAGGTCTTTGATATTGTATAATATAACACATGCCAGACAATAACAAACTGGAATACAATGTTAGATGGAAGTTATATCTCTGAATTATGACTCTACCTGAAAATGTGTTTTACGAAGTGATCAGATCAGACATCTCATGAAATGATGGGCATTTAAATAAAACGATCAATCAGATCTTTCCAGAAATGTTATGATATTTCAAGTTGTAATAAATATCAGTTGGCAGAGAGGATTTGCATCACAATGATGATAATAATAATGCACATGCATAGAGTATCACAGACTAAAAAGGAATATTAATATTTTTTAAAACATTTCTTTTACAGTAATATAAAGTAAAATATAGAGTAGAAAGTTCATATCGTGTATATACACGTATCCAGCAACATATATATTATTTTTTATACTACATTTAAGCATGAATATCACAGGCATTCTCTAACACCTAGTCATCAACACAAGTGACAAACAAAAACCCACTGTAAATGTTTTGATGAATGAATTGCCAATAAATCAACCGACATGACTTATTTGTAATCTACAAAAGTACACCAGACACTATCTAAAATCAACAAATAAGTCAAAACAACATATATAAAATAATCAGTAAGTAGTTTTTCAAGTATATCTTTAAAAAATCTTTTTTGTTTTATATGTGGTTATTATGTTGATTTATCATCAGATGATTTCAATTTCAATCTTTTTTCTTATGTTGAATAAGTGGCTTTAGTTACAAAAATAATGTGCAATCACTACTCAGTGATAGATTTTATATGATGGTTTGTATATAGTCCATGGCTTTTAGAAAACAGAGAACAACTGAATGTTCACATAAAAGTCAGTGTCATAATGTACAAAGACAACAACAGAAAGTATACTTACATTACAAATCACATTTAATCATTCACAAATTCCATTCAGTTACAACAATTTCACATAAGCTAAATCACCTTTTTGACATAAAATTTATATTGTGTTTCTGTCTTACGGGAAAACAAGAAAACAGCAGTCAGGATCTATGTATGGCATGAAGGGAATTTGTAAAATCAAGAAACAAGCTAATAACAACATGAGACAGAAGGCATTCTGCTTTTGTCAACATAAAGGTTTGTCAACAAACGGACAAGGGAGAATGATGCAAACACCAAAGTTTGCAGTTTTGAAATTTACTTTTTGGCATTGAAAATTCAAAATCTTAAGATCTCCTTTCCTTTGATAAATGATATTCCTGTTGAACAACAGCCTTTAAGTAACAACATACATTTTAATTGTTTCTATTGTCATTATAAATATATGCTTATGTTGATAATTTATTCATATAGAAATACATACTTCAGAAAACCAATGCTATGAAATTTGTATTATATGAACATGAATATATAATCATTTGCATTATAATAATTTTGGTATCAATATCTAGTTTTAGATTTTTCCAAAAACAAACAATACTCATAAAATCAAATTCTATATCCAAATTATAACCCTACTCTAAAAAATAAAAATAAAAACAATAATATTAATGTACTAAGCAATGTGCAGATACCTATTAACTATTACCCAAACATCAATACCAAATAGCAACTAGTATCAGTTCATTTATTCCAGCAACAAAAACAAAAAGAAAGCACACACACACACACACACACACACACACAGCCCTCTTTCAGATTTCAGGACAAATTCCAATACCTCCACCCGCCTAGTGCTACAACAGGCCTCCTTCTAACATCACAGTATCACCAAGACTTCACTGAAAGAACTGGCTTGACACCCTTCCTATGTCTGAGCTAAGCCTACACATGCAACCCCTCCCCTCCCCAAAATGAAACGGCACCAGACACACAAAGTGATGCTGATGCTGGGTGAGAATGATGCTGAAGGACAGGACTGACCCTCCATGGCGACAAAGAAGTGAACACCTAGCACCACGATCATGTGAAGCCTCCTGACAGGAAGGAAGGAAGGAAAGAGAACGAGAGGCACGAATGGTGCGGCACTCACCTACACTATTCACTCTACCCCTTTGCCACTGATGTCATTACAAGAGTGGGTATCCAGAATTCAGAGCAAAAAAACACACATACAAATTTACCGGTCACATCATTCTTGTCAGAATTTCATATACATATATTCTAAAAAGTCTCAAAATAAGAGAAAGATCAATGAATTTTGTTCACAATATCTACTATAGTTAACTCACGCTCTGTGTGAAAGCAACAGGCCTTGTGTCAAAGGCAATGAGGCCAAGGTCCAGACAGTGCCAGTGCTCTGGATATGCAAAACATTCACAGCCTCGAGTGTGCTTCAAAATTCATGATGCTTCCGTGTTTAGTTTGTCCTGTCACAATGCACTTTGAGAACATGGTTTGTTGCTACTGTTTGGCCGAAAGAATTCATTTCATCAGAAACGAAGCAAGCAGTATAAATATTGACAAATATTGAGCAATACTGAGCTAACAGCTTAAAGCTAATAAATCAGTTTCTTCCAAAACAAGCAGGACATATTATATCAATAGATATTGAGCAACAACAAGTTAACTGCTTATAGTTAAAGTGTCAGTTTCTTTCAAAAAGTATGTCTTTTTTTTTTAAGAAATGGGGAGGGGGACAGTTTTACCCTCTGTTGTCCATTTCTTGGACACAAATCACACATTTCTAGTCTTAAGGTTTGGGAGTCCACCACAGTGTTAAAACTCAGCACAGGCATAAAGGTGTCATGCTGAAATGCTTACACACTTTTTTTTTGGGGGGGGGGAGGATAATGGAAAAAGCACTCATGTGTATTTTTACATCCAGTCCCCATGTGTATGCTGTTTTTGTAAATTTTGTCATCTGTTCCCACCAGCACACAATGGCCTACTCTTCCGAAAAGAAGACTGTAATTGATTGCAAGAGAGAAAAGGTTGGCAACTCAGAGGGTCTTCGATTTGATTGACGCCTGTTCACTCTAAGTGGTATTTATTAGAGTGAGAGGGTGTCACATCCTCCATGTGTGCTGGATACTCCAACAGGATGTACAGCTGACTACTAACAATGTGCATTCAAAATGAGGTCCCAGTGATCTGTCACTTCTGTTCCAGTATTCTCTGTGTTTTAAAATCACTGAGGATTTCTTTTGTTACTTGACTATTGTTCTCCCCAGCCATCTGTCAGTAAGACTGTAGTGATCTAGAATATTCATTACGCTTACCTAATTCTTGATGATAAATTTGCCAAACCTGCCTGCTTTCAAACCTGGTGATGGTGAGTTGATAATATGTACATTTAGTTGAAAATATGTATATTTAGCTGAAAATGTGTATAATTTTAATGACAACAATCAATATGCACCATGTACACACAAAAAACACACAGGTCAGAAAGTTAAAGCTTGACTACAAAGAGAGTTTACTCAAACAACACAGTGCAACTTTGTTGGTCTTCCTTATTTTAAAAAAACAACAAGAAAAGAAAACATTGCTAAGTTCGATCATTTTATTTGCCATCACATAAAGTATTTGAAAATGATATTGGATTACATGTAGAGGTTTCCAAAAACAGAAGTTTATTACAATGAATTGTATACACACACAGATCACAGGTCAACCATTTTCCAAAGCAGTAAATGACCACCAAAAGTGGAAGATGATTTCTGCTGAATAATTAGATAACGTGCTGTACAGACTTCTAAATGCCCAGGAAAACCACATTTGCACCGAGTGAAAAGTCCTCAGATATCCTAACAGTCTGTTCACTTCATCACAGTCTGTTTTATTCTCAAACAGCCAATATTCTCAATCAGCCAATACTCAAAAACAGCTGAAGATAACTGTGTACCAACTTCCCCTTCCGTCCTTTCTATACAAAACCAAAGAAGGACTGAGAGACAATCCTGTCACTGTGCACGAAGAACAAAAGGACGGGGGGAAAAAAAGGAAAAAAAAAGAAAGACAGAGGAGCAGAAGTGGTGTATCACCATGGGGAGGGGAGGGGTGGGGGATGTGGCATGGGTGGCAAGAAATGCGGAACTTGCTGAGCCTGCCCCTGGTCAAGGTCGTCCAGGACACGGGCATTGTGGGGCTGCAGGAAGGGACTGTACTCCTCGTCAGCGTCTCCCTGAAGACGTCCACCACACCAGTCAGCATGACGCCACGCTTCACATGAAGCAGCTTGTTACAAACACAGTAAACACAGGAAGAAAGGGGGGGGGGGGGGGGGGGGGGGTGAACAGCAACTTATATTTAGAAAAAAATTGTTAGAGGTACAACTGATATTGCAAAATGTACACCAAACCTCTAGTAATACCTCAACTATTGAATGATTTAAAAAATAAAAAAAGGTAAACAAAAAATTTATCAGCAGCAGCAGCAGCAGTAGCAGCAGCAGCAGCATCAGCATCATCATCATCACCACTGCCACCATAATCACAATAATAATCATTATCGTTATTATGAATACCAATATAAAGCATCATAAATGGCAGAATACATGGTGCTTCTCCAAAGCACCAAAGTAGATACACAATTATGTATACATGTATTGTGCTCATTGAATGCGTGCACCAAAATGACAGAATATAACGTGGTGCTTCTCTAGCACATCAAAGTGGCAAAATACAATATGGTCCTGTATAAAGCGCCAAAATGGCAGAATATAATTATGTGGCACTAAGCACCATAGTGAATATGTATGCATGAATGGCGCTCATTTAGCCCACCAAATTGGCAGAATATGTGGTGCCAATTTAAGGCACCAAAATAGCTGAATATATGTGGTGCTTGTTCAGCACACCACATCAGCAGAATAGATGCAGTGCTGATGTACAGTTTCAGATAGAAATCCCAGATTTATGATAAAAACTGCCTCTGTCACATCCATGTCTATGTTGATGTGATGATTCTAATCGCCTGGAAAAAAAAATGTTAGCAGATAAAGAAACAAGCAGCCTGGAATAACATACATGGTCACTTTTTGGACTGCATTTGACGCATACCAATTCTTTTCAATTACAATCATAAATTGTGTAGTGATACCAAACTTACACTTTTTGGTGAAAATGTTAGACAATAATTATCAACAGATATTGAAACATGAATGGGTTGTTGTTGTTTTTTACATATTGGTAATTCAACTGAAAAATATCTGACAAATATACACTACACCATTATTGCTTTAGATCAACGATAGTAAAAAGTATACTAATTCTTTGGTCCTCTTTGTGTAATTTAGCTTGTACTCTATGGAGGATTTCATTATTCTGTATATTTCCTATTTCATACAAATAGTCCTTAACACAGGCAGAAAGGAAAGAGCAAGATGGAAAAGGGGAGAGAAGATGAAAACAGACACCACAGAATATTTCACCGTATGTACATACATGCAAGTTTGAAGTGTTAGTGGTCAAAGTGGAAATGATACAAAATTGCAGCTATTGTGCTCATGAGTGACAGACAGGACCATGCATCGGAAGCTACATGTTCAGAGGTACAGCTGGAGGTCAGCACTACACACAATACATTCCACCTTTATGTAAGCACCCACAGAGACAGGTCATGTAACACACACACACACACACACACTCAGCCAGCTGAATACATCCAACATCACTCTAATACTGCAAAACTAGCACTAAAAATAATACTCTGCCAACAAAACCCACCAATGTCTCATTTTTTGTTTTCATTCAGTAAAATCAATGACAAGTCAAATATCACATCAACTATTCAACCTGTTCACTATTACTGTTTTTGTAATACTAAGTTTTCACTTCATCAAATACATAATTATCTCGTTTCCTCCTACATTTACTAAGCTTCATCACTCTACAAGTCATCTGTCAACACACTCTCCCCTTCTCAAAACCTACCATATACTTCCAATTCAAAGAATTCTTTATCAACGTTCATAATCAATTCTCAAAATTAATATGGTATTAATTTTCCTGGCAAATATATGCTAACATACTCATTCACATTTTTTTTTTCAGCCAGAACATCTTGAAATATTGTGGGTATTGTGAAATCAAACAGTACTCTCCCAATTCACCATAATTATTATATGCTGAGTTTGCCTTATAGAAAGCAGCAAACCAACAAACACAAGCATTCACCAGTAAAGTAAACCATCCACTTTATTACATTTCTCTGAAACCAAAACAGTTTTTCCTGACAATTCCTCCACATAATCAATCTA
The DNA here is from genome assembly GCA_028751875.1 of Rapana venosa. Classification (NCBI taxonomy): domain Eukaryota; kingdom Metazoa; phylum Mollusca; class Gastropoda; order Neogastropoda; family Muricidae; genus Rapana; species Rapana venosa. The sequence continues at coordinate 7,563,545 of CM054158.1, forward strand.
GTCAACCGTGTTTACTTTAAAAATTAAAAATAACATATCCTGATACACTGACATTTTGCCAGTCTTGGTAATCCACCCAGTCATCACTTCTATGCCCTTACACTTACCCAGACAACCCCTGATGCTCTGACTTCACAAGTCTCACACCTCCACTAACATAACTTTCCCCAAACACTGTTGATTCCAAAATCTAACCCTCTATTCATGAAGTCTCTGCATACAAATTTAGAAAATTATGAACTTTTTTTTTAACCCAGTCAACAACATTCTCAAATTCTCCTTCCCCAAAAGCCAGAGCATATACAGAAATTGTGAAGGCAGCAGTCTCATTAACTAACTATCCACAATATAAAGTATAACAAAATAAAATAAATAAAATATCCACACAATCTGTAGTGTGTGTATTCAAACCTCTCAAGCCACCATTGTGGTTTAAAACAAAAACAAAACGTCCAATTCCCAATCCTTGGCTGAGCTAAACGATATACCAGACATACCAGAGGCTAAAGTGGTGACAGCAGAGCACAGCACAGCACAACACAGCACACACCTAGGCAGTGAAGCGCACAGCAAGGCCCCCACACTTCTGTCTACCGCTAGCGTTGCCGTTCCCGCTGCTGCTGCTGCTGCTGTTGTAGTACAGCTGCTGCAGCTCTTGCTGCATGGGGGAGTGGAAGGGGGAGGGAGGACCCTGGATTATCCCCGGCTTGATGGACAGGTGCAAAAAAAGGAAGGTAGGAAGAGAGTGATCAGGGCAGTGATCATGTAGGTGAGGGGGATTTGTGTGCCGTCAGCCAAACCATGTCAACCAGTCTTTTTCTGATCGCTGGTGGGGGTACATAGGTGAGTGAGTGAGTGAGTTTGTGTGTGTGTGTGTGTCCATGCATGCATCATGTGTACAAGAAAGTTCATCAATATATGTATGTATGTTATACCCTAGTAGCTTCCCATACATAATCATGCGCGTGCAAACAAATTATGTGTATGAATGTGTATTAATGAACTTAAAGCTACATAGTTTTCTTTTCTGAAAAGTTACAGGAATTTTTGACTGGAACCTTTTTTTCAGAAGTGTCATTCTTGCCTTTGTGCCCAAATCCTGTGTATTTTTTCCCTGTTCATTGGCTAGAGCTCCAAGGTTCACCAATGGTGACATTCTGCATGTGCAACTATTTATCGACCATGAAGGTAGCTGCATTCTGACTTCAGGGAACCCTGTGTATATTTTGTAAAAGATCTCCCCTTTTTCACAGAGAGCACAGAGAGTCGTGCAGACACACACGCAGGCACAGCTGACAGTGACAAATCCATGCGCGTGTGTGCTCACACATAGGTATGTACACACAGATACATGCATCAAAGCATCCACCACCACCACTGCCACATTTTACACATCTAATTCCACATCAAAGTTACCACCAGAAAATAGTTACAGGAAAGAACTACAGCTACTGCACACATCTGTTAGTAGCTGTAACAAAGAAAGGGGAGTGGAGGTGTAAAAAAACCCACACACGAAAGATACACGAACAACAGATGATCGCTTCTTGCATTTAACAGTCTGTTTCTGATGATTCCATGCTTAGTCATTGAAACACAATTAGACTAAAACAAAGTCTGAAGGGGAAAACAAGTTAAAATGAAGATGCTAATCATATATACAGATGCACGCAGTGCAATCTGTGTGTGTGTGTGTGTGTGTGTGTGTGTGTGTGTGTGTGTGTGTGTGTGTGTGTGTGAGTATGTGTGTGTTTTGGCATGTGTTTTTGTGTGTATATTGTGTGTGTTATGGCATGTGTGTGCATGCGTGCATGTGTGTACATTTGTGCACAAGCACACACATGCACGCATACATGTGTGCATGTGAGTGTGCAACTGCATGACATATCATACATGAACAGTCATTTCATCCCCCATCCCCAACCTGCCCTCTTCCCTTTACAAAGTAGTCACACTAACAAAACACAACACACTAAAACATAAACACCATCACTAACACAGTATCTATCTTTTTCTGGGGGTGGGGGTAGGGGTCATTCTAAGCAGACACAAAGTAAGATGCTGTTACAGCGACTGTGTCACCTGTTAGGGCAAACTGCACAACAAGAAAGAGAACACAGGTTACATCAAAGCCACGTCAATCTGGAGCCAGTGGACAAGGCCTGTTCCTTTTCCCTGCAGTGCCAGTCCTCCTCATTCATGTTTTCAGCAATTATTTTTTGGATAGAGACTATAGGTGCCATAGACACACACACACACACACACACACACACACACACACACACACACACACACACACACACTGAATCCTGTTCCTCCTGTTCAAACAGCCTTGCCTTCTGAAGCAGCTGGTGACTATGTCTATCTACCTACACACACACTTTACTACAGGTATAGGTACAGGTGAATAACAGGGTGCTTTCCCCTTTTTTTTTTTTTCTCTCTCTCTCTCTCAGACTACAACTACAGATATATAGGCATGCTTATATACATATCTATATATGACCACTGCAACGGGATATAGTGTAGTATTCTACCACAACCATAGTTTCACTGTTTCAAACTTCCTTTTTCCTTGCAGCATTATTCAGTCTTTTTTCTTCTTCTTTTACTAGCTTGTATTCTTAAAGTTTTTTTCCTACAAGTATGAAAAATTCAAATATTGTTGAAATCTTTTCTTTTATGTACACAGTTTCTTGACGCTTTTGTACTAGTTTGTGGTCATCGAGATGTGTTAAACCATGTGTAACTACTATAAGATTGTTTCACTCTTGACATCAGGAACATTTTTGGAGCAAGTTTGCCAGAATGATGACTGTGTGGAGTTGTGTCCCATTATGTTTGTCTTACCTGTTCCTGGTCCTTTGATAT
>CM054158.1:7571415-7743915 GCA_028751875.1 Rapana venosa
AACAGGACAGCCCGGTGGTTAGAATGATGCACTCGTGATCTGTTGACCCAGGTTCAAATCTCGTTCAAGAGGATTTTCCTCTCAAGTTAACATCAGTGCTGACTCCACTCTCCCCAAAATCCCTCAGATGAGACTATAAACCGAGGTCCCGCGTGTGAACGCACACAGAACATCCTGCTCACATGTTCAAACCCTTTCCACTTTTCAGAAAAGTAGGCCATGGTGCGTCGGATGACAAAATTTACAAAACTGCATACACATGGGGACTGGATAAAAAAAAAACAACCACATGAGTGCTTCTTCCATTACCCTCAAAATAAAAAAAAACAATAAAGCAAAACTAAGAAGGGGAGGTCACCCTGACACAAGGGCAAAAAGAGCGCCCAGACAGTCGTGGCATGGAAGGAAGTTTACCTTTCCAGAGAGAAAAAAAAATTATCCACATTTTTTCCCCTAAAACTTTTGTTTTGTTCTACAGTTTACCTTCTGAGGACGACTGTCTCTGTTCTGGCGGCATTGCCACTGGTGTTGCCGTCTGCTCCTCCATCCTCATCCACAGCCTCCTCCCCCATCTTCTTCTCCACAATCGTCACCGCTGGAGGATGTGATGGGGGAACAGAATGTACGGCAATGAGGATTGTATGACTGTCATAGTGTGTGTGGTGTGGGGGGGAGGAGTTTGGGGGGGGGGGGGGTTGGGAGTGGGGGGGGGTGGTTGTGGGAGGGGTGTTGTGTGTGTGAGTGGGTGGGTGTGGGAGTTGGTGTTATGTGTGTGTGTGTGTGTGTGGTGTGTGTGTGTGTGTGTGTGTGTGTGTGTGTGTGTGTGTGTGTGTGTGTGTGTGTGTGTGTGTGTGTGTGTGTGTGTGTGGTGTGTGAGTGTTGTGTTGTGCTGTACTGTATTGTGGTGTGGTGTGTGTGTTATGTTGTGTTGTGTTGTGTTTTGTGTTGTGTTGTGCTGTGTGTATTGTGGTGTGGTGTGGTGTGTGTGTTATGTTGTATTGTATTGTGGGTGTGTGTGCTGTATTGTGGTGTGGTTTTGGTGTGCTGTATTGTGGTGTGATGTGGTGTGCTGTATTGTGGTGTGGTGTGGTGTGTGTGTTATGTTGTGTTGTATTGTGGTGTGCTGGGCTGTATTGTGGTGTGGTGTGGTGTGCTGTATTGTGGTGTGGTGTGCTGTATTGTGGTGTGGTGTGGTGTGCTGTATTGTGGTGTGGTGTGGTGTGATGTGGTGTGGTGTGGTGTGCTGTATTGTGGTGTGTGTGTGCTGTATTGTGGTGTGGTGTGGTGTGGTGTGCTGTTTTGTGGTGTGGTGTGATGTGATGTGGTGTGCTGCGCTGTGCTATATTGTGGTGTGATGTGCTGTGCAGTATTGTGGTGTGGTGTGCTGTACTGTGGTGTGGTGTGCTGTAGTGTGCTGTAGTGTGTGTGGTGTGGTGTGCTGTATTGTGGTGTGGTTGCTGTGCTGTATTGTGGTGTTGTGTGGTGTGCTGTATTGTGGTGTGGTGTGGTGTGCTGTATTGGGTGTGGTGTGGTGTGCTGCTTTTGTGGTGTTCTGTGGTGTGCTGTGCTGTGCTGTTTTGTGGTGTGATGTGCTGTGCTGTATTGTGGTGTGGTGTGGTGTGGTTGTGGTGTGGTGTGGTGGGGTGTGGTGTGGTGTGGTGTGCTGTATTGTGGTTTTGGTGTGGTGTGGGGGTGCTGTATTGTGGTGTGATGTGCTGTGCAGTATTGTGGTGTGGTGTGGTGTGCTGTATTGTGGTGTGGTGTGCTGTATTGTGGTGTGGTGTGGTGTGTGTGTGCACATAAAAGCAGCAGATAAAGAACTGCCATTGTGCTGAAGATAAAACACAGTCTACATTATACATGTATCTCAACATAAAGAAAGTAATAAAAACAAAATACATGGCATCATTATGGACCATACAACGTCATCCAGCTTAATGTAGTGGAGACCACGCGCATCGTTTCATATGTATAAACTTCAGTATAAAAACACATAATAACTGTAACAAACACTCCTCAGTGAATTCAAAGAAAGATAACCCCACACCAACCCCCTCAATGGACAACGCTAGCTATGCAGCCCCACTTCTTCTTCTTCCTCACACAGCAACTATTGTTCTCTGTCACAGGAGCGAAAAAGCGTTGTGCTGCTGTTAAGCCCCTGACAAGGTAGGCCCAGCACATCCGACTGTGGCATGCACAGCCCCATTTCCCCCTGTGTTCACCTTTGCTGGTGTCGTTCTGTCCCTCCTGGAAGGCGTCACGAGAAAACCGATGGGCAGCTGTTGTCCACGCCACCGCCTGTCCAACAACAAGACAACGTGTTGTACCGTGTGTGCTTCACTATAAAACTGACCTTCACATCCATTCAAGGCCTAAAAAAATGTATATATACAGGGACTGGATGTAAGGAAAAAAAGCACATATAGTATTGAAATAAAAAAAATAATATTTTTTTAAAGGGTCATAATGAAAGGCTGATTATATAGATCTGTCTACCCTTCAAAATATTATTCAGTAGTTTTCCACAAAATAAAATCATGCTTCAGTAGTTTTCTTATTTCTAGCAGTAGTACTCAACTCCCTGTAAAAAAAAAAATATATATATATATATATATACTTGTATTGAAGAAAAACCTGTCTTCTGATGCATATTTACACATTTACATATGCGCGCGCACACACTCGCACACACACACACACCACCATACACACAGGATGCCACTATAACTATTTTCTTAATTAAAAAACAACAACAAAACCAGAATTTATCTATACTAAACAAGCAATGCTATTTCTGAGAAATTAAAATACTGACAAATATTCCAGGAAAAGCCTTGGGTTTTAAAAGTAGTATAAAATGTGACATTGTGGCGTTAACATCGCACAGACACGAAGTTTTCCAGGAGCAGACATAGGGAGTGATCATGATCTTGTGATGATGACTTTCCGACTACGTCTAAAGAAAATCCACAAGCGGAACAACATCAGGATCAAATTTGACCTCGACAAGCTGAAGGACCCAGAGGTATTAGAAATTTTTCAAGCAAGGATAGGTGGAAAGTTTGCAGCACTCACTGTGTTAGACTCAGACATAGACACACTGACGAATAGTTTCAATACAGCAGTGACTGAAACAGCAAACGAGCTTCTTGGCAAACGCCGACCAGTCAAAAAACCATGGGTCACACCTAACATCCTACAACTATGCGACAAGCGTAGAGAGTTGAAGAAAAAGAAAAATGAAACAAAAGAAAGAGCAGAACAATATAGGGCAGTCAACAAAAGAATCAGGAAGTCCATGACGGAGGCAAAAGAGAAATGGATCGGTGAACAGTGCCAAGACATTGAAGAGAACATCAAGAAAAACAATAGCAAGAAAGCATATCAGCTGGTGAAAGACCTGACTAGCACGAAACAGAGAAAAGGTTTAACAATCCAAGACAAAAATGGGAAGTGTCTCACTGACGACCAGGATATTCTGAACAGATGGACAGAATACTGCTCTGACCTGTATAACTATAGAACCGCAGGAGATCCAGAAGTCCTTAATGTACCCGAAAGCAAAGACACAGACAGTCACCCTATCCTCCGAGAAGAAGTGGAAACAGCAGTCAGATCGCTGAAAAAGGGGAAGTCAGCAGGGGCTGACAACATTCCAGCTGAGTTGGTCCAAGCTGGAGGGGAAGCCATGATCAGCGCCCTACTAAGAATCTGCAACAAGATCTGGCAGACAGGAAAATGGCCAACACCATGGACGCAGTCACTCATCATCACCCTCCCCAAGAAAGGAAATCTACAACAATGCCATAATTACCGCACAATCAGCCTCATATGTCACCCAAGCAAGGTCATGCTGCAGATAATATTGAATAGACTGAAGCCACAAGCAGAGACCATCATTGCTGAGGAACAAGCAGGTTTCAGAGCAGGGCGCAGCACAACAGAACAGATATTCAACCTCAGAATACTATGTGAGCGGTACCTTCAACATCAACAAGACCTATACCACGTATTTATCGATTTTAAGAAGGCATTTGACAGGGTGTGGCATGCAGCTTTGTGGGCAACCATGAACTTGTACAGCATCAATGCAAACCTGATCAGAGTCATCAAACAGCTGTACAGTGAGGCCACCAGTGCAGTGTACTACAACAACAACATTGGAGAATGGTTTCGAACAACAGTTGGAGTAAGGCAGGGCTGTCTACTCTCACCCACTCTTTTCAACATCTTCCTTGAGAGAATCATGGCTGATGCACTGGAACATCATGAAGGATCAGTCAGCATTGGTGGCAGAACGATCACAAACCTCCGCTTCGCAGATGACATTGATGGAATAGCAGGATCAGAAAAAGAGCTTGCCAGCCTAACAGAACACTTGGATAAGGCCTCCAAAACATACGGCATGGAAATCAGTGCAGAGAAGACCAAACTGATGACTAATAACACCAACGGCATTAGCACTGATATCAGGGTTAATGACCAGAAGCTGGAAACAGTTCAAAGCTTCAAGTACCTGGGAGCCATTGTATCCGACCAGGGATCCAAGCCAGAAGTAGTATGCAGGACTGCACAGACAATAACAGCTTTGTCAAAACTAAACACCATCTGGAGAGATAAGAATATCTCACTTATCTCCAAGATCAGACTAATGCGCTCCCTTGTCATATCCATATTTCTGTATGCCTGTGAATCATGGACCCTGACTGCAGATTTGGAGAGAAGAGTACAGGCAGTGGAGATGAGATGCTTTCGGAGACTCCTTGGCATCTCCTACAAAGACCACATAAGCAACGAAAGCGTGCATAACAGAATCCAGCAAACCATTGGACCCTATGAGAACCTTCTAACGATCGTGAAAAAGCGTAAACTTAAGTGGTATGGGCATGTCACAAGATCCCAAGGAATTACAAAGACAGTTTTGCAAGGCACTGTCCAAGGAGGAAGAAGAAGAGGCAGACCAAGGAAGAGCTGGGAGGATAACATCAGTGAATGGACAGGCCTAGAACTCAACAAAACCCTGAGAAAGGCAGAACAGAGAGAAGAATGGAGGGAACTGGTTGCTGAGTCTTTGAGGGTGCCCCCACGGTCGTCAGACTACGGGACAGATAGATAGAATAGATAGATAAAATGTGAATTTACAGCTCTAAATTCCAGATCAATCCCCCCAAAAAAGTAGAAAATCGCTTCAACATCATCTTCGAGTTATACCCAGCACCCATCCACACCACCTTCACAGTCCTAAAACAGCCTCACACTGTCACACACATGCATTCTTCTCTCCTACCACCTGTCCATACCTTCACCACTTTAAAACAGCCACAGCAATCACACACATGCTTCCCTGTCACTCATCTAACAGCCACACTAATCACACACACACACACACAGATATCTCACATTCCTATCACCCACCTAACAGCCACACTAACCACACACACACACAGATATCACACATTCCTATCACCCACCTAACAGCCACACTAATCACACACACACAGATATCACACATTCCTATCACCCACCTAACAGCCACACTAATCACACACACACACACACAGATATCACACATTCCTATCACCCACCTAACAGCCACACTAATCACACACACACACACACAGATATCACACATTCCTATCACCCACCTAACAGCCACACTAACAACACACACACACACACACACACACACACAGATATCACACATTCCTATCACCCACCTAACAGCCACACTAATCACACACACACACACACAGATATCTCACATTCCTATCACCCACCTAACAGCCACACTAATCACTCACACACACACACACACAGATATCACACATTCCTATCACCCACCTAACAGCCACACTAACCACACACACACACACACACACAGATATCGCACCGTCCCCTCTCACACACGACCCCCCCCCCACTACCTGTCCGTTGGCGCGGCAGAGGATGGTCGTGCATTCCGGGCCGGAGCCCCACTTCTGCTGCTCCTTCCAGACAAAGTCCTGGGGCGGCTTGTGCAGCTTGCGGTCGCTGCAGCCGGCGTAGACGGTGATGGAGGAGGTGGGGGCAAACTTGGTGCGGGGGGGGAAGCGGAAAACGGCCACGGGGTGACCGCCCACGTTCTGCTGAATCATGAAGCCGCCAAACTCCAGCTCCTGGAGATGAGAGACAGACAGACAGACACATAGACACACAGACAGACAGACAGACAGACAGACAGACAGACAGACAGATACATAGACACATAGACACATAGACAGACAGACAGACAGACAGACACACACATAGACACATAGACACATAGACAGACAGACAGACACATAGACACACAGACACATAGACAGACAGACAGACACATAGACAGACAGACAGACACACAGACAGACAGACACATAGACACACAGACAGACAGACACATAGACACACAGACACATAGACAGACAGACACACACACACACACACACAGACAGGTTTGTAGTGATAGAGGTGGTATGTGGTGTGGGGTGTGTGCGGGGTGGGAGTGGGGGGTGTGAGGTGTGGTGTGGAGTGGGGTGTGGTGTGCTGTGGTGGTGGTGGTGGTGGTGGTGGTGGTGGTGGTGGTGGTGGTGGTGGTGGTGTGTGTGTGTGTGTGTGTGTGTGTGTGTGTGTGTGTGTGTGTGTGTGTGTGTGTGTGGTGTTGTGTGGTGTGGGGTGGTGGGTTGGAGTGTGGTGTCGTGTGGGGTGTGGGGGGAGGTGTTTGTGGGTGGTGTGTGGTGGGGTGGGGTGGTGTTGTGTGTGATGTGGTGTGGTGTGATGTGTGTGTGTGTGTGGAATGGGGGGGGTGGGGGGAAGGGGTGTGGTGTGATGTGGTGTGGTGTAGTGTAGTGTAGTGTAGTGTGTGTGTGCGTGCGTGCATGCATGCATGTGTGTGTGTGTCTGCATGTGTATAGAGTACAATACAGACAATAAGTCAAAGGAGTCCTTGTAAAGGTATGTAACGCTTAAAACGTTTCCGAGAGAACAGGTAATGGAAATACAGGGACTTTAATTTTATTGGCTATTCCCCCTCCCCGTTTTGTGCGGCGTCAGTCTCTCACCTGTGTGCCTTCGTTCACCAGCCGGATGTACTTCCCCTCCTGCTGCACCTCTGAGATCTTCACCTCTCCTGTGGCGCTGCGCATCACATCATTAAACAACACGGTAAATACTGGTCCGCTTTTTGAAAGAGTAGGCCACTATGTGCTGGTGGGAACAGACAACAAAATTTACAAAACACATGGAGACTGGATGTAAAAAAAAATAAAAAAGCACACAAGCGCTTATTCCATTATCCTTGATGTAAGAGAACAAATAAGAAAATGAATAATAAAACCACACAGCACTTGTAGCCAACACTTTATTCACACTTCTGTGGCAATGTGCATTAAATAAACATACAGCACTTGTAGGCCACACTTTATTCACACATCTCCTGTGGCACTGTGCATTAAATAAACATACAGCACTTGCAGCAAACAGTTCAGTCTGCTGATTTTCACAAGTAAAACACAATTATCACAGTAACAAGCGTTGCTAATGCTTTTCTTTTCATTCTTCAATTGTTGTTGTTGTGCCTGAATAACAGTTTACCATGTACTACAAGATACACACACACACACACACACACACACACACACAATATCGATCAGATGATGACACAGACCTGCATAACGAGTTAACTGTCTGTCAAGGTTAAGGGAGTGGATGGCACAAAGAAAAAAAAAAGAGTAAATCTTATTCAGAATTTGTTCTAGTTTTTATCTTACACTCCTACATTGTCGACACCATTAAGGTTGCATGATTCTGTATAACATCAACCAATCATATGAAATGTATCTACAAACTACTTTCCAGCAGTGTTGTTATCAATCTTGGCAATTATCTTAAATTTGTAATAACCTATTAACAAAACCACATCACAATTACGCAATTGCTGCATCAGAATTTATTATAACTGCTACATTATCATTTCTCTATCACTTTATTATTTCAAAATGTTATCCAGGGGGGTGGGAGTGAGGACAGCCTGATGGTTTGAGCATTTAGCTCGCACTTTGATAACAGACAGACAGACAGACAGGCAATGTTACTGTATCAGTTAACACAAGTATCTATACATGTACACATGCAGTGATAACACGAGCGCTCATGCAATGCAAGCATGCAGTGATGAAGTTTGAATATTCGCACATGCGTCAACCTGCACGCCTACAGCCGTCTGTCCCTGCCTGTCCTTCACTCCTCTTTGCTTCTTCTCGCTTTGCTTCCGTGCAGCCAGGCACAAAACAGTCAGATATAAATCCCATACATTATTATTATTATAAGACACACAGCCGTCTTCTCTGCCCTCCCCTGCTGGGCAGTAGCTGTGGTGCCTGGTCTTCCTTTGCTTGGGACTCTGCAGGAGGTCTGCCTGCCCGCTGGCCTCAGCTGACATACGCTGACTTCAGAGCAGCTCTTTTTTTTTTTTAACAGGATGCATCCTGGGTATGTTTGTGTTTCCGCAGCCCTCCAAACATCAACATGACTTATAGGAATCTTTAATGTGTATATTTGATCTTATGCATGTGTATGTATATGAAGGGAATTATAAGGCACAAGCAGGTCTGCACTTTGTGCTGACCTGGGAGATTGTAAAAATTCCCACCCTTTATTCACCAGAGATTGCTGCCAAAATTCGAACCCACGACTTCACGGACCCAAAACATCAAAGTCAAAGTATCTTCACCACTCAGCTACAGTCTCTGAAACCAGGCCTAATCCTGTGAGCCATGCCATTCCTTCCCCACATGCCAAACAGTGAACAGAAGGAAACATCTGGAAATCATCAGTCATCTTCAACACAGATCCCGATGTCATCACCAGCACAAGGCATTCACGTGAACACACAACACAACAAAGGAGGCAAAACAGGAACTGAGGGGGTGAGGGTAAGTGGGGGGGGGGGGAGGGGGGGGGGGGAGCAGAACACTCGGGGAAGAGTCAGAGGCCAGAAAACAAACAAACAAAGAAAATGGGGTGATGGAGGGGGGGGGGGGACAAAGTGAGAACAAAGTGTCATAAGCAGAAAGACATGTGAAATACACATCAACACCCCAACTCTGATTGGTCGGTTGGTCACTTACTCTGTCAGCACATGCTTTTTGACACATTGCAACGGCTTTTTCGAGCTGTTGAAACAGTGGAATGAAACGGTCAAACATTTGGAAAATATATTGGTGGGTATTAGCTTTTAGTATACTTGTACATATCTCTCAGTCACCTGAGCACATCACACAGTGACATTTTTGCACACACTTTTAATGTGTACAACAGTGCATACACTCTCTCTCTCTCTCTCCTGCTTATAGTAATTATAGTTATTGTGTATCCTGATGAGAGACATATTCATACTTTATATTTTCAATATTTTATTGGGCCTGTTGACAGTACTTGAGTTCTAGTCAATGTCTTATTTCAATATCTTATTGTTGTGTGTATTAATTATGTGTAACATTTTACAATGTGTAGATGTCCATTTTTATGACTTTATAAGTTTGGGGGTTTTTTTTTGGGGGGGGGGGGGATTTGGGGGGGGGGGTTGTTGTTGATTGTTGTTTGTTTTTTTTTGGGGGGGGGTTATTTGTTTGTTTGGTTTTTTAAAAAGTGTTTTCCTTTGTTTTTACTGTGTGAGTGTATGGGTATTGGGTTTATTATTAAGATGTATCCCTATGGGTGGGGACTGGATGTAAAAAGGCACATGAGTGCTTATTCATTATCCTTGAAATAAAAGAATTTGTCATTGTCATTGTCATTCTCTCTCTCTCTCTCTCTCTCTCTCTCTCTCTCTCTCTCTCTCTCTCTCTCTCTCTCTCTCTCTCTCTCTCTCTCAACCAACCATATATGAATTTGCTGAAACATGGTTCAGTTTCTTCCATTCGCAATCTCAACATTTATCTTTTCAATGCTTCAAAAGTACAGCAGGAGAGTGTTGAAAATATGGAGAATGGACATTGAATAACTGTTTAATGTACACAACTGTTTAAAATAGATCATTTTGTCTCATTTTTGGATAGTCCCATGTTCACATTAGTTATGTTTAGGCAGTTGCCATATATGTCATGCTTTGTTTTGGCTTCGTTTTGATATGTCTTGTTTCACCCCTTTCTAGGGGCTGGTGAAGGCCTGTAGAATAAACTTTGTTCATTGTTCATTGCTCTCTCTCTCACACACACACACACACACATGCACGCACACACATCTATTTTTGTTCATATGTTAATCATTCACTCACTATATCAATTAATCAAAGAAAAAAATCAACCAATCAAAACCTGCGACCTCTCACCTGGAAGTGGACACAGAATAGTCATGGTAGACAGAAGATGGACGTTCATTCTGACTGCTCTTCGGTCGACCTTGGCTGTACAGCGTGTCCTGCTGAAGGTCGTAGAACATCTTGTCGAAGTAGTCATGACCTTGGCCAAGGTCACTGCGCACTAAGTTCAGGTTGCGATGTCTTTCCGCTGAAACAAGCATAAGAAAGTTGATGTTGTACTTTTACAATTGTGTATGAATTTGTAAAAACATGATGGCGCACTTTGTTTGTTTCCCATCTTTGTCTTGTGCATATTTTCTGTTTTTTGCCATAGGCTGTGTTTTATGAAAGGGTAAGGGGGGGGGGTTCAATCTAGTTCAACAAAATTGGATCTAATTCTGAATCTAAATTCTTATGGATACTGCATGTATACTTACAAACTTGCTTGCTCCAGTTTAAAACAGGGAGGAAGTGAGTGGGATGGGAACAGGACACAAAACCAATCCAATGTTTAACACACGAGTTTTGTTTTTACACATATTCAACTTCCAAAAAACCATCAGATGAAGAATTGTTGATGTAATCAAAAGACAGTTGTAAAAAACTATATAAATAGATACAACAAATAATGTGGGAGTTAACACATTGTAATGATGCCCATATGGCATTGAGTCTTTTTTTTTGTCACAAAAAAATGCTTATTTTTGCTTAGAGCTCACAGATGCTTTTATACGTCAGTAAAAAAACAACCCTTTTTCAGGAGTGGTAAAATAGGTGTAAAAGAATGGTGAACCAAACGAATTATATGCATAAAAGTGTTATGTACAGAATAAAACCACCTCCCAGATCCATTGTTATATTCCACCATGGCCACCGTAACCATTGGCTATGACTTCAACTTTGGTTGAATTTCTCATAGAATTTTGTCTAACTACAAGTTACTAAAAGTACACGTCAAAAGTTCAGTAAAAGTGCAGTAAATGTTTAAGTGAGTGTAGGTGTGATTAATGTGCATACGTGTATGCTATATTCGCTTCACATATTGATGGACGCTATAACTGAGTGAATTTAGCGTTTGACTTCGATCCCCGTGGGTCTGTCGAGTCATGGGTTCAAATCTTGGCACCAGCATGTGATGAAGTCCAGAAGAAAGTGGATCGGTGGTCTAGAGGTAACGCGCCTGTCTAGAAAGCGAAAAGTCCGGGTCTGAAGTGTGCGGCGGTTCGTACCCCGTTTGGACCGGAAATTTTTCCCCCATCCATTAGACCATGAGTGGTGGTCTGGGCGCTAGTCTTTCGGATGAGACGATAAACCGAGGTCCCGTGTGTTACACGTAATTATTTAGCGCACGTAAAAAAACCCACGGCAACAAGAGAGTTGTCCCTGGCAAAATTTGTAGAAAAAAGCCACTCTGATAGGGAAAAAAAAAAATACAGCTGCAGAAAAAAAAAAAAAAAAAGAAAAAAAAAGGGTGAAAGGGTGGCGCAGCGCTAAGTGGCGACGCGTTCTCCTGCTCTCCCCGGGGAGAGCAGCCCGAATTTCACGGAGAGAAATCTGCCATGACTTAAAGTGGTATGAAATAAAATCTGAGCGCTTTGATTTGTTGCTTTACAAGATTCAGCGCTATATAAATTCCATATATTATTATTATTTTTAGACGTGCTGGGTCAACGTACAGTGCGGATGTACGAGCGCCTGATTCCCTTCATGTATGTATACACATGAAGAAGATCAAACAGGCACGATAAAAGCCCTGTAATTGATGTCAGCGTTTTGTGGGTTATGGAAACATGGACATACCCAGCATGCAGCCTATACCTGGAGAAGGATGGGCTCCGCCAGGTTCCACTTGCCTGAAAGACATGGCCTGAAGAACTCAGTGCAGTGCAGTGCCCCAACGACTCAACAGGGGGTTACGGGAGAGATGAACGAAGAGAGGAAGGAAGAGAGTATTTATTAGCTAATTTCAACTGAAATACTCATTTATATAAGAGAAAAGAAGTGAAGAGATGAACGTCATCACTGCTGCCACTTCCTGTACAATGCAAGAGCTAGGCTGGTGCTTTGCCGAGCAAACAAACACAACAAACAGGGCACACACACACACACACACACACACACACACAAATGCAAAATCACTATTTACCCTTTTTATCAACGGTTGCCACTTGCCTTTGCTCTTTAGAGGAATGAAGAACAAACAGAAATTCGAACGGTTCATTACACAAAATGAAGTCAGAATCTGCAATCGAGGCATCTTTTTAACACAAACCAAAACCAAGCAAAATAAACTAAATTTCTTTATGAAACTGAGAGTGGAGTTTCTGACTTTGTCAGCATGAAAACAAAAAACTGCTTTCCTGCTGTCTGCTGTGTTCAAGAACTCCCGGCTCCAGCCCACAGTCCTTTCTCTCCTCTCCCTCAACTCCCTGAGGAGTTTGTGTGTTGAGGCACTGCACTGAGTTTCCAAGCTTCATCTGCAGGCAAGGTGGACCTGGTGGACCCCATCCATTTCAACTTGTCCTGATTCAACTGTTTGATGTTGTTCAAGGATCTCCTAGGAGTGCTTTATTTTGTTTGTCTGCTGCATTCATCCACCTACATACATACATCATCAGCGTATTGATCTAGTGTTTTGACAATGTTTTTGGCAATTCATGCATTCAGATGTTGAATAAAATAGAAGCAATAACTCTGACCCCTGCGGAATGCCCATTTGAAGGGATTTTGAAGATGAATATGCAGTCACTATTTTAGTCCTAAGTTGGTCAGTTTTCCAGAAAATCTTTTACAAAGTTATACAGATGCTGTGATAACCAAATGAGTTCATGCAATAAATATAAGTGCCATACTTGATCGTAGGCTTTGGCAACTTCAAAAAATGTTGCTCAACGACATTTTCATTTAGCAAACTGATACATAATTTGAGTTGTCAATTTAAAATGTCATTTTAAATTAATGATCAATTAATGACCTTCCTTTTATGAAACCAGTTTGATTAACAGGAATAATGTTATTCTTTTCACAGTGGTAAACAAGTACAGTTTTTTCAAACAGTTTACAAACATGAGATGTAAGTGCTATAGGCCTACAACTATTTATAATAGTGTTTGGATTACGATTTTTAAGAATTGGGACAATAAGTGAGTTTTTCCAGACTTTTGGTAAAATACCACTCTCCCAACATTTATTAAATATGTTCAGAAGATTATTCACCCATTTGTCTGGGAAATGTTTAATAATTTCATTTGAAATGGCATCAATTCCAACTGACGTCTGCCTGCTTGTTAAGGATGATATAGCATCTTGTAGCTCATGAATTGTTAAAGGAGCACTGAGAAAATGGTTATTATCAGGAACAGGGTGGTCAAAACTACCTAATTTTTCTGTCTGTTTTCTAAACTCTCTCTGTCTTTGAGATAGGCCCTCCTGTCTACTAATCTTGGAAACAGAATCAGCAAATGTGTGTGTGTGTGTGAGTGAATGTGTGTGAGTGTGTGTCTGTATGTCTGTGTCTGTGTGCATGCGCATGCGCGTGTGTGTGTAAAAAGGAAGAGCATGTGTATGTATGTGTGTGTCACATGCACATGTGCATGTGTGTGTGTTTGTATATCTGCACACGTGCATGCATGTCCATGTGAGTATGTGCATGCGCATGTGCGCGTGTGTGTAAAAAAGAAGAGTGTGTGTATGTATGTGTGTGTATGTTCGATAAGTCCTCAAAAAGAAAAAATCTGAGCATATTACTCCACTCCTGCAATCTCTCCACTGGTTGCCTGTGCCACAGAGAGTAAAGTACAAGATCAGTACCCTCTGTTACAAATGTCTCCACAAAACAGCACCCTCCTACCTCTGTGAATGTCTTCACCTGTACACTCCTTCTCGTTCCCTCCGCTCTGCTGCAGATACATTGTGCTTACGAATACCTAGATTCAACCAATCCACTGTTGGCCGTCGCTCTTTCTCTATTTCTGGTCCATCAATCTGGAATGACCTCCCTCTCATTCCCTTCGTGAAAAGCCTACTTACGACAGCTTTAAATCCAGCCTCAAAACATACCTATTTCAAACCTAAGATTTTCCCTCTTGTTTCATCTCATGTCTGTCCCTGCCTTTTGAAAGCCAAAAATTCCAACACCCTGCTGAAATGTACAACCTGTGTGTGTGTGTGTGTGTGTGTGTGTGTGTGTGTGTGTGTGTGTGTTGTGTTGTGTGTGTGTGTGTGTGTGTGTGTGTACATTTGAATTTGTTAGAATATTGTTAATCATTGTTGGTTGTTTGTGTGGGAGCAGATTGAATGGAAGCGCTCTGGTTTGTAATTGCAAGATATAGCGCTCTATAAAATTCCATATATTATTATTATTATGTTTTGTGTGTGTGTGCATGTGTGTGCATGTGCATGTGTGTGTGTTTGTGTTTGTGCACATGTGCATGCATGCCTGCACGTGTGTAAATATAAAGACAGCAGATCGACTGACCAGGAGCGGACTTGGGGGTAGGTCGAGGAGTGCAGGGTGGCGAGGGCTCCACAGCCACCCGGTTCAAGCTGGGACTGTTTTCACAGGTGTACCTGCACATACACCACCAGACCTCACTCACCTTCCTGACCGCACAGTTTTATCTTCTCAAGGTGTTGTGTTGTTTTTTCTGAAAAGAAGCAGCCAGTTACCAGTCAGCTTCCTGAACTCACGTATTTCCTGCTGTAAGACTGGTGGGTAAGTGGAGGCACATGAAAAATGTCATCACTGGTGAGCCTCAGAGCTCTAGCTGAGGAGAGAGAGGGGGGAAGGAGGGAGGAAGGAGAGAGAGGAAGAGAGAGAGAGAGAGAGAGAGAGAGAGGAGAGAGAGAGAGAGAGAGAGAGAGAGAAGAGAATATCATTCCCAATTATTCATTCATTGTGTCGTGCATAGCCCAAGATCATGATGGCTTTTCTCTCATAAAAAAATTTTACAAATCAATAATTGGCAGCCATTTCCAAATCAAAATT
The DNA here is from genome assembly GCA_028751875.1 of Rapana venosa. NCBI lineage: Eukaryota > Metazoa > Mollusca > Gastropoda > Neogastropoda > Muricidae > Rapana > Rapana venosa. Next base: position 7,586,721 of record CM054158.1, read on the forward strand.
TCAAATTATTCAAGTAGTGACCAAGACCAAAGGTTGTGTGACAATACTGGAGACCAAAAAGCATGATAAAATTGTTAATGCTTTCTTCATTGAAAAATGCAAAAACAGCACCCAACCTGACCTTGGCTTTTCAAAATTTGACACTGGGTAAACTGAGTGCCTTGATGTCACCCTTAAACTGCCGCTGGACAAGAAACTACTGATAGCACTTCAATCTGACAGCCACTTCAATGTCAAAAGCTTTATCAGTATGATTGAAAATGCTTCATTTTTGTTGCTGCTGTTGCAAAATAATCTTGAGAGTAACACAGCAGCTGCGGGGCCTGACTTGTCAACGCTTAACCGCAGCGCAACGCATTTTCGCTCAGGTGACAGATAACAATAGCTGCTTTCTGCGTATTCGACAATGCCGACGATGAAACAGCAGCTATATGTTTGTATCATGTGGTGTGTAAGACTTCGCCTTTGTAAACCCGCTGCATGTAATCACGGTGACGTTACCTTGGTAAAAGTGTGACAGCATTAGCGGTGTATGCCGCGCACTGAAATGTCTGCATGTAGAGCAATGAAAAATGAAAGAGAAACGAAAGAAAGGAAGCGCGGCACTGACTTGGCCAGAGGCATGGTGCCGGAGTATCCAAACAGCTGAGGGTCCAGCTCGTCCTCGTACTGCGGGAAGGCAAACATGGGGTCGATGCTGGTCCCCGTCGGGTGCAAGCTCTCCGGGATGTAGGTCACGGAGAGGGGCGGGGAGGGGACGTACGGCCGGGCCTCCTCTATGGCGCTTTGCAGGGCAAGAGGGGGGTAGGAAGAGTAAGACATGGGCTGTGTGACGCCGCTGCACATGGGGAAGGGGGTGGTGTTGGTCGCCATGGCACTGAAGGTGCTGGCGTTGGCGGCGGTGTTGGCGGCGGCGATGGAGTTGTAGGCACTCAGGGGCTCGGGGCAGTTGGACATTGCTGAGGAGCAAGAGGTGAAGGCCAGAGGTACCTGCAGTCTGCAACACCAACAGTCAGTCAGCCCCTGAGTCACCTCCCCTGTCACACTATCAGTCACCTCCCAAGTCACCTCCCCCTTCATTTCAATCCCTGTTGGTCATTGCCTCATTGCCCATGAAAGCCACACCAGGGCTGTCACCTCATTCTGTTTCAGTGACACTCAAATAACAACATTCAGGTCAGGTTCAAAATCAGCACTTCTAAATCCTTTGAATATCCAGCAACATCAACTATTACATTAAATAATAATAAGAAGAAGAATATATGGAATTTACATAGCACTGAATCTTGTAAAAACAAACAAATTGAAGCACTTGCACTCAAATCATTTACACACATGTAAACGACAAAGTACCTCAGTTATTTCTTTCCTTAATTTAAGGCCACTAAAACCAGGCCATACTGAGGATGCCCCAACCATTTTGCTCATTTGGTCACCCCAGATTTAAAGATAAGTGTATAAAAATAAAAAAGCAAACACTTTGAAGTGATCAAAAATACATTACAAAAGTGCCATAAGAGCAAATAACTGTGCAGAATGGACATCTTGTGCCCAAGCCAATGTTTACAATATCTCTACATGGTCACCTGAACAAAGCAGTACAGGCAAAATGGCATATGATGTATGGAACGAAAAAACGTTGTGAGATGTTCCTGGAAAAGGCAGGAGAATGGGCTAGGAAGGCAGAGAAGACATGACAATGAGAGAGGTAAGGAAACTGACAGAAGCAAAAATAATACTAATCGAGAATAATGGAACAAGCACTCGTGTGCTATTTTACATCCAGTCCCCAGGTGTATGCGGTTTTGTAAATGTTGTCATCTATTCATTGTTGGAAAGTGAGGGGTCAGAGACCTCTGCTTCACTAGAATAGGATGCTTCACTAGAATAAGGTGGTGCCCATCTCCTCTCCCTTGCTGCTTTAACTCATTACTGAACTACCTAACTCCATCTTTTCAGTTTGTCATTTTTCTCCATATCATTGGCAAACTCAAGAAAAAATTAATTTGATGTTTTATTCCAAATGGTATTTTAAAACCATGCAGAACAACCATTAATTTATACCACCCAATCATCTGTTTCAACAAAATGGTTAAAAATGCTGAAATATCCCAATTTTTCTACGTTTAGATTTTATCTATTTTTCTCTTTATTCTTTTATTTCAAGGACAATGGAATAAGCATTCATGTGCTTTTTTTCATCCAGCCCTGTGTGTATGCAGTTTTGTAAATTTTGTCATCCATTCCCACCGGCACACAATGGCCTACTCTTCCAAAAAAGCAGAACAGGTTTTAACATGTGCACAAGATGTTCTGTATGCATTCGCACATGGGACCTTGGTTTATAGTCTCATCCGAAGGATAAAACTATTTCAGAAGTCAAGATTTCAGAACTCAAGATGTTGTCACTAGTCATTTGTACACCTTGGATCATCATTTTCTCCATGAAAACACCTCTTGTCATTCTCATGTCTATGGAATCTCTAGGAAATAGTCATAGTTTTTACATCACTTCATTCTGACACAGAACTGTACCATTTTAAAATGCCACTCACAGCCACTACAGCCAAGTGGTTAAGACCACTTGACTTCAATCCCTTGAGTCCATGAAGTCACATGTTCGAATCTCACTGGTGTCTGGTGAATTAAGAGTTTACGTGATCCCCCAGGTCCTGACTAAGCTAGAGCTCCAGGGTTCACCAAAAGTGAGACTGTTGCACGTGCAGCCATTTTAGATGTTGTTTTAAAATCCATAGGAGGAAAGTATGTTGTGATTGCTATGAAGTATGTTCATGAATTCCAACTTGAGATAGTGTTGATATTTCAAGCACTGGACACATGAAACTGTCCCCCCCCCCCCCCCCCCCCCCCCCCCCCCACCAACCTGCTTTGCACTCTTTCATTGTCGTCACCTTCTGGTTTTTTACATATCAGTTTGAAAATAAGTGTCTAAATCCCCTTGACACGAACAGGCATTAAACAAACAAGACAAAGAGGAGACAGGAAAAATGTTAAAACCAGAAACACTGCACTCTCATTGTCACACAAAACTCACACAGGAACCTGACCACACACACACACACACACACACACACACACACTCACACACACACACACACACACACACACAAAAGCATAAAACGCGTGCAGGACGACGCCTCACAGAGTGTTTGTAAAAAGGTTTCTGACAAGAAAGACGCAACAGCAACACAGACATTGCTCTGTGCTCACAGGAAGCCTGTACACATTACACAGACACTAACATAGCTGGTTAACAGGGCAATGAGAACTGGATATTTGATGGGTTTTTTTTTCAAACATAAGAAAGTGATTTTTTTTTCTTTTTTGGTTAAATTTGGGGGATTTTTTCCTCTCTCTCCATTGAGCAGTATCAAACAAAAGTGTGTGTGGTGTGTGTGTGTGTGTGAGTGTGTGTGTGTGTGTGTGGTGTGTGGTGTTGTGTGGTGTGTGTGTGTGTGTGTGTGTGTGTGTGTGTGTTTTGTGCAAGTGGGAATGTGGGCGTGTATGGTAGGTATGTACATGTGTGAATGCATGTGTGTTTGCAAGTGAGTGGAAGGCGTATACATTTCATGCACACAACAACCATGATGTACATATACACGGAAACAGGCATGTGTGTACACATACATAGGCACAGACCTGTTTGAATCAATCTGCTTTCTTTTTTAAGCACATTAAAAATTTTGCACTATTTTAATTTTTTTTAAGTTGTTTTGGCATTCTGCAACAGTCATGTTTGAAGCCATGTGCAGACAGCAAAACACAGCAGACACAATCGGCTGTCTGTGAGGAGAGAAACAAGCGCCACAAACTCAATCACGCCCTGTTACCCTGATCGTGGCGACGCAGGAGTTTTTTTAGAAGGAGGAGAGAGGGGTGGCAGAATGGTAGTGGCAGCTGTGGCACTTACAGCTGAGGACTTGCTGGTGGAGGTGGGGAGACTTAGCTTCACACTGTCATCAGACAATGTATGTCACAAGGAATCATGCGGTAAATAACTCACGTTTGTGGTCAACACACACTTAGCTCTGCTTCACACTGTCATCAGACAATGTATGTCACAAGGAATCATGTGGTAAATAACTCACGTTTGTGGTCAACACACACTTAGCTCTGCTTCACACTGTCATCAGACAATGTATGTCACAAGGAATCATGTGGTAAATAACTCACGTTTGTGGTCGACACACTTAGCTCTGCTTCACACTGTCATCAGACAATGTATGTCACAAGGAATCATGTGGTAAATAACTCACGTTTGTGGTCGACACACTTAGCTCTGCTTCACACTGTCATCAGACAATGTATGTCACAAGGAATCATGTGGTAAATAACTCACGTTTGTGGTCGACACACTTAGCTCTGCTTCACACTGCCAGCAGACATGTCACGAGGAGTCACCGCTGATAAATAACTGATGGTTGTGGTGGATGTGGGGTTGGGCATTCCCCAGCCTAATGCCTGAGTGTCACCCACAACATGCCCTCTATCTCACTAAAGTGTTGTTATGCTACTGTTAAAGTTTTATGTTGAGATTGTCTTCAGCCGTGACAAGCTCTGTGCATTAAAACAAGCATCCTCATTTAAAGGTGACACAACTCCTCTGAAGGTGGAAGTATGGCTGCCTACGCAATGTGGTGCCTCAAAGAGTCAGAACACAAACTTCTCATTCAGTGTGTACTTTAAATCTCACAGTGATTCCCAAATGGGATGGGTCAGAGAGCATGTTCTGGGTGACCCCCAGAGATTCAGCTGGGGAAAATGCAACAACAACAACAACAACAACAACAAGGAAATGATAGGAAAATATGAAAAGGAAACAAAAATCATTGACCAATACTGAAGCAGGTGTTTCACCATTGTGAGGTGAAAGTGACTGACTGACAGCAGCCCAGGCTGGAATTCATAAAACACAGTGCAAATATTGTTAGATTTAATCCATGGAAATGCAATCTGTAATCTTAAATGGATTGACCAGTGATTTATTTATCACTTTATTTCCTTTATTTCATTCATACCACTTTAAGTCACGGCAGATTTCTCTGCATGAAATTCAGGCTGCTCTCCCTGGGGTGAGTGTGTCGCCACAAGAGCAGCGCCACCCATTTTTGTTCTTTTTTCCCCCCCTGTCTGCAACTATATCTGTTTCCTTATCAGAGTGGCTTTTTTCTACAGAATTTTGCCAGGGACAATTCTCTTGTTGCCATGGGTTCTTTTACGTGCGCTAAATAATTATGTATAACACACAGGACCTCGGTTTATTGTCTCATCTGAAAGACTATCGCCCAGACCACCACTCATGGTCTAATGGATGGGGGAAAAGTTTCAGGTCTAAACGGGATTCAAACCACAGCGCACTTCCAACCCAGACTTTTTGCTTTCTAGACAGGCGCGTTACCTCTAGACCACCGATCCACTTTAACGGTGGTACACAGTTAAGGTCACGGTTATATTTCCAATACACTTCAGTGTTTTGCAGTGCCTCTTTGAACAAATGTTAAATGAAAATAGTAGTCCTGTTTAGTACAATATTACAAACAATTTATCATGTATTGGTCTGTTACACAATTACATACGCACCTGTATATTTGTGCACTTGCTTGTGTGTGTGTGTGTATGCGTGTGTGCGCACTTGTGTGCACGTGTGCACGTGTGTGTGTGTGTGCTGTGAATGTGTACATGTGTGTGAATGTGTATGTGTGTGTGTGCGTGCATGTGTGTTTGTGCATATATGTGTGTGTGTTTAAAATTTGTTATCACTTTTCATTTTTTAATTTACTTTTACTTATTCTTTTATTGCGAGGATAATGGAATAAGCACTCATGTGCTTTCTTTCATCCTGTCCCTGTGTGTATGCAGTTTTGTCAATTTTGTCATCTGTTCCCACCAGCACACAATGGCCTACTCTTCTGAAAAGCGGAACAGGTTTTAACATGTGTGCATGCGTGTGTGTGTGTATGTGTGTGTGTGTGTGTGTGTGTGCATGTGGGAGGAGGAGGGGGAGAGCTTGTTAACACCCCCCCCACCCCCCCCCTGCCCAAAATCTACTACTTTCCCTAAAAAGAAATGAAACAATTCCTAAGCACTCTATCCCCTCTACTCAAACACATACAGCTCATCATTTCACGAGTTTCTCTGATCTGAAATGATAAAAGTCTTCGTATTCTCCTTCTTCTCCTTTGACTGCTGAAGACAGCAGCTGTCCCCTGAGGACAAATGAATGACGTGTGTTGTTGCACTGTCAGTGAGGGGGGACAGGTGACTCACCGCCGCTCCTCTTCCTCCAGCAGAGCCTTGAGGGCCTCGATCTCGGCCTTGAGGGGGATGTTCTGCTCCCTGGCGGAGGTGACCTCCCGCATCTTCACCACCAGCATCTCCTGCACCTCCCGCACCTTCAGCTCCAGTGCTCGGGCACTCTCCGCCGCCCGGCTCCTCTCCATGGCAATGGCGTCTTCCAGCGTCTTCTTCTGGTGCTCCAGGTTGGCCACCTGGTGGGGTGTAATTAACGGGCGGTGTTACTGACCTTTTCGGTGTCAGAGACACTGGTAGAGAAAGCTGTGTGTGCATTCGTTGATACCAACCCTTTCGGTGCCCCAGAAATGTGTTGAGAACGTGTGTGTATATTTTTTACTTGCACTAACCTTTTGGGTGCTAGAGAAAAATCTAAAGGAAAGTGTTGTCTATGTTTACTGATATTAATCCTTTCAATGCCAGAAATAAATCTTAAAGAAGTGATATGTACATTTACTTGATTTAACCTTTTTCAGTACAAGAGAAAAATTTAAAGAATACACACATACACACATATATATATATATATAGATAGATAGATAGATAGATAGATAGATAGATAGATAGATATAGATAGATAGATAAAGATATATATATATATATATATATATATATATACATATAGATATCTATATCTATCTACTGGCGTCAACCCTTTCAGTGCCAGAGAGAAATCTAAAGAAGTGCTTCCCCAGTGCCATGGCATTTTGAGGAATTGAGGACCAGATCAATTAAGAAAAAAAATGCTGTGAAAAAAATATAGAAAACGTTTCCAGGAACTTTGTTTTTTTAAATGGCTGAGAATTCTGAACCTGGGTTTATTTTTCAATAATTTTGATTGCAAAGACCAACGGATGCTATCTCTAGCTGAGTGGCTCTGAGGCTGCACAATTGCTCTGATGAGATCTGCTTCTCTCTTCTCTGCAGTCCCTTAGAGGTAGGGTTTGTAGCGCCTGGTCTTCTCTCTGCAATTGCAATTTCTGCAGGAGATCTGCCCACCAGCCTCAGCTGGCACATTCCCACTTTGGAGCAGCTCACTTTTTTGTACAAAATGCATGCTGGGTAAGTTCCTGTTTTCAAAACCCACCGAATGCCAACGTGAATGATTGGATCTTCAATGTGCATATCTGACCTCCTTTATGTGTATATACATGAAGGATATTAAGGCATCAGCAAATCTTCACTCGAAGTTGACTTGAGAGACTGTGAAAATCCCCACCCTTTAGCTCACCAGATATCTTGCCAAGATTCAAACCCACAACTTCATAGACCCATGAGATTGTAGTCAAATGATCTTAACCACACGGCTATAGCGTCCATCACACAGATGCTGCAAAAGACAATGATGACAAAAGACAATGATGACAACAAAAGACAATGACGACAACAAAAGACAATGACGACGACAAAAGACAATGACGACGACAAAAGACAATGACGACAAAAGACAATGACGACAAAAGACAATGACGACGACAAAAGACAATGACGACGACAAAAGACAATGACAAAAGACAATGACGACAACAAAAGACAATGATGACGACAAAAGACAATGATGATGACAAAAGACGATGACGACAACAAAAGACAATGACAATGACAAAAGACAATGACGACAAAAGACGATGACGACAAAAGACAATGACAACAAAAGACAATGATGACGACCAAAAGACAATGACAACAAAAGACAATGACAACGACAAAAGACAATGACGACAAAAGACAATGACGACAACAAAAGACAATGATGATGACAAAAGATAATGACGACAACAAAAGACAATGATGATGACAAAAGACAATGACGACAAAAGACAATGATGACGACAAAAGACAATGATGACAACAAAAGACAATGACGACAACAAAAGACAATGACGACGACAACACAAAGACAATGACAGCAACAGACGACAGACAAAGACAATGACCATGACAACTGACATCGCATGTGCGGATGAGACAAAAGCTGACGATGACAAAAGCATAACGACGACAAAAGACAATAACGACGACAACGACGACAACATCCCTCCTGCAGTCACTCTACGACCCACCTGGCCCTCCAGGCTGCGGATGCGGGCCTGCAGCTCTCCGTTGCTGCCCAGCAGCTGGGTTTTCTCCGTCTCCAGGTTCTCCATCACCTTGGCGTTGCCGTCCAGCTGAGTCTTCAGTGTCGTCAGCTGTCAGAAAGAAAGAAAGAATGCATGACTGTACCTTCTATATACCTTCTACTCACTGTTCTATATCATCAGTGCCGTCAGCTGTCAGAAAGAAAGAAAGGCATGACTGTACCTTCTATATACCTTCTACTCACTGTTCTATATCATCAGTGCCGTCAGCTGTCAGAAAGAAAGAATGGCATGGCTGTACCTTCTATATACCTTCTACTCACTGTTCTATATCATCAGTGCCGTCAGCTGTCAGAAAGAAAGAAAGAATGCATGACTGTACCTTCTATATATCTTCTACTCACTGTTCTATATCATCAGTGCCGTCAGCTGTCAGAAAGAAAGAATGCATGGTTGTACCTTCTATATACCCTCTACTCACTGTTCTATATCATCAGTGCCGTCAGCTGTCAGAAAGAAAGAACGGCATGGCTGTACCTTCTATATACCTTCTACTCACTGTTCTATATCATCAGTGCCGTCAGCTGTCAGAAAGAAATAAAGGCATGACTATACCTTCCACTCACTGCTCTACACCTTTAGAGGATTTGGAGAAGACATGAAGGTGTCACCTTCTGGCTTCCAAACAGATTTGTCTGGAATGGATTTGTTCTCTCCAAAATCAAACAGAGAAGGAAGGAGGCAGGAAAGTTCAGATGTTCACCTTCTTAACCTTTTCCCTACGGGTAACCAGGGTAACCAAACACAGCGCATGCGTACTGGGAAAGAGGAGTTCTTTCCCTTAACATAGGGATAGTGTTAACAAGAAAACCGTTTGATTCTGGGTTTGATTCCCGGCCCTGCCCTTCTTCGCACTTTGACGAGAAAATTGAACTGAACGTCAAAGTCTTTCGAATGAGACTATAAACTGAGGCCCCATGTGCATATGCATGCAGAACATCTCGCACACACATTAAAAACCTGTTCTTCCTTTCATAATAGTAACCCATTTTCTGCCGGTAGGAACGCATGACAGAATCTCTAAATAAAACATTTGAAAAGCCACATGCACAAAGCTGTCATGTTTATACACCATTCCTGAAGTCAGAATGTGGCTATGTAAATGGTGGAGGGGGAAAACATTGCATATATGAAAAAAACCCTCACCATCGGTGAATCTTGGAATTCTAGTCAAGGAACAAAAGAAAGAGAAAAACAGAGAGAGAAGAACGATGTCAAATGGTCCATAACTTGCTAACACAGACATGATGCTGAAAAGAGAGATAGCTGCAAGTGTATGAAGATTGACATTCCCTGCAAAATCTAATGGATTCACTCACACAAAATAGCAAATCTTCACAATCCGTTCAGGGATAGTGAGTAGATGCAAAGGCCTCCATGAGCATTAAAAAATGTTGTTTTTCATATCGTCTGAGCATAAACAGTGTACACTATGGTTTAAACACAACTGATGGGGTCGGTTAGACACTATCCCTGCAGCTGGGTTGCAGATACCTTCATGATGGGCAAAAACAGTCCCATTCGCAACATCTCACTATTGGCAAACCTTGAAACTGTAGCTGAGGAACAGAAGGAATAAGGGAAAACAAAAACAATAAACAAAACTGATGCATGCGAGTTCTCATTCAGCCACATTCACTCAAACATTGATGCATGCGCATGCATGCAGAAACACACACAACACACACACACACCACACATGCACACACACGCACAGCACACACACACACACACACACAGCACACTTACACACACACACACAACACACACCACACACACACACACAACGCACAGCACACTTACACACACACACACACACTTACACACACACACACACGCCACACACGCACAGCACATTTACACACACACACACACACTTACACACACACACGCCACACACGCACAGCACACACACACACACACACACTTACACACACACTTCACACACACACACACAGAGAAATAGCTCACATTCTTGTTATACTGCTCCTCAGACTCCATCTGGTATTTCTTCAACTCAGCCTCGGCCGTGTCGCGCACCTGCTTCAGCAGCTCTGAGACAGACACATCCGCCTTGCTGAGGTCACGAACTTTGGCTTCAAGGGTCAGAATTGTGGCGGCCGACATTTCGATGCGTGAATTCAGCTCTCCCACTCTCTTGGCGCTGACTTTGTCGTTGAAATCTGACCTCTGCATCAGCTGCTGAATTCTGGTCTCCGCTTCCTGCCGCGCCACTTGCTCATGTTCATACCTGCACAGGAAGTGGTCATCATCCTCGTCAGTTTCATTCATCGAGGTATCAACATTACCAATTTCAAGTTTTTTGTTGGTTATTTCATATTTAATATATTCTGTGCATATTATTTTAAATTCCATGATATACACATGTAATTAAGTTTTTGTATAAGACCAAAAGATTCCATACATATCTATCCTATGATCCCAGCAATCTCCAACAAACTTCAAAGTCATTTCTGCTCATGAAAGACCACAAGATTCTGCCACTGACCATATTCTTATTTTCAATTAAAGCAAATATTGTACCAGCAATCTCCAACAAACTTCCAAAGTCATTTCTGCTCGTGAAATAGACCACAAGATTCTGCCACTGACCATATTCTTATTTTCAATTAAAGCAAATATTGTAAACACTTAATTTTTGTTTCATTATAATGCTGTTTGCGCCCCCGCGCCTGTACACGCACGCATGCATGCACACCACACACCCTACCTGTGTTTCCAGGCCTCAATCTCCCTGGTCATGTTTGCAACAGTTCTCTGCAGCTGCTCCAGATCCGCGCGAGGTCGGTTGATGGCCATTTTCAGATCCTGAATTTCCGCTTCCAGGCAGCTGGCCCGTCGCTGGTGATTGGCTATCTCCTCCTGCAGCTTGGCTGTCTTGCTGGTCTCCACGTTGAGCCTGAAACAGAGCAGCGATCTGGTGACTGTGACTGTTGATAAAGATGAACACAATGACGTCAGCCTGAAAAAGTGCAGTAATCATATGATCTTTAGCCTGAAACAGAGCAGCAATCTGGTGATTGTTGGCCTGAAACAGAGCAGCAATCAGATGAATGTTGGCCTGAAACAGAGCAGCAATCAGATGATTGTTGGCCTGAAACAGAGCAGCAATGAGATGATTGTTGGCCTGAAACAGAGCAGCAATCAGATGATTGTGATTGTTGGCCTGAAACAGAGCAGCAATCAGATAATTGTGACTGTTGATAAAGATGGGTGACACAGGTGTAGTTGTTGATAAAGACGGGTGACACAGGTGTAGTTGTTGATAAAGACGGGTGACACAGGTGTAGTTGTTGATAAAGATGGGTGACACAGGTGTAGTTGTTGATAAAGATGGGTGACAGAGGGGTAGTTGTTGATAAAGATGGGTGAAACAGGTGTAGTTGTTGATAAAGATGGGTGACACAGGTGTAGTTGTTGATAAAGATGGGTGACACAGGTGTAGTTGTTGATAAAGATAGGTGAAACAGGTGTAGTTGTTGATAAAGATGGGTGACACAGGTGTAGTTGTTGATAACAAGCAAATTCATGAAACACTTGGAGATATTACGGACTTACTGATTCAATAAACTGTGAGTAATTAATTCCACACAAAAACATGAACCAGTGAGTAAGCGTGCCTGAAGAAATTCATAAACATATATGCACACACAGGCACACACACACACACACACACACAAATACACTAACACACACATGCACACATTGATCAGAGCCAACTACAAAGATTTAAATATTCTACCATTCAAAAGGCAGACTATTTTTTAAATAAATGTTTATGTATTTTTAACATAGTTCACATACACACACACACACACACGCACGCACAGAGAGTAGTCAAAACCCATTACCTGTCTTGGAGTTCCGCACAGCACTGCATCTGTTTATTTGTCTGCACTTGTAGCATTGCCTTCTCGTGGTTACACCCTTCCACCTCTTTCCTGCAAGATATCACAGGTAGCTTATTTCTTTGCTATTCCCGAAGTCGGAATGCAGCTACCTAAATGGTGGGGGGCAGGGGGGGGGGGGGGGGGGGGGGACGGTCGCATACCCAGAAATCTCACCATTGGTAAACCTCACAGCACTAGCACAAGGAACAAAAAGAAAAAAAATGTCTTTACACTGGAAGCCTCCACACGACAGTGTGAGTTATCTTTACAACTAATTATGAACGAAGGAAAAAAACACAACAGCCTTGCTATACATATAGAGAGTATAAGCGTCTAAAGAGGTACAGCCTCAACAATCGCTGCTGAGACCTCTTAAAAAAACTGCTCATCTAGGAGCCAGAACTAGACTACTTCAAATACTGCACATCCAAACGACTAAAGTTTGCTCCTTTTGGATATACATATAAAGTGTTTAGGAGCACACATATACACACTTAGGCATGCAAACACACATGTGCGTCCACACACACACACACGTGCGCACACACACACACACACACACACACACACACACACACACACACACACACACACACACACGCACACAACACCCTACTAGACCTCTGGAGAGGGTAGGGCACGGGATAGGATGGTTGTTACAGCGTTCCACATTGCGCTCATGATCTACTGACCTGGGTTCAAATCCCGTTCAAAGGGATTTTTCCCCTGGAGTTAACATCAGTGCTGACTCCACTCCCTCCAAAATACCCTCAGATTAGACTATAAATCAAGGTTCCATGTGCAAAAGCATGCAGATCATCTTGCGCACACGTTAAAACCTGTTCCACTTTTTGGAAGAGTAGGCCATTGTGTGCAGGTGGGAGAAGATGACAGCATTTACAAAACTGCATACATGCGGGGACTGGATGTAAAAAGGCACAAGAATGCTTATTGCATTATCCTCGAAATAAAACAATAAATAAATGACTGACTCTCTCTCTCTCTTGGTTTCTTAAGTCATAGTTTTTGTAACTGATTTTTGTTGTGGTGATTGTTATACAATCACATTTTGTTTTGTACTTTTCCTTATTTTTCTCACTAAAATACTAAGCACTTCGGCAACCCCTTTCACGTATGGGCCAATTAACATTTTGTGAGTAAATCTTTTGAGTTTGAGCTCTCTCTCTCTCTCTCTCTCTCTCTTGGACTTGCCTCTGTACTTAAGTTTTATTTAATGAGTGCCCTATTTCAATATCTTATAGTTATGTGTAACAAGTATATGTACCATTTGACAATGTGTAGATGTTTATCTTTATGACTTATTAAGTTTGGTTGTGTTATTTTTCTTGTTGTTTTGTTTTTTGTTGTTGTTGTTTGTTTTTCTCTTTTTTTCCTCTTTTGTTGGTTTGGTTTTTTTCTTTTTCTTTTAGGGTTTTGTTTGTTTTGGTGAGGGTGGGTGGGGTTGGGGGGGGGTGTTTTTAGGGTTTTCTTTTCTTTTTTTATTTTGGGGGGGGGGGGGGGGGGGGGGTTGGGGGGGGGCTTTTTGAAAAGGGTTATTTCCCCTTGTTTCTACTGCGAGACTGTATAAGTGTTGGGTTATTATTAAGATGTATCCCTACGGGCGGGGACTGGATGTAAAAAAGCACATGAGTGCTTATTCATTATCCTTGAAATAAAAGAATTTGTCATGTCATAAAAGAATTTGTCCCCTGTCACAGTCACATCACTCTTCTTTACAGTCTTTTATCTCATATCTGTCCCTGCCTTTAAAAGCCACAATTCCATCACCCTACTGAAATGTACAAACTGTGTGTGTGTGTGTGTGTGTGTGTGTGTGTGTATGTGTGTGTGTGTGTGTGTGTGCATTTGAATTTGTTAGAATATTGTGAATCATCGTTGTTGCTTGTGTAGGAGCGGATTGAATGGAAGCGCTCTGATTTGTAATTGCAAGATATAGCGCTCTATAAATTCCATATATTAGTATTACCTCAGCTTCTCCAGCTCATGCTCATACATGTTCCTCAAGTTCAGGATCTCCGCCTCCATGGCCTTGGCGGACTTGAGCAGGGCGGAGGAATCCACCTGGCCGTTCTTCTCCGCCATCAGCCGCACGCGCTGCACGTAGGCGGCGAAGCGGTCGTTGAGCTGCTGGAGCTCCTGCTTCTCCTGGGACCTGGAGAAGGTGGCCATGTTGACCGGGGAGAAGATCTCCATCCTGGTGAAGTTGCTCGAGTTCATGGCCCTGCTGGTTTGGAGTTGGCGGGGACACGGTCTGGATAGCTTTCCTCAACGTTGCCTGTGACTGACACTGCTACCGTTTTATTTCAACTCAGCGCATTTGGGGATTTGTTATACGCGTAGAAGTGCCATTTGATGGCCTATTTCTTTGCTAACAGAAAAAAAGTGTGACTGTTATTCTATAAATTGATAGTATGTTTGATTTTTGTGGGTTTTTTCCCTCATCAATATTTCAGTCCTTTTTTGCTTTATACACTGGTGGTGTTATTACAGATCCACTTCTGAGGTAGATGGTCATCATTGAAAGGTCTCACAGTTTTCGTTGAACATGATCACTCACTGCTTGCAGTGACTGGATAAATTACTTCCAATTTGATACAGTTACTGCAATAATGCAATGACTATGATGGCAGAGAAAGAGGCAGTTCAGCAGCAACACTCCTCTGAAGACAGGGATAAAGTTTTACAGCAGTGACACGTGGAGCTGTCTGCAACAAAACCAATCTTGCCTTGACAAAAAAGAATGAACCACAAACATCATCAATCACATTCATTATCGAATAGGTTTAACATAATTTTGTGCCTCAGCTGCATCTTCAGTTTCAGCACACGAAACTGAATGTGATTATGACAAATGTCTTTGACTAAATCTTTGTTCCACACTACCAGCTCCAGAAAGTGCTCATTGAGTGACAGTTGATTATGAGTACTGATCTATGTCAACGACTACATACATGTTATCACCAGACTTTCAAATCAGTGATCTAAACTATCCTTCAGTCACATGGTACATGAACCATGACTTGCATAGGCTGAACTTTTGCACTGACATGACTGTAGTCTGACACTTTATAGCAAGTGCAGGCAGCAGTCTTAGGTCTTTAACTGGCAACGACAAAGCGAATGACACATCAAGGCACTAACTGTTTTTAAATGTTCTTGATCTGTTTATGTTAAGAATACTATTTGTGTATTTCCCTTGTTATTACTCTTTATTACACACATAGACACAGACACACACAGACACACAGACACACACACACACACACATTATACCCACCCATGCACCACCACACAGAGTAGATATCTCTCTCTCTCTCTCTCTCTCTCTCTCTCCTCTCTCTCTCTCTCTCTCTCTCATCTCATCAGTCTCCTATTTTAGGGCCGTCTGGTATCACTTAAAGTGAACAGACGTTAAAATTAAAGACTTACTTACTTACTATTACTTACACCCCCCCCCCCCCCCACACACACACACACACACATACACACACTCATGAGTTCTCCAGCCATTCCAGTAATTGATCACCACCTGCCCAGCCGGTTTTTCCGGCACTGTCGTTGAGAGGTTTATGGATGGCTTTTTTCCACAGGCACCGACACTAATGGCCTCTCTGATCCTAAATGCTGCTGGGAAATCTGTGATCAATAAACTGTTTCCTATGCCTTGCTGATACTTGAGAATGACTCCCCCCCATCCCCACCCCCACCAACAGCTGACAAATCTTTCCTTGATCAAGTATTTAGTGTGGCACTAATATCACCCTCACACGCAACAGTGGTGTGGAGGGAATCTTTTAAAAAGAAATCATGATGCCTGCCACACAGGTAACTTGTCAGTAAATGGCTGTTGATTAAAAACAGAAGAAGTTGGTTTTTCTTAATTCCACAAAACAACAGCAAAAACAAAAATCAGAAACAACAACAAACAAAAAATTTCAACTTTTCACGTAGTAAGTGAACAGTGTGTGTGTGTGCCCAGACAACTGACAGGAGCTGCAAGTCACATTTTAGAGACAAAGTGAACGCACACAGCGAAGGACATCAACTGATATTTCAGGGTTTTTTCTACCAGTCTGATCAGTGCCAGCCAGCCTCAAGTCTGGAAAGGCTGTTCCCCCCCCCCCCCCCCCCCCCACACACACACCCTGTCCTGGAATTTTGAAGAGAAACAGAGCAGCATGCTGCACAGAGGTCTACTATTCAGGGCATGTCACTGACATTCATGTGTCTATCATGGAGTTCAACCCAAACTGAAGCTAAGAACACAGACCTGACAATCAAATTTGTTCAACAATTTTGTTTAGACCTGGCAGCTGATCAAAACAATGAGATACCTTAAGTTAACATTGAAATACTTTTTAACACAAGCACACACACACATCTCTCTCTCTCTCTCTCTCTCTCTCTCTCTCTCTCTTCTCTCTTATATATATATATATATATTATATATATATATATATATATATAATACATATATATATAGATATATATAGATATATATATATATTATATATTACACACACTTTCCCTCCAAAGTGACATCAGCAAAAAACACATTGGACAAAGATACAAAGATTGCATTAAAGTACCTATTCCGGACTTCTAACATTTGATTTACAAGACACCACACACCCACCACAAACACTTCTCGCACCAAGTCAATCTAGATCACAGTTACAAGTAACACCCTAAGCATACTGTCAGTGCAATCAAAAGAATTCAATGGCTGCTTTCTTCTTTTGTCCGCCTACACACTGTCTGAGGTAGATAGCATTAGAATAAACACACAATGGTGGCTATTCAAAAATTGTGTAAGCCCTGCCATTTTTATGCTGCAGACGCCACAAGTCAATATCCATATTTTATAATCCTTACCTTCCTTTTTTTTAACTAAACATTGTCGCTGATCACCTAAGTTGCTGACAGGGATTAGTGGAAGAAAAAAACCACACACAGGCCAGGAAGATTAGATCAACACACACACACACACACACACACACACACATGCATACACACTCACACACATGCACAGTATGTATGTATACTTGAGTCAGACAGTGAGACACAGACAGACTGTTTGAAGTTTTCTGTATTCTAGATGTGTGTTGTGCAATTTGCTATGCCATTATTTTTCTTGAAGTGTTATTATACATAAGAACTTTTTTGTTTGAACCTATAACATTTGTTCCTGCATAGTTTGCTAATATTACTGCTGCTCTTTTTTTTTTTATTTTTTTTTTATTTGTTGCTTTACAAGATTCAGCGCTATATAAATTCCATACATTATTATTATTATTATTATGAGGAATATTGGTTGAAGTTCCTTCTCTCCACTTGACCAAAATGTTATGATTTACATGGTTTGTTCTGTTGACTGATGGTGATGGTTTGTGATTTTTTGTTGTTTGAATTGCTTTGTTTTCTTGTTTGATGCTCAGTTGTGTGCTTTTCTTCTATTCTTTCCTTTTTATCCCTTTTTTTTCCCCTTCTTTCTTTTTTTTCCTCCTCTTGCTTTTTTTCTCCTTAATTTTTCTCTGTATGTACTTTTTTATATTTATTTCTTCCTTTGCTGTTTGTTGTTGTTTGTTTGTCTGTTGATATTGTTGTTGTTGCATCTGGTTGTTTTGCTGTTGCTTTTTTTCTATTATCATGTTATACCTAGGCTGATAAAGGGTGGAGAGTGGATGTAAGAAAGAATATAAGCATTTATTCATTATCCTCCAAATACAAGCATTTGATCTCTCTCTCTCTCTCTCTCTCTCTCTCTCTCTCTCTCTCTTCTTCTGTCTGTCTGTCTGTCCTCTCTCTCTCTCTCGCTCTCTCTCTCTCTCTCTTTATGTATCTATCTCTCTATTTCTCCATATAGAGAAAAAATAATGAAGGGCGTAAATTACACAAACTCCTAAGCATTGTTTTGTTGTGATTAACAGTATTATTCTGAGCTCATCACAATGACCTGCAAAGTGAGCAGGTGTCAAATCAGATTTCTGATAAACTCTATAATTCTACATTTTCTCCACCTTCCCAATAGAAAAACAAACAAACCAGCTTCTCTGTTATGCACAACAGTCACCAACAGACCAAGGTCTTTTGCAAAAAACAGACGCAGAACATTTTGCACACACAAGCACCCATTCCACCTTTCAGTAGAGTAGGCCACTGTTGTTTAAGAGCTGAAAATGAAAATAATGAAATGCCAAGTATGGCCCCCCATGCTAAATGGCTGTGAATCCTGGACACAAAGAAAAGAGGATGATAAAAAAAAAGAATCAAAGCAGATGAGCTGTGGAGTTTTAGAAGGCTGCTCTGAGTCAGTTGGACAGATAGAAGAACAAATGACAGCACACTATACAAACTGGGAACAACAAGAAAATGTCTTACATCAATAAATGACAGAACATTAATACATCTAGGCCATGCATTACAAAACCAAGAGATTGACTTTATGAAGACTCTCTTTCAAGGCAAGACTGAAGCACAAAGAATAAAGGCAGACCCCCACTTTTCTCGTTGGCAACATCACCAAATCCTGCCATGAGGTCAGCAGGGCCAGCAAAGATCAGAACAAACGGAGGAGGAGGACTGTGTCAGTGTCATTGGGTGTGGTGGCCAAACCCATATCTGGTGATGTTGACAGGTGAAACAGGTGAGGTGAGGTGTGGCCATTGTGTCAGCAGGAATGGATGACAACATGTAAAACCCCTTGCACACTGACATTCTGGGTAGACAGCATTCCCCAAAGTTGGAATGTGGCTTCTACCATGGCGGGAAAACAGTCCCCCATGTGCAAAACCTTGCCACTGGTGAAACCTCAGACCTCCAACCCAGGATGGAAAAAGAAAGATAAAATGAAGTAAAATTAGATCCAATGTACGTTGTTCACGAAGCATCACTTCCAAAAGAAATGTACAGGTCCAGAACACTACAAAACTGGGTATCGAAAAAAAGCTGGTTTTGAACAGGATTCAAACCAGAGACCTGTCTCCTGTGTACAGCTGTGCTTCTCCTACATACACTACCTTTTTTGTCTCTTCTTCATGCAATACTGCTTGATTACTAGAATGTTGTGCATGTCTCTCATACATAGGTGGTTGTCTTACAGAGAGGTAGAGCGACTGGTAAAGGAGTCTTTTGGAGGGGGTGGATGTGGTCATAGATCATTTATTATAGTCTTTGAATATGTCAAGACTTTTTCTCCTACTGCCCAAACATCACCCTGTCTTAAACGCATTGTCTCATCTTGCATTCTGTTGCCCATCAGAATATGTCGTCTGTCACTTTCATTCATATTATCTCTTCTCTGAGTTTTGCTTTTTCCTTCCTAACTCTCTCCTGTCTGTCTCCATGTCTATGTTTCTATGAACAGTAAACATTCAGCTTATTATACATCAGCCTGTGTGCATTCGTTTTTAAAAACAGAGGGAAGGGTGCAAAGAAGAGGTTATCATAATTATGCTTGTCCTGAATAAATTAAATGCCTGAATGTGTGTGTGTGTGTGTGTGTGTGTGTGTGTGTGTGTGTGTGTGTGTGTGTGTGTGTGTGTGTGTGTGTGTGTGCATGTGTGGGAGTTAATCCATATGTATGTGTGTTTGTGTGTGTGTGTGTGTGTGCGTGTGCATGCCCACATGACAATGCATGTGTGTGTGTGTGTGTGTGTGTGTGTGTGTGTTGTGTGTGTGTGTGTATGTGTATGTGTATGTGTGTGTGTGTGTGTGTGTGTGTGTACATATGAACATAGATACAACACTTACATGATGCATGCATTAATTCTGCACTTTTCAGTTCATACATACAACTTTTGACCACTTGTCTGCAAAGTTGGTCAAATCACCATGGTGTTTTGAAACCACTGAGGTACTTTTCACAGCTGAGAAAAAATATATGGCGGAAAAGAAAAAGAAAAAAGAAATAAGCAACTTACCGGTAATTTTGATCAACACATCGGCAAAGTTTTTTCTTCAAAGGAACTGCTTCTAAGCATGTCCTGATTGAAGAAATGATAACCGACACGTAAAACTGCCTTTTCGTGTACAGTGGAGAACCTTGGGGTTAAAACCGACAGCGTATCCTGAATTAAAGTGCACGCTGCAACCCGTATCGTTTGTTGTTGCGTCTCCAGGAAAAAGAATCCAGTAATGACGCATGCGCAAATTTTTCATGGCCTGTTTGTTGTTCCGGTTCAGCTGGTTGCGAGGGCGAACTACTCTTGTATCCGCGACAGTTTATCGATGAGTTCGAGAGAATTTCTATTCGTTGTGTCGGTCTTTTTGTTTCCATATGGCAAAAACTTATCACATGTATGCAAATGGGTCGCATACAGTTGTGATCATCATCTATGTCGAATAAGAACATAAGGGCCAAACTGAACTGGGACTTAGCAACGCACCATAACACATTTAGCCTCGTCATGTAACGTACGCTTGACAGTAAAAACAAAAACAAAAACAAACCTAAAAGCAAAACGAACATGATCAAATGGCAATACCAACAGGTTTTGTAACCTTTTCATTGTCATAAAAATGACCTGCTTCAAACCTTTTTGCATATTAATTTTGTCTGCATTGTATAGACAGAACCCCGCTGGCAGCTGAAACGAAACTGATGCGTCAAATTCGCGGGATAACGAAGAACAGGCATAATTAAATAATGTTATAAATAGTTAAACGAGCAAATTAACAAATGAAGATACATGAAAGTTTATAGGAACATCAGGGGGCGGAGCAGACTAATCGTGGGAATGTCAATCTTGTGATTTTGGGGCAACTGGGAGTAATAGGGGGTATAGGCTAACAGTGTCTCTATTGATGAATCTGTTTGACATTTTCCTTCAGAAAATATCCCCATTAATTCTGACTTCATTCACCTGCAAGTCCACTCTCGGCTGGGACGTAGGTACAATCACAACAACAACTGTAAGTCCATCAGAACGAAGTCTGAACTGAAAACCTGTAGATCTATCTAGGCCTGTAGGAACATACACACATGGCATCTTGCCAACACATTAAAAACACATCCATATTTTGTAAGAGGAGAGAAGGCCAGACTAGGTTTGAAGTATGGATAATACAAACATACCTATTGTAATCCTGTTGTTTTGTTATTATTGGTTTTTCATTCACGCCATCCAGAAGAGCACTATGAGTACGATATAGGCTACTTTACTCTACCAAGGTTACACTAGACATACAGGGGTTAAAGATCGTATTCACTCAAAGTCAGTCAAGCTGAAAGCGTGGAAACGGTAGGCAGCAAGAGGAAGAGAAGAGACAAAGAGAGTCTGCTATTGCATAACAGGGTACTGTGTGGCCACACACCCAATATATATGGTCTGTATAGTTAAAGAATGACAACCACCCTACATACCACTACGATACCCTGTGCTTACAAATACCCAGGTTCAGACAATCCAGTGTTGACCATCGTTATTTCACTATTTCTGGTCCATCTATCTGGAATGACCTCCCTCTATCCCTCTGCGAAATCTCTGCATTTGACACTTTCAAATCCAACCTACCCCATCATTACACCTCCCGTCTGTCCCTACTTTCAATCAGCCTCCTTCATCTCCATCACCTTGTCATAGTGTGTGTGTGTGTGTGTGTGTGTGTGTGTGTTATTTTGTAAATGGTTGCATGCACGTGAATGATTTGAATGCAAGCGCTTTGATTTGTTTGCTTTACAAGATTCAATGCTATATAAATTCCTTTTATTATTATTATTATCATCATCATCATCACCGTCATATTATTATTGTTGTTGTTGTTGACGACGACGACGACGATCATGATGATGAGGAGGAGGAGGATGAGAAAGAGGAAGAATAGGATGTTGATGTTGTTGTTGTTATTATTATTACTATTGTTATTATTACTCAACATGCAACATGTAGCCTAGCCAGGGATCACTAAAAACAAACCAAAAAGCCCTCTGCAAGTCATGATTCTTCAAGGAGTTAGGAGAAGAAAAAGTAAGTCATCTATTTCATAGATTTTATCTGCAGTGCACCATGTTTGTAAATATCTATTTGTTTAAACTATTGGTTATTTATCATTGATTGCATGACTGTGTAAGATTAGGTTGAATGCATGCGTATTGATTTGTCTTTGCAAGATATAGCGCTATATAAGTTCCATTTTATTATTATTATTATTATTATTATTATTATCTGTCTGTCTGTTTGTCTGTCTATCTATCTATCTATCTGTCTATCTATCTGTCTGTCTATCTGTCTATCTAGGAGTAAAGTAAAGGAGTCCCATAACCTATAAGGTCGTAGGGGAGCGAGGCGTCAGAGACCTCACTTCTCTAGGGCCAGCATATTGAGGGCGGCGCCCATCTCTTCTCCCTCGCTGCTTTACCTTCCCTGACCCTTTAAGAGGGCAGGTACCCATTTACAGCTGGGTGAACTGGGGGAACTGTACTGAAGCCAAGGCGCGCAAACGGTCACCCATCCAACTGGTAACCACGCTCGACGCTGCTTAACTTGGTTGGGGGAAAGCGAGTGCTCCGACCACTGAGCTAACCCGTCCCCCCATCTGTCTATCTATCTATCTTTAATAGTAACTGTCAGTCTAAAATCTATTTCGTTGTCAGATGGGGGTGGGAGTTACAGCCTTGTGGTAACAACGTCAAACTTGGGATCTGAGGCTAGGTAAACAGTCAGGGAGAAGGAACGGTGCAACCACGACCTACCACAGACAGACACGGACCTAGTATCACCGGGCGCCGCGCCGTACAGGGCGGGCTGGCGACATGTTTAGAGAGGGCTTCTCTCTGTCCCTGGTTCAAATCTCTCGTCTGTCCTGTGACAAGCAACTCGCTGAATGGCAGGCCACGATGTTACGGCCTGTCAAGTGATGGGGATGTAGCTTTCTTTGCTCTATACAGTGAGGACAGACAGTGAAAGACAGAGATCAGAGCAGACAGCGGAATCGAGCATGTTATAAAATCATATCAGAGATGTTAGCTGGTAATAGGAAATTAGGTATAGTCAGGCAGAAATAAGACAGTCACACTGGCTACACACCAACTATACAGTCCAAACAGATTCTTCTGCTAATGACATTTATTGTAGGAACACACACTCAGGTTATGATAGCACTATATCAATTGGTATAAGAATAGGGTCAAAGCACAACACCAGATCGATAAACAGTCTCCTTACCTGGTCTTCCCTCGGACACTGGCTGATGGGAACACCACTTTTTACTGTTTGCACTTGCCCCCTTTTCTCTTTTTAACAGACACACTTTCTGGCCAGCCCCTCACTTTCACTCTTTGCTTCCTGGCTGTTTCCTTCTCTCTTTCTGGGGCTGACTTCTCTGAGGCTGACTCTCGGGGCTCCGGCCCCCTTTTCTCTTTTTAACAGACACACTTTCTGGCCAGCCCCTCACTTTCACTCTTTGCTTCCTGGCTGTTTCCTTCTCTCTTTCTGGGGCTGACTTCTCTGAGGCTGACTCTCGGGGCTCCGCTGCTTCTGGGGCTCCGCTTTGGGGGGGGCTCCTTCCATACCAGCTGCCTGCATTATGCTGCACTCTTAGCCGGTCATACTAGCCACACAACTCTACCAGGCTCAACACCCTTATGCCAGTCCAGCCTGCTCTAAAACAAGGATACATGAAAGACCACGCGTAGACAACCCTCCCTGCTGGGAAAGCACCAAAAGACACCACCACCTGTTGGATCCAGCAGAGGACTAAATTCAAATTCATAATCAAAGAATTATAGTATATAATATCAAACAGATAAATTCAGTGGACTAGGGAAGAGCTGTGAAGCTGGGATACACTGGGGACATGAATGTAATTATTTTTGTATGTTGTGTTCCTCTATTGTTCTTCTCTCTCTGTCTTTTTGTTGTTGTTTTTGTGGGGGGGGGGGGGGGGGGGGGTTGGTGGAGAGGGGGATGGGGGGGGGGGGGGGGGGGGGGGGGTTGCTAGAGCTTCGATGGTTACCAACCGTGAGGTTTTGGGTATACGACCGTTTTTACCCGCCAATAATGAAGCCACATTGCGACTTCGGGTTTTTTTTGTGTGTTTTTTTGTGGAGGGGGGAGTTGGGGGGGGGGGGGGGGGGGGGTCCAGTTTTTGCCCACCATGAAGGTAGCTGCATTCCGACTTCGGAGTGATAATGATATATGGAATTTTATGATGGTTGGTTGAGGCTACAATCCCTAAATCATACAACTCCACTGGGACTCTAACACAATCAGACCAAACCAACGTAAATATCATAGTTCTTAAATCGGAAATCGGAGGCACCGTGGTCGAGTGGTTTAGGCGGTCGACTCGTGATCCAGAGGTCGCGGGTTCGATCCCGCTCGGCTCGGTGTTGTGTCCTTGGGAAAGACACTTTACTCCTATTTTCCTCACTCCACCCAGGTGTACAAGTGGGTACCAGCTCTGCTGGGGAAGTATCTGGCGACAGACTAGCGTCCTGTCACAGGGGTGGTGAAAAACCATCAGTTCGCTTAACGCTACAGAAACCGGGATAAGCTCCGGCTCTATGGTCCTTCTGGATCGAAAGAACATACTACTTTTAAATCGGAAATCTCCCCTGGGATGTAAACATAAATCACAGCAACGTGAATGTAATCACTACAACAAGAAACCCCAACAGAATTATCTAGTAACTCTGCAGGTCTGCCTGCTAGCCTCGGCCAATACATTCCGACTTCAGGGCAGCTGATTAAAAAAGATCATAATAAAAGAGAGACAGAGACAGAGAGAGAACTCTAACTCGAACTCGAAAGGTTTATTCACAAAAAGGCCATTTTGCCGAACTGCTCGTATTTTAGTTATTATGTTATCATATAACCAAAACCACCACAATAAAAATCAGTTCCCCAAAAATATGACTCAAGAAACCTAGATATCTCTTATTCTAAAGGCTTTACACAAATATAAAGCAAGGCTGCACACAGTCTCAGGGTGACTAGACGCCATGAGTAGACAGAATCTAAATAAATTAGGCTGTCTACTATACTTTACCGGAATGTAATTCTGTCTTACATCTTCTAATACTGGACAGTGCAACACAAAATGGACTTCATCTTCCACTGCTTGCTTACATAGTGGGCATAGCAACCTAAGGTCATCAACATCATGTCCTTTATATCTAAATTTATGAACATTTATGTCTGATACACCAAATCTAAACTTAGACATAATTCTTTTCAAATGTATGTCCATATCAAGCTTTAGATAAGGTTTGACATCGTGTGAACTTATAAATTGTCTATATATTTGATATCTTTCACCCCTTTGTATATGATCACTCCACTGTTGCCAAGGGCAGTCAATCAACCTTTGCCTGAAAACGTTGATAAACCCTCTACAATATGGGACACCTTGATTGAGCCAAACACACCCAAAACCAAGTTCACATAAATAGGTAGGTATTTGTGAAGCACAAGTGTTTTTCCACTTGACAACTAGATCTTAAAGCATATTGTAAGACTTAAAAGGTAACCTGCACTCATCCATATGCAGAATTTTAATCCAATATCTAATGCATCTTACAGCAGCATCAACAGAGAGAGGATATCTATTAGTTTCACTATAAACAATATCATTAGGTGTAGGTCTATCTAAGCCTAAAAACTGTTTTAAAGCAAAGAGGTGTACTGATTCACAATGTGCTACAGCTGCATCCTGTCCCCAAATTTCTAGGCCATATAACACAGTGGAATTAGAGTGTGTGTGTGAGAGAGAGAGAGAGAGAGAGAGAGAGAGAGAGAGAGAGAGAGAGAGAGAGAGAGAGAACTGGAAATCGAACTTGAATGATTTATTCACAAAAAGGCCATTGGCCCATACACGAACTGCTTAGTATTTTGGCGGGGGTAAAAGCAATAGTAACGACAAAATGTTACTGTATAACAAAAAGTCAGCTACAAAAATATTACTTAGGATAACAATATGAGAGAGAGAATTGAATTGAATTGAAATGAATTGAATTAAATTGAATTGGATGAATTTTATTTTAAAAGGGTTATGGCATAAGCAAACATGTTTTTTTTTTAAAAACCAGCCCAGAGAGAGAGAGAGAGAGGGGGGGGGGGGGGGGGGGGGGGGGGAGAAACAGACAGACAGGCAGGCAGACAGACAGACAGAAAGGGGAGCAGGGGGTAATATTCATTGATGAACTTCTGCATTCATGTTCTGGAATTATTGTATCATTCTTAATTTGTTGTTTTCTTATAGCCTGATCCATGTGTGAATTTTTGTTTTTTTGTTTTTGTGGATTTTTAGCATGTACTCAATTATTGTAGGGCAAAACACATACACAAATGATGTATGTATGGACAAATATCTTTATGGATCCTAAAAGTTCTGAACATAAATTTGAGTTTGATAGATAATATGTTCGGTTTTATTCATCTGAGAGTGATGTATATGTAAATATATATATTTGAAGATAAAGGCCAAAATAACACGTCACAGTTTTGTCAAGACGGGAAGTAGAGTTAAAGAGCCATCGAATTTAGTTTACTCTTGATTATTTTTCTATCTCGACACAGGCCATTCCCATCAATTTCTGAAAAGTTATTCAGTGCAGAGCCACAGGGCTCCTCAATTCTTCGGCTAACAGCAAGCAAACATTACATCACCACGTGTGATGCTTGTGGCAAGGTGTTTGTGACATCGTGCTATAGGTAACCGGCCTTGAACTGCATAAGACTGGCCTTGAAGTGTCAAGGTCTTCTCTCACAGAAACAACATGGCGCAAAAGGGCAACCCGTTACCTCCTCCGCAGCCTAACGTCGAAGCTCTGTTTAACCTTGACGGTTATTTGAAAGACCACGAAGTCGAAATTCGGAGGAGGTATAAATGACGAATTCAATGCATGTTTCGGAAAAGAAAGTGTGTGTCATGTTTAGTTATTGATTCTATTTACTTATTTTAAAGATGATTTGCATTGCCTGTGTTGCCGGCTTTGGCAAACTTTGGTTTTAGTTTTGATCATATGCACTTATTAACTCAGGGAGTCAGTGGTAGACGTACCCGGTCAACACCGTGAACTTCCTTTCGTAAGTACTCGTGTTTTCCATTTACGCGACAAACATCAAGTAGATTCCAGCGAATTCCTTGTGATTGATGCAGGGTGTAAACTGTAATCTACAAAACGTTTACACTACAGTATGTGGGTAAACTACAGTATGTGCGGTTATTTATGGTCTTTTTGAGAGAACAGACTCTTACGCAAATTTGATCTGTTGTGTTTTGACTCTTCCACCAGAAAACACACACATGCACGTGTGCACATATGCAAGCACAGACACACATGTATACATGTATATATACACATTATACACACTCACACACCTGTTTGTGCACACAGAGTACTCACACACACACACACACACACCACACACACACACACACAGAGAGCAAGCCTAATAGAGGCTAAATGATAATGACAAAAGGCATGAACATGAAAAAAGAACCTCAAATGCAGTGTCAGCCTGTGCAAACATTCAGCCTTGCCACAAAGCCTTCAACAATGAGATGTTATAGAGAAGGTTCTTGCTGCTAAACACCTTATGCAGCTATTCAAATCCTCATTAGTTACTCTTCATGGAAGAATTGTCAGTTGTGACTGATGAAATAGATGGTGTGAACATATCTAGCATGCAATTTGTATGTTGTAATGGCATTGTGAAGACCACAAGTACAGGACAACAATGCATCGCCATTCAGAAGACCCATGATTGTGTGGAGCTGCTAAACACACAACCACCAAAATCCTGACCCTCATTGATCCCTCACCCATCAGGTTGTGGGGTGTAGGCTAGCTTAGTAATCAGAGCACTGGCTCTCCCTTAGCTAAGGTTAAGCAGTGTCAAGAAGTGGTTTCTATGTGGATGGGTGACTGTGTGCTTTAGTTTCAACACAGTTCAGCCAGCTGTATGGGTATCTGCCCTCTTTAGGGACAGGGCTCAGGGCTTAGATATTTGCTCTCTGTTGTATGGTTTTGAGCTTACATACTTCTTCTTCTTCCTTTTTTGTCATGTTTCTCCCAGGGGAGGTTTGAAATTGATGAGCCTTCTCCATCTCTCTCTGCTTTGAGCTTCCTCCTTATTTATGCCCCTTTCTCTAAGATCATCTGCAATACAGGCAGCTCAGGTTTTGCTAGGTCTTCCCTTTGGTCTCATTCCATCCACTATGAAGTTCATTGCTCTTTTTATGATGTGGTGGTCTGCTTTCTGTTGAACGTGCCCAAACCAGCGCAGTCTATTGCTACTAGCTACAGACTTCAGATCATCAACTTTGCACATTCTCCATAGTTCTTCATTTGTGATCCTGTCTTTCCATTTGATCTTTGTCATGTAGCATAGCATTCGGTTTTCACAGCTCTTCAACAAACGTTCGACGGTTTTTGTGAAAACCCACGTCTGCGAACCATACAGGAGAACAGGTCTGATGCAGGCCTTATATATCAGACAGCGTCTCTTCAGTGGGATTTTCTGATTTCCGAGCAGACTTGCCAATTCTTTCCATTTCTTCCAAGCACTCGTAAACCTGGTTCTGACAGCTAACTCAGATTTTGCTTCGCAGCTCATCATCTCTCCCAGGTAGCAGAATTCGTCTACCACTTCTATTTTCCCTTGTTCAAATGGTTTTGAGCCTTAAGGGACCTTAAGGTTCAGTGCAAGCGCAACGCATAGCCACTCCTGAACAAGTCACCCCTTACCTGCTTGTGGTGAGGCCTCCTTTTGCAGACAAGGGCAATGGCGAAGGGAAAGTGTTCAGCGCCCTTTAAAAATAACTGTTCACTCCACTGCCTTGTGGATTAGAGTTTTTACTCAAAGGCTATGTCTCATTGCGGATACCAATGAGTTGGCATCAGGAAGGGCATCCGGCCATGAAAATCCTCGCTCCAGACAAAAAAAATGATGAGTCAAATTCAAAAAATGGTTTTGAGCTTACATACTTAAAAGAGCATGACAAATTTAAAAAAAATGTAAAGCCTTCTCTTGCAGCCCAGTGGATCTGTTTGAGATTTTGCTTTAGAAATCTGCTTCTGGGTAAGTTGGAGTGTAAAACAGTAATGTTAGATGACTCTCTGAATAGAAGCCCTTTTCTCCATGGTTTCAGTACTGGCTGAAGGGAAAAGACGCTGGATTTTTAATGTTTGTGAGTCACAGAGTGTGGGTTTGAATCTCCACAGGATCTTATGGTAGTCAACATTTTTATGATATGCCGATATGCAGACCTGCTACTTTGTAGTGCCATATGTCTACATGCATGTATGTAGAAAATAAACAACTCCACCCATGGAAAAGTGTGTCAGTTTGGCTGACAGAGAAAAAAAATATCCACAATAGTAAACTTACTTGACTTATGCCTCTTGGTTCCTTGGGGAACATAGGGCTGCAACAACACCCCTCCAACGAACACGGTTTTGGGAGATCCTCTTCAGCTCGGCCCATGTCATTCCGGCTGCCTTCGTTTCTTCGTCAACACTTCTGCGCCAGGTCTGCTTTGGTCGACCAACTTTCCGCTTCCCTTGTGGATTCCAGTCAAGGGCCTGTCTGGTGACATTTGACGCAGGCTTGCGGAGTGTATGGCCGATCCATCCCCACTTCCTTTGTTTAATGATGGACTCGATTGGGGTTTGTCTGGTCCTGTCCCATAGTTGTTTGCTGGATATGACTTCCGGCCACCTGATGTTGAGGATGTACCTGAGGCATTTGTTGGTAAAAGACTGGAGTTTGTGGGTGTTGGTTTTTGTTACCCGCCAGGTTTCTGAGCCATAAAGTAGGACCGATTTGACTTGGTGTTGTAGATCGAAGCTTATTTTGAAATGAGAGGGCTGTTGACTCCAAATTGGCGAAGGGTGTTGAAGGTGTGACGGGCTTTGTTGATTCGGCACTTGATGTCTTCATCTGTTCCCCCATCTTTACTGACGACACTGCCCGGTAAATAAACTTGCTGACTTCTTTGATGGTTTCTTGCTGCAGTCGCACTGGGTCATGTGTTTTGTTGTTCACCCTCATGATCTCCGTCTTCCCGATGTTGATTTGGAGGCCAGTCTTTTCAGCTTCGTCAGAAACACGACAAAGCTTCTCTTGTGCGTCTTGTTGCCTGTGGGAGAGAAGGCTGATGTCGTCTGCGAAGTCCAGGTCTTCCAGCTGCTTCATGAGGGTCCACTGTATGCCAGTTCTCCTGCCTGCTGTGGCCTGCCGCATTATCCAGTCAACCACCAACAGGAAGATGGTTGGCGACAACAGACAGCCCTGACGAACACCGGTCTGTACGGAGAAGGCTTCCGTCAGTTTCCTTTCATGGATGACTTGACAGGTGGCATCTTCATATAGCTGCTGGATGATGGTGATGAACTTTGGTGGAAAGCCATAGTGATGCATCAGTTTCCAAATGACATCTCTGTCGACGCTGTCAAATGCCTTCTGGAAGTCGACAAAGACTGAATATAGGGGGTCTGCCACTCCAGGACTGCTCAATGATGATGCGCATTGTGGCGATTTGATCTGTGCATGATCTGTCTTGCCTAAAGCCTGCCTGATCATCCCGAAGTGTCTTGTCCAGTGCTGTCTTCAGTCTGTCTAGCATGATCCTTGTCAGTACTTTCCCAGGGATGGACAGTAGCATGATTCCTCTCCAGTTGTTGCAGGAGGACAGGTCCCCTTTCTTTGGCAGCTTTACGAGATGGCCTTTCTTCCAGTCTTCTGGTACACTCTCTTGCTCCCAGATCTTGTATAGGAGTGGGTATAACATCTCAGTGGAAGTTTGGATGGCTGCCTTCAGTGCTTCAGGTGGTATACCGTCTGGGCCTGCTGCTTTGCCTGATTTGAGTGACTTGATGGCTTTGGTGATCTCATTCTTGGTAGGGGGGCCGGTGTTGATGCCAAGGATTTCAGTAGGTGGGGGGATGTCAGGCGGCATGGGTGGTGCAGGTCTGTTGAGCGTTTCTTTGAAGTGCTCTGCCCATCTTGCTCTCTGGTCCTCCTCACCTGGAATGGTATTGCCATTCTTATCTTTGACAGTGAAACTAGGTTTGCTGTTTTATCCAGAGAGAGTTCTCGTGATCTCGTACAGTCTCTTCATATTTCTTTGGCCTGCTGCAGTCTCTGCTTCCTGAGTCAGTTCCTCAATGAATTTTCTCTTGTCTCTTCTTGCATTTCTCTTTACTGCCCGGTTTTTGTCCCAGTAGCATGCTTGCAGTTCCTGTTTCTTTTCTTGATCTTGTGTTTGGTTGATCTGATCTTTCAGCTGTTTTCTCTCGGTGATCAGTGCCCATGTTTCTGTTGTCAGCCACTCCTTGTATTTTCTTGTTTTCTTTCTCAGTACTGTTTGGCATGTTGTCTTCCAGGTCTCACGCAGACTCTGCCATTGCTCTTCGACTGTTTCCTCTGGCAGCTGGGAAAGCACACTGAAGTTGTTCCTCAGTTCGAGCCTGAATTCTTCTATTTTTTCTCTTTCCTTCAGGCTTTGCACATTGAACTTGTGTGATGTGTCTTCCTGCCGGTCGATGTAGCTTTGAGCTTGGTCTTGAGGATGGCAACAACAAGATGATGGTCTGATGCTGCATCTGCATCCGCGCTTTCACCTGACATGTGACATCATGCAGGCTCCTTCTCCACTTTCGCCCGATGGTGATGTGGTCAATCTGGTTTTCTGTCTTGCCATCGGGGGAAGTCCATGTGGTCTTGTGGACTTTCTTGTGAGGAAAGATGGTGCCTCCAATGACCAGGTCGTTAAACATGCAAAATTCTGTTAAAAGTTCTCCGTTTTCATTTGGTTCTCCAGTGCCATGTC
Source organism: Rapana venosa (assembly GCA_028751875.1). Lineage (NCBI taxonomy): Eukaryota > Metazoa > Mollusca > Gastropoda > Neogastropoda > Muricidae > Rapana > Rapana venosa. Next base: position 7,618,882 of record CM054158.1, read on the forward strand.
TGCCCATGATCAGTTCTCTGTTTGTGTTGTCTGTCCCCACTTTGGCATTCATGTCTCCCATTAGTATTTTTAGGTCCCTCTTTGGTGCTTTGTCCATGATGGTCTGGACTTGTTCGAAGAAGTTTTCTTTATCTTTAACTCTGCTGTATTTGTTGGAGCGTAGCACTGAACGATGGTAACCTTTCTGCTTTTGAGTTGGAAACGTGCTGCGAGGATCCGTGGTGACACTGGTTCCCAGGACAGCAGTGCTTGCGTTGCTTCAGGTCTCATCAGCAGCGCTACTCCATGTGTGTGGGGCTGGCCTTCTTCCTGTCCAGAGTAGATGATAGTGTCTCCACTCGCAAGTTTTGTCTGCCGGGTTCCATTCCATCTGGTCTCGCACAGGCCAAGGATCTTTAGGTTGTACCTGTGCATTTCTCTACTCACCTGTGCTGTTTTACCGGTTTCGTACAGGGTTCTGATGTTCCAGGTCCCTATCCTGGTTGTTGACTTGGTTGTTAAAAGAGTTTTCGGTGCACTGGCTTCCCGAAGGCTTTCACCAGCACACGTCATAGGCTCTACCAGAGAGGACTCTTCCCCAACCATGTCGCTCGTAAGAGGTATTGTTGCAGTTTCAGTAACAGAAAGGTTTTTAAGTGAATGGGTCGTTAGCCCAATGCACAACCCCCAACCTGGAGGACCAGGGTGCATCGTTTAGTCTGGCTCCTCCCCCCAGACCTGTTGAGCATGGTTGAACCTGCCAGAGGCCGAAGCCCCCGCCCACATAGCTCTGGGGGTCATTGAAGCACGCAAGCCATCCCACCACGACAAGGTGATACACCATCGGGACAGACATGAGGCTTTACCTGCTCAAAAAGTTGTGAGTTTTGAAGTTATGTACTGAGTGGATATCATAGCAGATAAAATGTAGCATGTATGAGATATTCCATGTGCTAAAATAAGTTAAAAAATAATAAAGAAATGAAATAAACAACCCATGGAAAACTCAGTTGAAAACAAGAAACAAAATCAGAAGTGTGGATGGAAGCTAGTGGGTGGGGGACAGGAGAGCTGGGGGGGGGGAGGGGGGGGGGGGGGTCATGAAACAGTTTCAGGCAGACAGTAGCTTTGTAGGGTTGGGGTTTTTTCTGAAACTTTTATTTTTGATACCAACAAACATTGTGTTCACTGCTTTAAAGACTGATATTCACAAAGAGTAACATTTCATTCAAACTTGTTCTTGGAACAGGTATGGATGCTTCTTAGAAACGCTGAAGCACATCAACGACCATGAAGGAGGCCTGGACAACTTCACCAAGGGCTACAACTACTATGGTGTGCATCGCTTGCCTGACAACAGCATTGTGGTCAGGGAGTGGGCCCCGGGGGCTGAAGGCATTTACCTCAAAGGGGACTTCAGTAAGTTTGGGAACTTTGGTCTTTTTTGGGGGGGGGGTTTGTTTTATGTTTTTTCCTTGACTGGGCAACCATTGGGCCACCGTAAAGGTAGCTGCATTCCAACTTTGCGTATGATACCTAAACACAACACCAGCGTGCAGTCATTTTAGAAATATATATATATTTTTACTTTTTACAATTTTATTGTCCATTTTGACCAGCAAATAATGGCCTTCTTTTCTGAGAGGCGGAACTGGCTTAAACATGTGTGCAAGATATTCTGCATGCGTTTGTACATGTGACTGCAGTTTAAAATCTCTTTAGTACTGATGTTAGTCAAGTCAATAACACTTTAATCATCCCATGAAGGGAATTACAATACTGACAGGCAGATTGATATGCATCATAATCACAAAGGACACAAAAAAGCTACATTTCATATTGGTTGAAACATTCCAAAATGACTTCAAATAAAAATGTCACGAACACACATACAGACACACGCACGCGCACGCACACACACACACACACCAAATGGGAACACAATGTTATGGGGAAAAAACATTGACTAGAAGACATAAAAACTTATTATTTATGCTCGCATATACGTAACATACACACGCATGTGCGTGCATGCGTGCGCGAACACACCCATGCACACCCACACACATACACCAATGTATGAATTCAATGTTTTAAAGACCATTGACTAGAAGACAGACTTATTTCAGACACACACACATATGAATTGACTACACTCATAACAATGACAATCGGGCAAGTAATTCAGAGAAATGTAAAAAAACTAGGTAGTCAATATCATTGTGAATTTAGAATTCAAATGCTTACTGGCACAAAAGGAGAATGTATGGAGAATGTGCAAATTTGATGATCTGAAGTCTGTAGCTAGTACCAATAGACTGCGCTGGTTTGGGCACGTTCAACAGAAAGCAGACCACCACATCATAAAAAGAGCAATGAACTTCGTAGTGGATGGAATGAGACCAAAGGGAAGACCTAGCAAAACCTGGGCTGCCTGTATTGCAGATGATCTTAGAGAAAGGGGCATAAATAAGGAGGAAGGTCAAAACAGAGAGAGATGGAGAAGGCTCATCAATGTCAAACCTCCCCTGGGAGAAACATGACAAAAAAGGAAGAAGAAGAAGACTGGCACAAAAGGATTTCTTTTTCTGTTTGTTTTGCTGTTAGAGCACTGAAAACAGTGTTCCGAAGGTAACAACTGAAATTCTGGAAACAAAGCATGGGAGGGATCGGCCAAAATGGCAGTCACTTTGCGTACAAGCTGCTGATTGCAGAACGACATGAGATCTCTTTGTTCTTCTCCAATTATTTTTGAGCAGATTCTTTAAATTCTCTGCAGGCCATTCTTGTTTTTAAACCTAAGGTTATTGAACCAGCAAATGAAAGCAAAACTTAGAACACTCTCTATGTAAGACTTGTAAAATAGGGAAAGAATCTTTTTGTCTACAAAAAATGAGTTCAGTTTCCTCAGAAAATACACATGTTGTTGTCCCTTTTTGACAATAGCGTCAGTGTTAACGTCCGAGTTTAACTTGTGGTCAAAATGTTTTCAACTTCTTGATTATGGATAATAATATTAACTAGAATAAAAATAAAACTAAAATAAAATAATACTGGTAACCTCCAAGGGGAAAACCTCCTTGAACAGATGTCTCGACGGTGGCTCAAACCCACACCATCAGATGGCTAGCTCACTGCTCTAACCACTAGGCAATCCCACCCCCTTTGGTCTTTTTAACAGACAGCTAGTCTTCTGCACAGTTTGTATGGTGATACCTCTCACCAGATGTTGCTTCAGTTCAGCTACAGTTTTGCCATGGCTGTGTCCTAAAATGGCATGATTTTTAAGCATTTGAGGCTAGATGTAGTAACCAAAATCATGATTTTCTGTGAAGGTGGGATTTTTGCATTTCTGACACTTCTGTGACAGTCTTATCCAACAGGCAACACATCTCATTTTCACAAAACATGCATTTTTTTTGATGCAGTAATGGAACAGGGGAAGACCAGGTATAATGCACCCCACCTGGTAAGGGTTTTTACAGGACTTTTGAAGGTAAAGAAAGCTGTGCCCTGTTTTTTATTGTGGGTTTGTTATTTTACAGATAATTGGGCCTTGGAAGAACAGTTTGGATTCAAACCCCTGGAGTATGGACGATGGGAGCTGAAGATCCCTCCCAACAGCGATGGGTCGTGTCGAATTCAACACCTGTGTAAACTGAAGGTATTCTCTCTTTTCACTTCTCTGCTGCTGTTCACAACTCTCTCTCTCTCTCTCTCTCTCTCTCTCTCCTCTCTCTCTCTCTCTCTCTCTCTCTCTCTCTCTTTCTCCTCTCTCTCTCTCTCTCTCTCTCTCTCTCTCTCTCTCTCTCTCTCTCTCTCTCTCTCTCTCTGCCTGCTGAAGTTGAGGCAAATTTTGAAGTACCTCTGAAGTCTGACTGTGTTGGGTGAGGCAGCCAGGGACAAGCCTCCCACAGAATTACAAGTACAGAGAAAGCCAGGCACTGTTTACTCCACCTGGGCAGGGAACACAGAGAAGAAGGAAAGTGGTCTTTAGAGATTGTGACAAATTTCCGATTTTCATGTTGCTTAAATTTGAGGGTTCAGTTTTAGAGGCCGCTTGATGAAATGGATGGTTAAAGCATGTGGTGAACTCTGCCTTGATTTGAACTGTTCTTGTTTACATTATTTTTGCACTGTAAGTGTAGATGATTTGTATAGACTGATTTCAGATCATCAGAAGGTGACCTTCCACCATCACTTAAAAAAAAAGAAAATGATTCTTTAAATTTAGCTGTACTGTTGATAGTGTTATTTGATGGAGCAATGTGATGACTGCATGTGCAAAATTGGAAAAGGCATCATGTTTATTGTAAAGATTTGTATATTTGTTGTTGCTGTTGTTTGATTCCCAGTCAGACAACCAATAGTTTTAGGTTCAGTTGACATGACTTATATTCTGAAAAAAAATCTACTGCAGCAATAACAATATTTCCTTTTCAGTTTGAATGATCAATTTAGATAATTATCATGTGCAAAGAGCTCAAACGTACTGCAGTTTTCTCATGGTTAATATGCTATTGATCTGTGTGTGAGATGTGTGTGCATGTGTGGGTGTACGTCTGTGTGTGTGTGTGTGTGTCTGTGTGTATATATATATGGATGGGTGGGAAAGTGGGCGAGCCTAAGTATATTTGCATGATGCGTGTTTTCGTGCATGCACATAGAACATATGCACACAAAGACAGCCTTTCCACTGTGTAGTTTATTAAGGGAAGATACCACTATTTTGTCAGTCTTTGACATCAGGAACTAAGTGTGCCAGCTGGTTTGCTTTTAGTGAGTATTTTTTCGTGGACTGTACGTGCTGTGTGCAGATTGTCATGCGGACCAAGCCAGGCCCACTGGAGGAACGCATCTGTCCGTGGGCAAAGTACGTCACTCGTCCCAAGAACGTCCCTATCTTTGAGCAGCAGTTCTGGGACCCTCCCTCTGATCAGGTTTGTGGGTAGCCCTGTAGACAGCGTGTGGTGGGGAATGGGTTCAAGGATATGTTTGTGTGTGTATGTTGGTGTGTGTGTGTTTGTGTGTGAGTGTGTTGCTAATTTGATTGCTTTGGCTTGGTTGGGGGTTTCGTTTTATGTCTCTCAACAACACACTAATCCCAACGACACCTGCCCCTTGTGAGATCTTCTGAATTAGTAAGAGGCACACCTGAGGGGCAGGTAGACCCAAACAAATCATACATCTCTTTATTGTGTTTTGTTTCAGGTCTACAAGTTCAAACACCCACACCCAAAAAAGCCGCCTGCGCTGAAGATCTACGAGTGCCATGTTGGCATCGCCTCTTGGGAAGGCAAAGTGGCCTCCTACAAGGAGTTCACCAACAACGTTCTGCCTAGAATTGTCGACCTTGGTGAGCGTGCGTGTTTGGTGATGGAGTGTCGGGTTGGATGTGCTTCGTTGTTTTTTTTAAACACTATTCCTATGTTAAGGGAGAGAACCTCTCTCAGTACATGCGCACTGTGCGCATTTGTGTGCTACTGTAACCCAGAAGTGGGTGATAGGGAGGGAAGGGTTAGCAGATGGTTGGTTACCCTATAGCGGGTTACCCTCCGTAGAGAAAAGGTTAAAGTGTTTATGTGGTGGACCTCCATCATTATCATTATTCTCCCTGTTCGAAGGACCTTTAAGGATTGGGTCTCATGCTCTCGCTCTCTCTCTCTCTCTCTCTCTCTCTCTCTCTCTCTCTCTCTCTCTCTCTCTCTCGGTGTTCTCTGTGCTTCCACCATGCCTTTGGTACAGTTTTGGAATCAGAGTCTTCAGGGGTGGGAAATTCATGAGGGAGACTGTCATTGAAGAGATGTGATGATGATCAGCGCCGCTTCAGAGTAGGCATTTAACAATCCCTGAATCAGACATCTCCACTGGGACAACATATACTTACAACAACGACAACAGCAACAATTATGGGCCTTTTCTCCAACTTGGTTAAGCTGTGACTTAGCTGCACTGGACTTCAGTATATAGCTTTTTAGGGGTGATTAGCAGGATACAGGGTCAGAAGAGGCACATCTGAACATGAACCTAGTCACCTGTAAAGCAGCCCAGTGCAGTGCAGGGCCTTTTCTGGGTTATGGCCTTGTGGTCTTTTTGTTGTTGTTTGTTGCCTTGTGGTGATGGTCTGACACCCAACTGCTTCCTTGAAGTGCTGAGTTTGGCAGGGAGGAGCAGGGTGGGTATTGTTTTCTCTGTGTGTTCCGACTTGTAGGATTCTATAATAACTATGTGCACTGTTTTATGTTTAGACCCATGAGGTGTCAAGAGTGTGTTTGCATTGTATATGGATGAGTTCTCTCTCTCTCTCTCTCATACACACATGCATGCATGCATACACACACATAGTTGCATGCACTTTTACATACACAAGTTCTGTCTCACACACACACACACACACACACACACACACACACACACACACACACACACACACACACACACACACACACACACACACACACACACACAGAGATATAGGGGAGTAGCAGAAGAAGCCTGAGGAAGAAGGGTGGGTGACTGTGTGCAGGCTACAACAGCATTCAGATGATGGCCATCATGGAACATGCCTACTACGCCAGCTTTGGATACCAGGTCACCAGCTTCTTCGCTGCCTCCAGGTCAGCATCCCTTTTTTTTTATTGGGGGGGAGGGGGGGGGTAAATTTTTGTTTAGGAAAAGATGGAGCGCATGTTGGGTCTGTCTCTGGAATCTTGATAGTATTGAGGTGTGTGTGTGCCTCTGTGTGTGTGTGTGTGCCTCTGTGTGTGTGTGTGTGTGCGCGCATGTGAGTGTGTATGTGTCTGAGAATGTGTGTGTGTGTGTGAGAGAGAGTGTGTGTGTGAGAGAGAGTGTGTGTGTGAGAGAGAGTGTGTGTGTGTGTGTGCGCGCGCACGCATGTGTGTGTGTTTGTTTCTTTTTTCTTTTTTAAAAACTTTTTTATTTTGAGGATAATGGAGTAAGTACTTGCATGCTTGTTTTACATCCAGTCCTCATGTGCATACAGTTTTGTAAATGTTGTCATCCATTCCTACCGACACACAATAGCCTACTCTTCGAAAAGGCAGAACAGGTTTTAATATGTGTGCAAGGAGTGTTTGTGTGCTAGTGTATGTGTGAACTGATGGAAAAATCTTTTTAACACTATCCCTACATTAACGGAGAGAAGTCCTCTTTCCCTGTACATGAGCACTGTGCACATTTGTACTCTACCACAACCCAGTAGTGGGTGATACGGAGGGAAGGGCTAGTAGATGGTTGGTTACCCTGTAGCGGGTTATCCAGAATGCATGCACACTGGTGTCGTGTTTAGACATCATCCCAGAAGTCAAAGTGCACCCACCTTACTTGCTGGTGGGCAAACACGGTCACCTAAGCAAAATCGCACCACTAGTGAACCTGGGAGCTGTAGCACAGGAACAGGGGTGGGACAAGAAAGAGATCAGGTGATGAGGGTGAAGGTGCGGTGTTTCAGTCGCTACGGGACTCCTGAGGAGCTGAAGGAGCTGGCACCTAAGCAAAATCGCACCATTAGTGAACCTGGGAGCTGTAACGGAGGAATAACAACACCCCCCCCCCCCCCCCCACCCTTCCCTCCCCTAAAAAGGATGAGGTGATGAGGGTGAAGGTGTGTTTCAGTTGCTATGGGACACCTGAGGACCTGAAGGAGCTGGCACCTAAGCAAAATCGCACCATTAGTGAACCTGGGAGCTGTAGCGGAGGAATAACAACAACAACAAACTTCCCCCCCCCCCACTTCCCTAGAAAGGATGAGGTGATGAGGGTGAAGGTGCGGTGTTTCAGTCGCTACGGGACTCCTGAAGGAGCTGGCACCTAAGCAAAATCGCACCATTAGTGAACCTGGGAGCTGTAGCGGAGGAACAACAACAACAAACTTTCCCCCCCTAAAAAGGATGAGGTGATGAGGGTGAAGGTGTGGTGTTTCAGTCGCTACGGGACTCCTGAAGGAGCTGGCACCTAAGCATAATCGCACCATTAGTGAACCTGGGAGCTGTAGCGGAGGAATAACAACAACAACAAACTTCCCCCCCCCCTAAAAAGGATGAGGTGATGAGGGTGAAGGTGCGGTGTTTCAGTCGCTACGGGACTCCTGAGGACCTGAAGGAGCTGGTGGACACGGCCCACAGCCAGGGGCTGACGGTGCTGCTGGACGTGGTGCACAGTCACGCCAGCAAGAACGTGGTGGACGGCCTCAACCGCTTTGACGGCACCGACTCCTGCTACTTCCACGATGGGGGCCGGGGCACCCACGACCTCTGGGACTCCCGCCTCTTCAACTACACGCAGTAAGGGCGAGTCTCTCTGTGTCTCTCTGTGTGCTCAGCCTCTTTTTATATTTTTGTGGAAAGCTTTCAGAGTAAGAGAGTTATTGTTATCCTAAGTCATAGTTTTGTAGCTGACTTTTTGTTATACAGTAACATTATGTCGTTACTGTTGTTTTCCTCCCCCATCCCCCACCAAAATACTAAGCAGTTCGGCAGCCCCTTTCATGTATGGGCCAATGGCCTTTTTGTGAATAAATCATTTGAGTTCTCTCACTCTCTCTCTCTCTCTCTGTCTTTGTCTCTCTCTCTCTCTCTCTTTCTTTTTATTTTTTAAAATAGATGGATCTTTTGAGTTATGACACCTGTCATCACATCCACACAGCAGACAGACAGACAGCCCTTGCTCCTGACACCTGCCATCACATCCACACAGCATACAGACAGCCCTGACACCTGTCATCACATCCACACAGCATACAGACAGCCCTGACACCTGTCATCACATCCACACAGCATACAGACAGCCCTGACACCTGTCATCACATCCACACAGCATACAGACAGCCCTGACACCTGTCATCACATCCACACAGCATACAGACAGCCCTGACACCTGTCATCACATCCACACAGCAGACAGACAGCCAGCCCTGACACCTGTCATCACATCCACAAAGCAGACAGACAGCCCTGACACCTGCCATCACATCCACACGGCATACAGACAGCCCTGACACCTGCCATCACATCCACACGGCATACATACAGACAGCCCTGACACCTGTCATCACATCCACACAGCATACATACAGACAGCCCTGACACCTGCCATCACATCCACACAGCATACATACAGACAGCCCTGACACCTGCCATCACATCCACACAGCAGACAGACAGCTCTGACACCTGTCATCACATCCACACACCAGACAGACAGCTCTGACACCTGTCATCACATCCACACAGCAGACAGACAGCCCTGACACCTGCCATCACATCCACACACCAGACAGACAGCTCTGACACCTGTTCAATCCACAGCATCAGACACACGCACTGCATCATCCACAGACAGCAGCTGACACCTGCCATCACATCCACACAGCAGCAGACAGCCTGACACCTGCCATCACATCCACACAGCATACAGACAGCCCTGCATCACATCCACTGCATACATACAGCAGCATGACAGCTCATCAACACATACAGACAGCCCTGACATGATACCTCACCAGCACAGAAGCTGACACTGTATCCATCACAGCATACATACAGACAGCCCTGACACCTGCCATCACATCCACACAGCATACATACAGACAGCCCTGACACCTGTCATCACATCCACACAGCAGACAGACAGCCCTGACACCTGTCATCACATCCACACACCAGACAGACAGCTCTGACACCTGTCATCACATCCACACAGCATACATACAGACAGCCCTGACACCTGCCATCACATCCACACAGCATACATACAGACAGCCCTGACACCTGCCATCACATCCACACAGCATACATACAGACAGCCCTGACACCTGCATCACATCCACACAGCATACATACAGACAGCCCTGATACCTGTCATCACATCCACACAGCATACATACAGACAGCCCTGATACCTGTCATCACATCCACACAGCATACATACAGACAGCCCTGATACCTGCCATCACATCCACACAGCATACATACAGACAGCCCTGATACCTGTCATCACATACAGACAGCCCTGATACCTGTCATCACATCCACACAGCAGACAGCCCTGATACCTGTCATCACATCCACACAGCATACTACAGACACCTGACACCTGCCATCACATAAACAGCCATACAATACAGACAGCCTGTTGCTCCTAACACTGCATTGGCTGTTCTGTCTTCAGCTTTCATGCAGCCTGAATGCATAATCCAGTATACATAAGACAGTTCCATCTTGTTTTGTTCCTCCAGATGTTGCTCATTCTTTTATCTGTCTGCACCAACAAAGGAAGATAAGAGACTCATACACAAACTGTATGAGAAAAAAAAAAGCCCTCGTTTTGTTCTTTGTGTAACTAGTTTCTATTTGGTTTTCGTGTGGTTTTATGTTTTCAGTGGCAGTTTTGTCCTTGTTGCATGATCCAGGTGTGTGAAGATAAATGTTATGTGTTGTGTGCACAGGCCTGAGGTACTGCGCTTTCTGCTGTCCAACCTGAGGATGTGGATTGAAGAGTATCACTTTGATGGCTTCCGCTTTGATGGAATCACCTCCATGCTGTACCACACCCATGGAATGGGTACTTACCTTCTCCTCTTTTCCTCCCTTGCTGGCTGCTTCTAAGGGCGCTCATTGATTTGCGTGTTTCTTTGATTTTATGTCTATTCACAAAAAGGGATATTAGACAAGAGAGAGAGAGGTATGAACTCTAGAAAAGTAATGTAACAATGGAACTGTAAACTATCAACATGATGTGTGTGTGTGTGTGTGTATCTGTGTTCTTGCATATGTGTGTTTGTGGTGAGGTCTGGTTTTCTTGACCTACAAATTGACTGCATAGGTGACAAGTTCTTCAAAACATCATCAAGGAGGGGTATTGGTGACCTATCCATACACATAGACGACACATGCTATACCCCCTCCCCCCCCCCAAAAAAAAAAAAAAAATTTTTTAAATAAATATTTTTCTTCCCTCACCCCACCCCCCCAAAAAAGACACGCATTGTGGTTGAGTGGTTAGGAGCGCTCGACTTCAATCCCATGGGCCCATGAAGAGTCTGGTGAATCAAGAGTGGGGATTTTTACAATCTCCCAGGTCAACTTTGCAAGCCTGCGTCAAGTGTCACCAGGCAGGCCCTTGACTGGAATCCACAAGGGAAGCGGAAAGTTGGTCGACCAAAACAGACCTGGCGCAGAAGTGTTGACGAAGAAACAAAGGCAGCCGGAATGACATGGGCCGAGCTGAAGAGGATCTCCCAAAACCGAGTTCGTTGGAGGGGTGTTGTTGCAGCCCTATGTTCCCCAAGGAACCAAGAGGCATAAGTCAAGTCCAGGTCAACTTCAAGTACAGACCTGCCAGTGCCTTAGTTCCCTTTGTGTATAGACACAGGCAGAAGATCAAAAATGCATGTTAAAGATCCTGTAATTCAGGTCAGCATACAGTGGGTTGTGGAAACATGAACATACCCAGCATACATCCCCGAAGTCAGAATGTGGCTACCTTCATGGTGGGCAAAAACGGTCGCATGCGCAAAAAGTATCACTGTTGGTAAACTTCAGAGCTCTAGCTGAGGAACAGGGGGTGGGGGTGGGGAGAACAAAGAAGACACGACAGTTTACTGAAGAGTAGTGAGTCACTGCCTTGATGTGATGATAGTGAGTAGAGAGGTGAGTGACCGTTGGTGTGGCAGGTCACGGCTTCACTGGTCACTACGACGAATACTTTGGCCTGAACACGGACACCGAGTCTCTGACCTACCTCACCCTGGCCAACTTCATGCTCCATAGCTTCTACCCTGACTTCATGATCACCGTCTCAGAGGTCAGTCCGTGGGAAGAAGCTCTCTCTCTACCTTGTCTGCTGTGTGTGTATGTGTGTGTGTGTATGTTTGGGGGTGGGGTGTGTAGGTGTGGTTTGAAATATTCACAGGTTTTTGTGCAAGATTGTGTTTACTTTTTTTAAAAATCAGTTTGATAATGAATTTTGAGTTGTTGTTGAACAGTTTGCTTCATATTGTAAAATCAGTGTTTCTCAAAGTTTGCAGAAAAATGACCTTAGTAGCTGTCTTAAGGAAGGTGCTTGCATTGTACAGTCAGTGTTTTCCTTTTTTACCCTTTGCTATACCTACCGGGTAAAAATGTACCCAAGTATGTATTAAGAAATTCCTAAGTCTAAAACTGAGTTAAGACCCCACCCCCACCCCATCCCCAGTAATATTATGACTGACATTTTTCTCCACTCACTAAAAAAAATAGTGCACAACTTGTGTATAAAAAAAAAATTAAAAGAAGAAGGATTTTATGAAGTCAAAATATCAGATTTATGCAAGGCATACTGACGACTGGGGAAAAAACTGCCTCTTGCTCATAAAGCAGCAAGTCGTGCAGCATGCTGACTGGGTCAGCTCTGACTGTGCTAGTGAAACTCAGTAATAAGATTGAGTAATGTCATCTTGACTGTGACCTGACAGTCCCAGTAATAAGATTGAGTAATGTCATCTTGACTGTGACCTGACAGTCCCAGTAATAACATTGAATAACGTAATCTTGACTATGACCTGACAGTCCCAGTAATAAGATTGAAGAACGTAATCATAGCTGTGATCATACAGTCCCATCAATAACATTGAATAATGTCATCTTGACTATGATCTGACAGTCTCCCTATGCTGTAGCAGGAGATGCAGAATATTGAAAACTGTGGGTGACGGTGTAGTTGATGGGATGATGCTGACTGTTGACAGGATGTATCCGGCATGCCCACGCTGGGTCGGCCAGTGGCAGAAGGGGGTTGTGGGTTCGATTACCGACTGGCCATGGGGCTGCCAGACATGTGGATCAAAGTCAGTCGTTTCTTTCTGCCTCCTTTCCTCCCTCCCTCCCTCCATTTTTATCTTCTGTCTGATGGTTGTCTGTCTGTCTGTCTTTATTTTGCTCTCATTCCAACCCCTCTTTCTCCTGTCACAGAGAGTCACTGACTGAATCTGTCATCATGACACATCAGCACTGACTGAATCTGTCATCATGACACATCAGCACTGACTGAATCTGTCATCATGACACATCAGCACTGACTGAATCTGTCATCATGACACATCAGCACTGACTGAATCTGTCATCATGACACATCAGCACTGACTGAATCTGTCATCATGACACATCAGCACTGACTGAATCTGTCACCATGACACATCAGCACTGACTGAATCTGTCACCATGACACATCAGCACTGACTGAATCTGTCACCATGACACATCAGCACTGACTGAATCTGTCATCATGACACATCAGCACTGACTGAATCTGTCACCATGACACATCAGCACTGACTGAATCTGTCACCATGACACATCAGCACTGACTGAATCTGTCATCATGACACATCAGCACTGACTGAATCTGTCACCATGACACATCAGCAGGCATGCCTTACCCTACCCAAGGGGCCATAGTTTGTCCTGAAAAGTGTCTGTTTTGACTGAGTGTCCCAGGAATCCCATTTTTGTGTATGTGTGTGCCCTGGAAAGATAAATCCCAGTATCGGATTTCATTTGGAACCCAATTGTAGCAATCACTCTGTCTCCAATGTCTGTAGGCATGGGCAGTAGCCAGCAGAAGTAAATGAAGATGTCCAATTTTGCAGTCACATGGGTAATGTGCATGAGTGTTTGTCCATGATCTGAAAAGGTGGCGTCGACAAGGACAGCATGTGATGATGGCAAGTTGTTCCAAGAAAAAAGAAGTGGTTTTGTGTGGTTGGGTAAATGTCCCAGAAAGTTGGTCAGTGTCCCTGATTTTCAATGGCTTTGTCCCTGAACATGAAACTTGAGGGTAGGCATGCCTGCGTTAGGGTCACCAAGTGCTGTGGAGTTTTGCTTTTTCTTTCGAAGACAGTGACAAAGGGGGTAATAATGATAATATGGTATTCATAGTGGTTGAAGACTGTATGTTTAATCTGTTCTCTTAGCTTTGTTTTAATGATATATCATACTTCCACTTAATGTCATGAATGCATACATGTATGGAAACATCACACATGCAAGCACACATGCACAAATGCTTGTAATAATAATAGTATATGTAATATATACCAGCTTAAGCTAATAAAAAAAAAAAAAAAAAAAAAAGAAACAAATGTGTTTCTGAAAATGGTGAAGCAGTGATGAAGAAGTATGTTTCTGAAAATGGTAAAGCATTGCTAAAGAAGTATGTTTCTGAAAATGGTGAAGCATTGCTAAAGAAGTATGTTTCTGAAAATGGTAAAGCATTGCTAAAGAAGTATGTTTCTGAAAATGGTGAAGCATTGCTAAAAAGAAGTATGTTTCTGAAAATGGTGAAGCCTTGATGAAGAAGATAGTGCTTCCAGAAATAGTGAGCTTTTGCTAAAAAAAAAAAAAAAAGTTTCTGGAAATGGTATGCTTTCGCTTAAAGAAAACACAAACAAGCAAACAAACAAACCAGGAATGAAGAATGTTTGCGGGAATGGTGTGACCAGTTGCTGAAGAAGAGCCGCGATGAGGACTGGAACATGGAGAACATTGTGCACACGCTGACCAACCGGCGGTGGTCTGAGCCCTGCATCGCCTACACGGAGAGCCACGACCAGGCGCTGGTTGGGGACAAGACCATCGCCTTCTGGCTGATGGACAAGGAGATGTACACCAACATGTCCCTGCTCTCCGAAAAGACCCTGGTCATTGACCGCGGCATGGCCCTGCACAAGATGATCCGCCTCATCACCATTGGCCTGGGAGGCGAGGGATACTTGAACTTCATCGGTCAGTTAGTGCTCATGTGTATTTTGTTGTTGTTGTTGTTGGCGGGGGGGGAGCTGGTTTTGGGGGGGGGGGTGGTGTTTAGGGTGTGAAGGTATGGATGTTTAGGTGTGTGGACGGACATGCGTGTTTGTGTGTGTGTGCGCTCAAGTGTGGGCAGACATACATGTACACACATAGACACACATAGTCACACACATACATGCACAGGCACACACATAGACACACGCACATACACACACACATGCATGCACGTGCACACACACATAGACACACACACACACACACATATTAATACGGAGAGTTTGGTTCTTAGGCTCTTTGTTGTTGTCATTTGTGGAGAAGGGGGAGTTCGTTTTATTGTGTCAAAAACGTTTTGTTTACTCTATACTTTGTTGGTTATGTTGATGATTTTAACAGCATTTTACTCTGTTGTAAACTCTGTTCCATGGTCATGTCCATAGTTTTGTAAGCATGTGAAATGTGGACCATAACAGCAGACATTGGAAGAAGGATGCAGGCAATGGAGACGAGGTGCTTTCGCAAACTCCTTGGTGTCTCATACAGAGATCACATCACTAACGAGGAAGTAAAAACCACAATTGAAAATGCCATCAGGCCATATGAAGAGCTCCTGACTTCAGTGAAATAAATGCGCTATATAAATTCCATACATTAAATTATTATTATTAAATAAATGCAGACTGAAGTGGTATCGGCACGTCACATGGATATCTGGTCTGGCCAGTACACACGCACACATACATGCACGTTTCATTCACTTTTTACACCATTAGATTGTGTTTTGGAGAAATAGTGGCAAGTCCTTTCCAGCTGCTTGCGGATTTTTGTGCGTGGTATCGTGATTTGTTAGAGGACGCCTATGGCCGGATTCCGCTGACTTCAGCCTCTAGGTCTGTGTCAGGGTTTCTGCACCCTTATCTATCTCCTGTTACCCTGGGAAACCAGGGGGCAGAGTTTTTACCGCAGCTCTTGATCATGTAGTGTGCCCGTCATAGGTCACATGGAACATGGCCAGTTGGTCTGGGACTTTGCAGCTGACCCGCTAATCAAACTGAATGTCAAAGTCCTTCGAATGAGACTATAAACCGAGGCGAACGCATGCAGAACATCTTGCGCACACGTTAAATCCTGTTCTGCTTTTCGAAAGAGTAGGCCATTGTGTGCCGGTGGGAACAGATGACAAAATTTACAAAACCGCATACACATGGGGACTGGATTTTTTAAAAACGCACATGAGTGCTTCTTCCATTATCCTCAAGGAAAAAAAAAAGGATTGTCATCTGAGCGCTTTGATTTGTTGCTTGACAAGATTCAGCGCTACATAAATTCAATACATTATTATTATTATTATTATTATCCCCCACCCAGGGATCCGCCTGGTTGAGGATGGATGGTGGCCTGGCCAGGACAGAGCTTGTCATACAGCCACAGTCTCCCATCCCTGCAACTTAAGCTGACTTCTGTTGTAGGAGTGATATTGCTTCATTGGACAGTTTGGCTGCATGCAGGTGATTCATTGTGTGTAGGTGTGGGTTGTTGTTTTTTGCTGTTGCAGGTAATGAATTTGGTCATCCCGAGTGGCTGGACTTCCCCCGGGTGGGCAACGGGGAGAGCTTCCACTACTGTCGTCGGCAGTGGAACCTGGTGGATGACCCCAACCTGAGGTACAAGTTCCTCAACAACTTTGATCGCGCCATGCTTCCACCTGGAGGCCAGGTACAACTGGTTAGGGGGAGAGGTGAGTTCCACAGCACACCAGGCGTGGTGGTGGCTCTGCTGCTGCTGGTGTGTGAGTATGTGTTGGTGTGTGTGTGTGTGTGCATGCATGCGTGCATGCAGGTGCCTGCATGGGAAAAGTAAAAAAAGTATGTTCTTTCGAGCCAGAAGGCCCATAGAGCCGGATCTTGTCCCGGTTTCTGTAGCGTTAAGCGAACTGATGGTTTTTCACCACCCCTGTGACAGGACGCTAGTCTGTCGCCAGATACTTTCCCAGCAGAGCTGGTACCCACTTGTACACCTGGGTGGAGTGAGGAAAATAGGAGTAAAGTGTCTTTCCCAAGGACACAACACCGAGCCGAGCGGGGATCGAACCTGCGACCTCTGGATCACGAGTTGACCGCCTAAACCACTCGACCACGGTGCCTCCCAATAAAAAAAATTTTTTTAAATCGCCCAATGTGGGGTACGAACCTACGACCCTGGGATTAAGAGTCCCATGCTCTACCAACTGAGCTAACCGGGCTAATAATGCCTGCATGGGAATGTGTGCTTTATTCCCAAAGTAGCGGAAGTATGAGGTGTAGTGGCTGCACCTAAACATGTTTTGATGTTGATGACGTGCGTGTGTGTGTTTTATTTTTCCTTCTGTAACTGAATAGTGCTGAACACTTGAATGTGGCAGTACTTGTTGCTTTGGGGCTTATGGGTGGTTTTTTTGGGGGGGGTGTTATTATTGTTGTTGTGTTGTTTTTTGTGAGTGTGTGAGACTACAAAGAAGCACCCCTGTGTGGCTTGTGGTAGTCTGTGTGATGCATGCTCACCTTTCCTAGTCTGTCTGTTAGTGGTGGTGGTGGTGGTGTGGTTATGTAAATGTCCCAGTGTGGATGTGTCATTTGTCAGTGATACAATGCTGCACTATGTTTGGTTGTCACCAATACACTGGAGTGTGTGAATGTGTCATTTGTCGGTGAAACACTGAAGTGTGTGGATGTGTCATTTGTCGGTGAAACACCGAAGTGTGTGGGTGTGTCATTTGTCAGTGAAACACTGGAGTGTGTGAATGTGTCATTTGTCGGTGAAACACTGAAGTGTGTGGGTGTGTCATTTGTCAGTGAAACACTGGAGTGTGTGGATGTGTCATTTGTCGGTGAAACACTGAAGTGTGTGTATGTGTCATTTGTCGGTGAAACACTGAAGTGTGTGGATGTGTCATTTGTCGGTGAAACACTGAAGTGTGTGGGTGTGTCATTTGTCATGAAACACTGAAGTGTGTGGATGTGTCATTTGACGGTGAAACACTGAAGTGTGTGGATGTGTCATTTGTCGGTGAAACACTGAAGTGTGTGGGTGTGTCATTTGTCGGTGAAACACTGAAGTGTGTGGGTGTGTCATTTGTCGGTGAAACACTGAAGTGTGTGAATGTGTCATTTGTCTGTGATACACTGAAGTGTGTCATTTGTCGGTGATACACTGAAGTGTGTGAATGTGTCATTTGCCGGTGATACACTGAAGTGTGTGGATGTGTCATTTGCCGTGATACACTGAAGTGTGTGGATGTGTCATTTGTCAGTGAAACGCTGAAGTGTGTCATTTGTCGGTGAAACACTGAAGCGTGTGGATGTGTCATTTGCTGGTGATACACTGAAGTGTGTGAATGTGTCATTTGTCAGTGATACACTGAAGTGTGTGAATGTGTCATTTGTCAGTGATACACTGAATCGTGTGAATGTGTCATTTGTCAGTGAAACACTGACGTGTGTGGATGTGTCATTTGTCAGTGATACACTGAAGTGTGTGGGTGTGTCATTTGCTGATGATACACTGAAGTGTGTGAATGTGTCATTTGTCTGTGGTACACTGAAGTGTGTGAATGTGTCACTTGTCAGTAAAACACTGAAGTGTGTGAATGTGTCACTTGTCAGTGAAACACTGAAGTGTTTGAATGTGTCATTTGTCGGTGAAACACTGAAGTGTGTGGGTGTGTCATTTGTCGGTGAAACACCTGCATGGACTGTGTGGTGTGGCAGTGTGTGGACATGTCACCTGTGCGGTGTGGACATGTCACCTGTCAGTGAAACCTGCATGGACTGCGTGTGGACATGTCACCTGTCAGTGAAACACCTGCATGGACTGTGCGGTGTGGCAGTGTGTGGATGTCTCACCTGTCAGTGAAACACCTGCATGGACTGTGCGGTGTGGCAGTGTGTGGACATGTCACCTGTCAGTGAAACACCTACATGGACTGTGGGGTGTGGCAGTGTGTGGACGTGTCACCTGTCAGTGAAACACCTGCATGGACTGTGTGGTGTGGCAGTGTGTGGACATGTCACCTGTGTGGTGTGGACATGTCACCTGTCAGTGAAACACCTGCATGGACTGTGGGGTGTGGCAGTGTGTGGACGTGTCACCTGTCAGTGAAACACCTGCATGGACTGTGTGGTGTGGCAGTGTGTGGACATGTCACCTGTGTGGTGTGGACATGTCACCTGTCAGTGAAACACCTGCATGGACTGTGTGGTGTGGACATGTCACCTGTCAGTGAAACACCTGCATGGACTGTGGGGTGTGGCAGTGTGTGGACATGTCACCTGTCAGTGAAACACCTGCATGGACTGTGGGGTGTGGCAGGCCAGGTTGCAGTGGACAAACGAGCTGCTGGGGAAGGAGTGTGGTGAGCACTCAGGGGTTGCCAGGCTGGAGGACTCTTCACAGAGTGAAGTATATCCTGCCTGCCTGCCTGCCTGCCTGCCTGCCTGCCTTTGCATGCTTTGTTTGCTGCGTTTCTCTTCATGTTGCGTCCTTTGTTCACAGTTCTTCAACCGTGATGGGATGCTTCATGAATGACGTTTGTGTGACTGCAAACAGGGGTTTTTTTTTCGGGGTTTTTGTTTGTTTGTTGTTTTCGTTTTTTACTGCAGACAGAGTGAGCAGTGGGGGATATCCTGATGGAAGGCTGTGTTTTCCTTAGGCATGACAAAGAGGTTTTTTCATGATAGAATGTTCACGTTGTTTTGGTTTGTTTGGTTCATTTGGGTTTGTTTTGGGGTTAGCTTTTTTTTTATTTAAAGAATTGTTTGCTGTTGTTTTCTTATGATTATGTGGTTACATGTTGGTTGATTTTTTTGTTTTTGTCAAGTTATTTTTTGTTCCACCAGGTAAGAAAAAAATCTCTGCAACAAGACATCTGCAGATAGTGTGTATACATGGAAGTTTTATGTGCGATTACGTTCAGTCTTACATGTCGTGATATCTGGGAAGTTCTTACAATGTGTGTGTGTGTGTGTGTGTGTTGTGTGTACTGTTTACTTGTGCTAGAGACTAAACACAAAAAGGTGCATGTATGTTCATAGTGAGACTGATGTTTTATTCTCTGTTCACCCTGTGTGTGTATACACATCACATACACACACACATGCATGCACACGCACACACACACACACACATATATGTTTAGTTGTTTATTGGCATTTTTCTATCGTATTGAGACATAATGGTGCTTGCATTGTTTTAAATCAATGTTTTAATGCACACACACTAACATCTTATGAACATCAACACACATCTTTCACTATCCCATCACAATCTGTGAATGTTGAGGTGCAATACATGTCTCTGAATAGCATGTCAAGCAAACTGGAATCTGTATGGGCTTTTCCTGTCGTCTTAGAGTAGTGAGAGTTTTGTTTTTATTGACAAGTGTCAAAATGGCTTTATTTCATAACGCTTCTTCTTGCTTGATTCTGTATTGCTGTAATTTTTAAAATTTTGGTTCCTCAGCTAGAGGTCTAAGGTTTGCCGATGGTGAGATTTTTGCATATGCAGCTGTGTTTTTCTCCCACCATTAGGGTAGCCACATTTGGTCTTGGTCAAGTTTGGCTGCCAAATTGTGAAATGGCACCTGGTACCCAAAGTGAGCTGTTAACATTTTTCCTTTTGATTTCCTGTTGTTCTGGTTAGTTGTGAACTTGGCTGTTTTCTTAATCCCGTGTTTGTATATTGTTGACAGAATTTTGTCAGTCTGAAGCACAGCGGAGACAAGATGATCGTGTTTGACCGTGTGGATCTGGTCTTCATCTTCAACTTCCATCCAAACCAGAGTTTTACTGACTACAAGATTGGGGTCAACAGATCAGGAACGTATCCTTTTCGCTTGGTAGACTGCAACTTTGTTAAGATCAAGGAGAGAGGGGTGGGGGGCGTTGTTTCTCGGCTTCCTCTGAGGTTGTGTGACATTTTGCCTATACAACCATTTGCCCACCATGAAGGTAGCTGTATTCCAACTTCAGGGATGATATCTTATGAATTCTGTGTATGTTGTCGTTGTTGTTGTTATTGTTGCATGTTCCCCACCTTAGCAGCCTGGGGGGTCATCCACACTGTACACTCTGTCTCACTCATCCCTCCTGGGAATCTCTGTGAGATTGAAAGTACACACTGGATGAGAACTTTGCGTGCATGTCTTTTCAAGTATTTTGCTATATAGGCAGCCATACTCTGACTTGAGTGGATCTTTTTCTCCTTGACAAAAGAGTACACGTTGTTATGTTATGCTAAGAGCTTGTCATGGCTGAAGACGATCTCAACATTAACATTTTCCAACCCAGCACCATGTCGGTGTAGGCCTTGGCCCTTAGCTGACGTCAGTCAAGCTTTTGGCCTTGGCGAACTCGTGTAATTAATTATGTGACTCCGTGCTGTTTGTTCTGTTGCGTTCTTTAACTCTTGGTAAGCTACCGCATCGCTCTGAACACGGATGCTCATGAATTTGGAGGTCACGGGCTGCTGGAGCACGACGCTCTGTACCACACCTTCCCTGAACCCTGGAACAATCGACCCTGTCACACCTTTGTAAGTGTGGGGGAGCCGCGTGCGTGTTGAAGTTACCAGCTGGTTTGAGTAGTGGATTGGATTGTATTGTATTGTATAATCTGTCAGTCACAGCGGATTTCTCTGTGTAAAATTCAGACTGCTCTCCCCAGGGAAAGTGTGTTGCCACAAGAGCTGCGCCACCCTTTTTTTTTCTTTCCTGTTTCCATGTTGTTGTTGTTGGGGTTTTTTCATTCCTCAGCTACAGCTCCGAGGTCACCAGTGGTGAGATTTTGTGTATGCGACCATTTTCACCCACCATGAAGGTAGCTGCATTCTCACTTCAGGGATGTTTGCATGTATACTTTGTTTCCCTATCAGAGTGGCTCTTTGGTGGTTTTTTGTTGTTGTTGGTTGGTGGTTGTTGTTGGTTTTTTTTTTGGGGGGGGTTGTGGCTCTTTGCACAGTTTTGTCAGGGGCAATTGTCATTGTCATGGGATCTTTTACATGTACAGAATGTGTGTTGCACACTGGACTTCAGTTTAACGTCTCTTTCAAGACTATCCCTCAGACACCACCACCCCCCTTCGCTCCCCAGCAGGTCCTCTCAGTATAAATAGCATTCCCACCTGCTGGAAACTCTGTGCTAGGAATTCCCTTTTTTCTATCCTCCTTCTAGTTGTTTCTGCCTTGTTCCTTTTCTTCTCATCACCTCCTCCTTGTCTATGTTCTGCCTTCTTGGTCCATTCTCCTGCCTTTTTTTCAGAAAGACTTAAAAGATAACAGTTCTCTCCCATGCTGAAGTCAGATGCACTGGGCCTGACTTGTCAGGCGCTTCACGGCAGCGCAGTAGTGCATTTTTGCTCATAAGACAGACAGTAGTGGTTGCTGTCTGAGCATTCGACGATGAAGAAGAAGACACTACTCAGGGGCTAGTGGATGGGGGAGAGTTTGGGCTCAAATGGGAATCGAACCCACACTTCTTCTTATTTTAACTCTGGGAGAACAATCCCCTCAAATGGGTGTCTCAGTGCTGGATCGAACCTGTGCCATCTGAATGCAAGCTCAATGCTCTAGCCACCAGTCTATCCAGTTCCCCCGCTGTTTTATGTCTGTAGCAGTTTGAAATGATGTTGTTTTATCATAATCCTTGGCAGCTTAGAAAATCCAGAAGGATTAAATCAGTGGATTTGAATTTAAATTGTGTGTGCATCAGGTATTCAGAATGGGTTTTTGCTTACGTTTCTGTTTGTTTTGTGCAGGTGTACATACCTTGTCGAACAGCCATTGTGCTGGAAAGGGTGAATTGAAAAAGCAAGTGTGTGCCTGGTCCACAAGAAAACAGTCTTCTGGGGAGAAGTGTGGCGCAGGAGACCACAGTCACTTTTTCCCAACTGAGATCCAGATAAGCTTATTTCATCCATGATATTTTGTTGTTCCAAGGGAGGGAAAAATCATTGTTGCAAGAATGATCCATGCACAATCATTGCTGTCCAATGAAAGTCTGTATTGCCAAGAAGTGTTGAGGTGAGAAATTGGCAGCTTGTGAGAAATGCATGACTGCGTGATGGACAAGTCAATAAGTAAGCTATGTGTTTCCTGGTTTTACCAAGTTTGTTTGTTTGGGTTTTTTAGAATTTTTTTTTTTATTCAAGTCTCCTGGAGGGATTTGTCTATGCTTGTCTTTTTCAGTGCCAATGGCTTTTTGTTGTTGTTGATTTTTTAACTATATGAAATGCGTGTTGTGGGTCCTGATTTTACCATACAATCTGGGATTGATTTATGAGGGAGTGATTTCCGAGTATGCAAAAGCCGTTGCGGGTGTATGCAGCCGTTGTGTTGACAGACAGTTGTGGGTAATGTGTGTAGGGTACAGGATGTGGGAGAGTAGTGTTCAGCAGGGCTCTAGCTGGCAGGGTAGTGTGTGCAGCTTGTGAGGGTTCAGTGTGTGTTGCTGGGTTTTGCTTTGTCTCTTTGCCTGGTTCTCTGTGTGTCTGCCTCCCTCTGTTAGTGGCTTCCTTTCCTCACCGTCACTCTCTCTCTCTCTGTTTATACACATACACACATGCATACAACACACACAATTAATAATAATAAATGGAATTTATATAGCGCTATATCTTGCAAATACAAATCAGAGCACTTGCATTCAATCCACTCCTACACATGCAACCAACAATGATTAACAATATTTTAACAAATTCAAATTACACACATACACACACACAGGTTGTACATTTCAGCAGGGTGATGGAATTTTGGCTGTTAAAGGCAGGGACAGATATGAGATGAAACAGGAGGGAAAATCTTAGGTTTGAAATAGATATGTTTTGAGGCTGGATTTAAAGCTGTCGTAAGTAAGCTTTTCACGAAGGGAGATAGGGAGGTCATTCCAAATGAAGCATGTGCACACACACAGACAGTATACATATGCACACAGGCACACACTTATGTACTCTCTCTCTCTCTCTCTCTCTCTCTCTCACACAGACACACACATGATAATATTATGTACTTCCCTTTCCTAAGCTGTTGTGTTTTACAATATTTCTTTTTCCCATTTCCCTCTGTAGAAGAAAACTTAGTCTATTTCTATAAAATGGATGATGAAAACCTATTGACAAATTCTGCAGAAAAAAAAAGTAATTTCAGTTATAACAAATTCCCATCTGAGCATAGTCAGTTTCAGTTTACCACCAGTCATAAAATTCATGTAGATGATGATGCATACATATATCGTGTGTTTGTTTTTAGTAAGAAAGTATCAGTCTCCCTCCCCCCCACTCCCAGATGGGGATGTGTGTATAATTATCATATATGTTTGTAATCAGTAAGAAATGTGTTTCCCCCCCAAACCCCATCCTTCCCTCTCCTTATTTTCCCTCCTTCCCATCTTTATCTTCCACCATCTTGCCTTTAAAAAAAACACAAACAAAATAGTGCCATAGCTCTTATTTCTAAAATCATGTGCTGTTTTGCACCATGTTGTGTCTGTCAAACTAGTCATGTAGTCGTGTAGTCTTACTGTGTGGTTTGCCCTCTGAATGAATGCCTGGCAAGTGTGGAAGGCATCCTGCGACCGCCCCGCCCCTGTTGTCCTGAAGACAGGAATTGGAAGAAAACCGTTGCCACTGCTCTGGTTGGCTCTGGTAAAGCATGTGATTGATTTTCCGGATGGGACGGATGTTGTGTTCAGTATTCTGGCGACAAAGCTAAGCGCTTTTGTCTCTCTGTTTTCTGCCTCTTCTGTTTTTGAGATGATTAAGTATTCGTATTTTTGTGATTGGATCAATTGTCGTACCATGACTTTGATAGTTCTGTTGTAGTGTGCAATTTCTGATCATTTTAGGGCAGTGATAGTTTTGTATATAGATTGCTATTTCAGATCATTTTTAGTGCATCACTACTTCAGTGTTATTTTGCACATTACAGTTTTTAGTGTAGGATATTGTTATTCACTGAACTGTTTTTGATAAATTTTGAGAATGTGATAACCGTCAAGTTGGCTTGTTGCACTAGGAAAACAGCTAAGAGGTCAGTTTGATACAAATTTACTTATCTGTGTTTTGTAGACATCTGTTAATCATGTGTTTTGTAAAATATAACTAAAGCTGCTGTTAGAGTATAAAAATGACTTTTAACTAAATCTGTTCTTTGAAATGGTATACATTATGCAATGTTTTTTTCATACATTATTGTGAACCTTTTTTTTTATTGGAGAGGGAAGCAGAGATTCTTTTTTTTTAAAGGTGTGTAATGATGATGGGTATCTTCAACTATGCTGTTAACATTCTGTGCTTCCCTATGTCTTTCTCACATTTTGCCGCAGTCTGTAAAAAGACATAACAAACAATTTTATAAAAAGATTTTTTTTTAAGTAATTGAGGTCTTTGTTTTGATAGCAGTATTGATGTGTTGGATAGTCAAGTTAGGCTGATCCTCTTCCTTTTTGTCACTCTTTTTTACCAACCAAACTGAATAGTGCGCTTGCAGTTGGTGTAGAATTGTTGGCACTTATTGAATAGCTGTTTCCAACTGTCAACAATTTGGGTTCAAGTATGGAAGCAGTTTGTTCTTGTTGTTTATGGCTGTTTGAATATTGCTAATGACATATTTATGATCAAATATTTGGAAAATGCTTTATTGTATGCACAGGAAAATCCTGTCAGCTGAGGTATTCAGAGTCAATAAATTTGTGGAAAAAATGCGACTTCTGCCTGCTGACTTGTATGATTCTTGTTAGATGAAGGATGAGATCAGAGACATTCCTCAAGTTGGTATGTGGCTAAACGGCTGCATCCACAAAATCTCACCATCGGTGAACCTGGGTGTACTAAAATATTTTCGACTTGACTTGGGAGTTCTAGCTACGGACAGCAAAAAAATTAGAGGCAGCAATATGATGACATGATTGTTCGTTAAAGAATGATATCGGATATAGTAATGACATGTATGTTTGTTGAGGAATGATATCAGATACAGTAATGACATGAATGTTAGTTGAAGAATAATAACAGATACAGTTATTGTTAGTTGAATAACTGACGCAGTAATGACCTAATTGTTACATAATGTGTAATACCAAAGAAAAAAATGGCAGGATGGTTAGTTAAAGAATCAGACCGAACATAATTGATTTTGGTCTTAAGTCACTGAAAGAAAAGTTTACAGTGCAATGGCTTCTTGGAGGTTGCTATCATGGACAAGAATGTTATTGGGAAAAAAGGATTATCGGCGAATGTTGCTGCACTTTCTGTACCGTGTGAGTGTTACAGGGCACGCTTATATATAGTCCAGTGACAAACCCTCAACGTATAGGCCAACCACGAATCCACACCTGATGTCTCAGAACCTTTCGCTGAGAACAGATTTTGATTGCAGTCACTTAAACCTTCACCAAGCGCAAACTTACCAGTGCCTTACCTCCCTTCATGTATATACACATGCAGAATATCAAATATGAGCAATGAAGATCCCATAATCGGTATCAGCATCCTTCAGGCTACTGAAACATAAATATACCCAGCATGCATTGTGTTGCAAACAATTAGCTGCTCTGAAGTCAAAATATGTCAACTGAGGCCAGTAGGCAGACCTGCAGAGGAGTGCAGGAGAAGACCAGGCAGTACACAACCCAATAACGCAGAAAAGAGAACGTGAACGATTTGTTCACAAAAAGGCCATTGGCCCATACATGAAGGGGATTGCCGAACTGCTCAGTATTTTGGTTGGGGGTGGGGGGAAAGCAATAATGACAAAATGTTATTGTATAACCAAAAAAGCCAGTTACAAAAATATGACTTAGGATAACAATATCTCTCTTATTCTGAAAGCTTTCCACAAATATAAAGTGAGGCTGTGCACAACCTCAGGGTGACTTGAAGCCATGAGTAAACATAGTCTTAATAAATTAGGCTGTCTACTATATTTTATAGGGATGTAAATCGTAGAAGAGAGGGAGAGAGAGAAACTTCCTGTGAAACCACTGCTGTGTGATAGTCCCTGAAAGCTGTGTCTATAAGTTATTCTGTATACTGCCATCAGGAATGGGGAGAAAGGAAGCTGATTTCCTGGTACCCATCTTTCCACTACCTCAAGCAACCATGATAAGAACAGTATAAGTTTTTTCTGCTTGAGCTGTTGCAGATGACAGTATTCCTAAATATATGGAGCTTTTTTCTTCTTTTTTTCAAACTTTTTAAATTCAGGTTTGTTTTTTTTTACATTGCACAGTTATAAAGACACAACATATATGGAGCTTAGCATCTTCAAAAACAGAAAAAAATTAAGTTTAGCTATTCCAAAAGTACACAAGATATTTTGCAATTGGGGTGGGTTAGCCTAGTGGTTAGAGCATTGAGTTCTATGATCTGAAGGCCTGGGTTTGAGATACCACCAAGGCATCTGTTCAAGGGGATTTTCCCTTGGAGTTAACATCAGTGGCCACTCCACTCCCCCAAAAGTCCTTTGGATGAGACTATAAACAAGTCCCATGTGCAAACACACAGAGAACATCTTGCACTCATGTTAAAACCTGTTCCACCTTTTTGCATGCTGGAAGCAATGGATTACAACATAATAAACCATATGCAGACTGGTGTTGTGTTAAGACATTATCCCTTAAGTTAGAAAGGGGCTTCCTTAGTGGTGGGGAAAAAAGGCCACATAATATGCAGAATCTTACCATTGGTAAACTGCACAGCTGTAGATGAGGAAAAACTCAACCATCTCCATTACTGCTGCAATCTGTGAAGCTCCACGCAAGGCCACCAGGGTTCACTATCTCTCCCTGTCTCTGCTGAGGTCTGATCTGCAGCCCTCCTCCCAGACCACTGATCTCTGTGATGTTGGCAATGTAGGATGTTGGTGGTCTGCTTCTTTTCCTTTTGCCCTCAATCTTACCTTGGGTAAGACTGCACCTAAGTCCACATATCCAAACGCACACAGAACATCTTGCACACATGTTAAAACCACCCTAATGGTAGGAAAATGGTCATATACCACAAAATATAGAGCTCTAGCTAAAAACAAGAAAAAAGTAAGTCGTTAACCTGGCTGAGTTGCAAGAGGTCTTGACAAGATGCCTAAGACTGGGAGAGTAAATAAAATAACGAGAAACTATATTGATGTTCCTGCATTCACTTACATTATTATAGCCTATCCATAGAATATTTCAGTTAGGATTTAAAAATAAAAACTCCCAGTGCAATGTAAGCATCCAAAAGTTAACTTCACTTCACTGTTCTGGGAAATCAGCTGATCAATCTCAACATTTACTGAGTCAATAGCAGACCACTTGCCACTACTGTTGTCTGTCTTGTTCAAACAATTAGAAGAGCTCACTGAAGGAAGCTTCCTCAGTTTCCTATCTCTTTCATCCACAGACTTTCTTGTTTTGGTATTGAGTTTGTTTTATTCAAAAATCACAGAGAGAGAGAGAGAGAGAGAGAGAGAGACTGACAGAAAAAACGAGAAAGGGGGAAGGAAAAAAAGACTAGGTGATCATGAGAAAGAATCTAAGACTACTGAAAAGATAATGGCCTGTTAGATACTACAACAAACAAAAAAAGTGTAACTGAGTGATGAGATAATGCTAATAATGATCTTTATTTCCATATGTTAACAAATTAGCCCTTACATATTCATTTCCTCCTTAACAGGGGCTATAATAGTAGAACATTTACAGAATACAAAAAATCTTTTCTTACAAATCTTTTTTTTAAAATAGCTGAATATATACAATTATTGTATAACAGAGAAAGACAGACAGACAGACTGATAAATAGGACAGAAAAACAGATGCAGAGAGACAGCTGTTGTACACTCTGTGTACTAAGAATATCATAATTTATAACAGACATTGAGAAAACAAATAAGTGCTTTTATGTATCAATTATACATCAACAACATCAAAAGAATAAATCGTGTACATGGATGAATGATGAGAGAGAGAGAGAGACAATGACAATGACAAATTCTTTTATTTCGAGGATAATGAATAAGCACACATGTGCTTTTTTACATCCAGTCCCCGCCCGTTAGGGATACATCTTAATAATAATAACCCAATACTTATACATTCTCACAATAAAAACAAGGGGAAATAACCCTTTTCAAAACAGCTCCCCCTCAACAACCCCCCCCCCCCCCCCCCCAAAGCAAGCAATTAAAAGAAAATCCTAAAAATACCCCACCCCCCAAAAAACCCTAACCAAAACAAACAAACAAACAAAAGAGAAGAAAAAACCAAACCAACAAAAGATGATAAAAAAGAGAAAAACAGGCAAACAACAAGAACAAGAACAAGAACAACAACAAAGCCAAGAAAAATAACACAACCAAACTTAATAAGTCATAAAGATAAACATCTACACATTGTCAAATGGTACACATACTTGTTACACATAATTATAAGATATTGAAATAGGGCACTCATTAAAACTTAAGTACAGAGGCAAGTCCAATAAAGTATTGAAAATATAAAAACAAAACACAAGAAGAGAGAGAGAGAGAGAGAGAGAGAGAGAGAGAGAGAGAGAGAGAGAGATGATTGATAATATTTTTTTCTATGGTTAATAGATAAGGGCTAACAAACTCTTTTTCATTTGGCTCTTGCTCTGAATAGAGTTTATGATAGATAATGGCAAATGAAGATTTTAAACAAACTTTGGAGAGAAAAAAACATGTGTACAAGAATAATAATAAAAACAAGAATATGATATAGGACTAAAAAAGACTGAGACACAAAAAGCCTAGTGAGAAAGAAAGAGGGAGTTTTTATATTTCAGCGTTTTCACATTTCAGTTAAACTGTTGTAGCCTGGTGCTATTGATACCGGTTCAACTGATGAACTGGCTACCAGAATCGTTCCATTTCAAAGTGAGAATACGACGGACACGCCCCCTTAGTGACCGTCACGTGGTCAGAACTGAAAATGCAGACGCCATCGCAAAGATGCAATAAGTCTAGTGTACCCTGGGCTTGTTTGTCTAAACTGAGACTATCAACATTTTCCATATCACGACCCACTTTTACCGCAGTGATACAAAACACTTTTATCGTAGATCCTCGTTAAAAATCAGTCTCATTACTTGTCTAATATTTCTGTCTTCAGGTGAGTTCCCATAGTGATTGAATATGATCAGTGGGAAAATGAGCACGCACCGAGTAACAAAACTGTACAGACTGTCGTTTAAACAAGATATCAAAGAGTGTGTTCCTTAGACATTTGAAGATTTCTGAACAACAGACTTCCTGATCAGGTGAAGGGGAATGCGTTCAAATTCCATTGGGTGTAGACTAGGCAATAAGATTGTTTTGGATCGTGTTGGTTTCGAGATGAATTTCGTGTAGTTGTGAGTATCCTACACCTTTATATACTAATCAGGGACGTACAAAAAGCCCGATTGCATTTTTGTCCTTAATCAATCTAAACTAAAGTTCTTCGCCAGAACTCCGGAATGCTCTGCAGAGCGTGCTCGTTCCCTGCACGGACCTGACTCCGTTGCCGAAACAAATCGCACGTGCCCATACGTGAAATGGTTCTAGCTATGTTTTTTATCCAATCAAATCGTTGCATTTTATCTGCTGCGATCTCACTTTAGAGGCAGTCTCGGAGATTTCGTTGAATTCCCAGGCATGTTCTAGCGGCTCCTATGATTTACTAGACAGTCGGAGAGAATGGGATGTATATTTTCATGTTTCCGACGTCGGTCGGACCAGCAACAACTCGAGAATGTGCAAGAGGAAGCACCGAAAGTATATTCTTGGTGAGTATTCATTGTACAGACATAACCGGCAGCAATCCAAGACATATCACTCATTCACTGGCATGACAAATGATCATCAAAGGCCGAGCCGATTAGAAATGCTACCTCAGCTAACAAATCAGTAAAGGTGTACATCGGTAGTAGGGTGTACTGAAGATGGACTGTAAATGTAACAATATTCGAGAAATCAGTTTCATTGTGCTCAGCACCCTGTACTTCCCCAGCAAGTTGGGGGGAAAAGGGGATTACAAGAAAGTACTCGGATTAGAGTTAACTTTATTAAAAAAATTTAAAATGTTAAAAGGGCAGGATATCCTAGAAGTAAACTGTGATTAATTCATGATCAGATGGTAATTGAGGGAACACTTCAAGTATCAGCTGAGATGTCGGTCAGAAGGTTGTTGGTTTTTTTCCCCCAGGCACTGACTTGCCTGTGGGTGCTGACTGGAACCTCCAAGTCCTTCAGTTGGGTGTTAAGTGTAAATGAGGGTCCCATGCACGAATGCTTGCAGAACATCACTCCTACATGTTAAAACATGTCAACCTTTGTTGTTGCTTTTTTTTTTTTTAAAGAAGTGGAGGCCAGCTGTGTCTGATGGCATGGGTGACATTACTGACAAGTATACCCTGCATGCACCCTGCTGTCTTGAGAAGGACAAGCTCCTCCAGGTTTGACTGACACTACCAGAAAAATTAAGTGCTGTGCCCCAGTGAATCTTTATGGAGGTGAAGTCAAGCTAAAAAAAACAACAAACCAAAACCAAAACAAACGACAACCAGTAGCACTTTGTTGATTTAACAAAGGTGTTAGAATTTGCATCTGTTTTGTATGTCACTGTTATGGTGTTACTGTTACAGTGTTAGTGAACTTAGTGCTTTTGACTTTTAATGAGTACTCTGATACTGAATATCAGCTCAAATGAATTATGGGAACATTGATATGCACATTCTGGCTGTATAATTTATAATAGCTGCATGTGTTTTTGTTTTAAAAAAAATTCATGGCATTATGTGTGTGTATGAGTGCGAATACTATATATGTGCATACATGTGTTCATGTGTGTATGCGTGCAATTGTGTGTGGGTGTGTCTGGAAACCACAATGTACTTTCCATATGATCACTATAATCAGAGACAGAGAGAGAGAGTGTGTGTGTGTGTGTGTGTGTGTGTGTGTGTACTGTGTGTGTGTGTTTGTGTGTACTTAATGAATTATGCTAGTTATAAATAGTTAAAATCAGTCACTGTGTATCTTTTGTGTATTCTTGTTCAGTAGCAATGATTGATTGAGCTCAAGAGCAGAGTGGATAAGGTTTTTTTATGTGCGTTTTTGGGGAGGGGGGGTGATTTTTTTGGTCCTTATTGCTCAGGCTTGAATAGATCTAGACAGCTCTACATAGCTGCTTGCTGGATTAAAGGGAGGGTGAATATCAATTATCAATATGTGTTATATATATATATATATATATATAATATATATATATATATATATATAATTGCAGGAGTTTGGGTCTTCTTTTGTGAAGTGTCAGTTCGCTTATTCTTCATTATAGTAATAGTGGATATGGATGCATGCAGAATTTTAATCTAAATGATATAGAGTGGCCAACTTTGCTCCCTCACAACACATTCCGAGAAGTCATAAGTAAACTTTGGGTTTGGTGAAATCCATTAGGGTTTCCTCTCCAGATTGCTTTTTTGTTGTTGTTGTTCATATCATTCACACCACTGGTATTAAGCCCCTGTCAGAATGTGACAGACTAGAAGAAAGTGCAGTGTAGTCCACAGGGATTGGGAGACTTGTGTTTCATAAGAAAAAGCAAGTTGATACCAGTACCCCTTTTAAACTAAAAAGTCTTTGCTTTGGTTTCACACAAAAAGGCCCCCAAAAAGACTCATTTTGGTTGTTAATATAGAGCTGATAGAGCTGGTAATAATGGTCGAAACAGTTGTACTTAAAGGGAAGTTTTGTTTTGGAAAGTCTGCAAAGTCTGGTTTTGAAAAAAAAAACCAACCAACCCCTGAAGATTTATTTAGTGTTTTGAAAGATGGTTGGAAGTACTTAAAGTGAAAAACAGTGAAAGGTATGATGCAAATTTTTTCTTTCTCTCAAACAAACAGCAACAACAATCACTTGAAAACAATGGAACACATAATATACTGGCTTTTATTTATTTATTTATTTATACCACTTTAAGTCACGAGATTTCTCTGCGTGAAATTTGGGCTGCTCTCCCCGGGGAGAGCACGTCGCCACAAGAGCAGCGCCACCCTTCTTTTTTTTTTCTTTTTTTTTTTTGGTTTGCAACTGTATTTCTTTCCCTATCAGAGTGGCTTTTTTCTAAGAATTTTGCCAGGGACAACTCTCTTGTTGCCGTGGGTTCTTTTACGTGCACTGCATAATTTTCTGTAACACACGGGACCTCGGTTTATCGTCTCATCCGAAAGACTAGTGCCCAGACCACCACTCATGGTCTAATGGATGGGGGAAAAGTTTCGGGCCCAGACGGGATATGAACCACCGCACACTTCCGACCCGGACTTTTCGCTTTCTAGACAGGCGCGTTACCTCTAGACCACCGATCCACCATCGGTAATATAGAGATAATATTAGAAATTTTGTTGAGATAATATTAGAAATTTTGAGACTAGAAAATTTTGATCTGATCTGTTGGGAACTCAGACATGGGGGCAGGGTTAAAACCAAGAAGGGCCCCATCAATGGATGATTTACTACTTTTTTTTAAAAAATTGACAATTTATTCTTTATTATGTTTTTAGTCATCGCTTTTGTTTTAGGTATTGTCGGCCCAGAGTGAGCTCTCGTATTTAATTCATTTTTGTCAGGGGTCAATTTTTGATGTTTTTGTTTATTATAATTTGTAGGCCTGTTTGTTTATGTCAGAATATTTTGGTATACATCCCTTTTTATTTGATTTTCTCCTAGTTTTGTTTGGAAGAGGCCTATGAGTTTATAAATATAAGAAATGATAACTATGTAATTGTCAGGTGTCTCATTTTTGTGTGTGTGTTCCTGGCAAGAGCTCTGAGGTTCACTGATGGTAAGGTTGTTGCGTATGTGACACTTCCCCCACCTTTAATTGAGGTAACTGCATTCAGACTTTGGGGATTTAAGAAAAGACAACAACTTTGTTACTGTCCCATTTTATTCCCGAGTGGGTGGTTCCCACAATGCCACTCTCTCTTTATCACACAATTGTATGCATGCATGTAAGCAAGCACATGATGACATACACTCTCTCTCTCTTTCTCCAGGGTCTCTCTCTCTCGCTCACACACACACACATGCACGCACACACACACACACACAGATACACACACACACACACACTCGCTCTCTCTCTCTCTCCTCTCTCTCTCTCTCTCTCTCTCCTCTCTCTCTCTTCTCTCTCTCTCTCTCTCTCTCTCTCTCTCTCTTGCCTGTCTGTCTCCCAATCTCTCTCTCCCTCTCTCTCAAACACACACACACACGCATGCACATGCGAGCGCTCACACACACATGCACACACACACAATTCTATGAGCACATAGACACACACATATAATGATAACCACACACACACATCCACCCACATGCATTCACAAACATGCACGCGTACATGCACGCACACGCACACACAGAGAAGTGTACACTCTCGCCCACTCACTTCAAGTATATATTGCACTAATTGTCTTATGTCATATAACCTTATTCACTCATCACATACATTTTACACCTACACATTTTCCCCTGCTCATGTGATATGGGCCAGATGGCCAGCAAAGAGTGAGCAAACCTTTATTGTTATTACTATTGTTACACACACACACACACACACACACACACACACACACACACACACATACACACACAGAGTGCTAAACTAAAGATACACAATATCACAAACATGCATGCACTACTTTATGCAATCACTCTCTCTCTCTCTCTCTCTCTTCCCCCCCTCTCCCCCCCCCCCCTTCTCCCCCCCCCCCCCCCCTCCCCTTCTCCCCCCCCCCCTCCCTCTCTCTCTCTCTCTCTTTCTCTGACCTAATCAAGTTTTTAAGAAGTCAGAAATGTGATTGATATGAAGTATACATGTACATTAGCAACAAGAGAGACATCAAGTATAGAATTATTTTGTCTTTGCAGTTGGGGTACAGTCTGTGTGTAAAAGTAGAATAACAAGTGACGTAAAGTAAAAAGTAAAAGTCTGTGATACTTGTATTGATTTGTGCGGCAGCTAGAAAACAGAAATTTTCGCAGACATACAGATCTGTATCATTATTCAAAATCAACTGACTAGCAGTAGCAGCCTCGTGCACACACACACACACACACACACGAGGGAAGCAACTGAAGCTGACATTTTTTTGTTGTTGTTGTTGCTTGGCCTGAAAACTAATCCAGAAGGATTATTTTTGTGCTGGCTAAAAATAGCTTGGTCTTTGTGATGACTGTTACACTACAGCTGAGGAGACTGGGCCATTGATTGATCACAGGAGTAGAAGTTAGACATGGTGATGGTGTGATGAAGGGATGGCCTTGTCGTTTATGACTTGTTAGCAAATCTGATTAGCAGATGCATAATGGGGGCATAGAGAGGCAATATCTCAGCAGGTAGAGTGCAGCTCCTCATCTCTGGCGCTTCACACTGTGGGTGTAAGGTCTTGGGTGTCCAAAACAGTGAGGAGCTGCTTACTTTTTTTTCCCCTTGGTTACATTTTTTTTTTAATTGATTTCTGGAACCAGTTAGATCTATGGGGTTTTTTGTGGGGGTTTTTAAAGGTGGCTGAAATGTAACTAAGTAAAACTAAAAGTTGAGTCTCAAACTGAAATTGATGCAAAATGCACTGCAGACTATAAGTATAATATTATGTACGCTAACGCATAGCCTGTAAGTAAATTATTGCACCTGTATGACTATTATGTCCAATACAATTGTGGACATTTCAAAACAGTTGCAGTTTTAAGTCTCACCATTGGTGAACTTTGGAGCTGTAGCTGAGGAACACCCCCCCCCCCCAAAAAAAAAAACCCACAACAACAACAAAAACAACAAACAAACCAAAAATCAAAACAAAATAACACTTCCCCTCCTCCCCAAAAAACAAATCAACTAAAAAAACGAATAATACAATATTCAATAATAGTAATCATAATTCTTCATTCCTTTCCTCCAGTAATAAAATGTATGTTTTTACTATACTTAAGGGCAATATTTTGTGTGTGTGTAAAGATGGTGGGTTTTTCCCCCCTTTATA
Organism: Rapana venosa; assembly: GCA_028751875.1. Classification (NCBI taxonomy): domain Eukaryota; kingdom Metazoa; phylum Mollusca; class Gastropoda; order Neogastropoda; family Muricidae; genus Rapana; species Rapana venosa. The sequence continues at coordinate 7,654,718 of CM054158.1, forward strand.
AATAATGTTCTGGAAGTCAAAGGGCTAAAGTGTAATTTAGAGACTGTTTCACTTCAGGGATATTGGGGGGACACAGTGAAGGCTGGATTGCAGTTGTTCACTTTAGTTCAGGGATATGTGGCACACAGGGAAAGGAGGATCAGTTCACAGCATTAGTGACTGTTTCAGGGATATGTGGGATGCTGTGAAAGCTGGAAGGTAGTTGTTCACAGGATTGATGACTGTTTCAGGGATATATGGGACACAGGGAAAGCTGTAGTTGTTCACAGTACGGAGTGACTGTTTCAGGGATATGTGGGACACAGGGAAAGCTGGACTGTAGTTGTTCACAGTACGGAGTGACTGTTTCAGGGATATGTGGGACACAGGGAAAGCTGTAGTTGTTCACAGTACGGAGTGACTGTTTCAGGGATATGTGGGACACGGGGAAAGCTGGACTGTAGTTGTTCACAGTACGGAGTGACTGTTTCAGGGATATGTGGGACACAGGGAAAGCTGGACTGTAGTTGTTCACAGTACGGAGTGACTGTTTCAGGGATATGTGGGACACGGGGAAAGCTGGACTGTAGTTGTTCACAGTACGGAGTGACTGTTTCAGGGATATGTGGGACACGGGGAAAGCTGGACTGTAGTTTTTCACAGTACGGAGTGACTGTTTCAGGGATGTATGTGGGACACAGGGAAAGCTGGACTGTAGTTTTTCACAGTATGGAGCGACTGTTTCAGGGATATATGGGACACAGGGAAAGCGGGACTGTAGTTGTTCACAGTATGGAGCGACTGTTTCAGGGATATGTGGGGCACTGGGAAAGCTGGACTGTAGTTGTTTACTGTATGGAGTGACTGTTTCAGGGATATGTGGGACACAGGGAAAGTGGGAGTTGTTCACTGTATGGAGTGATTGTTTCAGGGATATGTGGGACACAGGGAAAGCTGGAGTTGTTCACAGTACGGAGTGACTGTTTCAGGGATATGTGGGACACAGGGAAAGCTGTAGTTGTTCACAGTATGGAGTGACTGTTTCAGGGATATGTGGGACACAGGGAAAGCTGGACTGTAGTTGTTCACAGTACGGAGTGACTGTTTCAGGGATATGTGGGACACGGGGAAAGCTGGACTGTAGTTGTTCACAGTACGGAGTGACTGTTTCAGGGATATGTGGGACACGGGGAAAGCTGGACTGTAGTTGTTCACAGTACGGAGTGACTGTTTCAGGGATATGTGGGACACGGGGAAAGCTGGACTGTAGTTGTTCACAGTACGGAGTGCCTGTTTCAGGGATATGTGGGACACTGGGAAAGCTGGACTGTAGTTGTTCACAGTACGGAGTGACTGTTTCAGGGGTATGTGGGACACGGGGAAAGCTGGACTGTAGTTGTTCACAGTACGGAGTGACTGTTTCAGGGATGTATGTGGGACACAGGGAAAGCTGGACTGTAGTTTTTCACAGTACTGAGTGACTGTTTCAGGGATATATGGGACACAGGGAAAGCGGGACTGTAGTTGTTCACAGTATGGAGCGACTGTTTCAGGGATATGTGGGGCACTGGGAAAGCTGGACTGTAGTTGTTTACTGTATGGAGTGACTGTTTCAGGGATATGTGGGACACAGGGAAAGTGGGAGTTGTTCACTGTATGGAGTGATTGTTTCAGGGATATGTGGGACACAGGGAAAGCTGGAGTTGTTCACAGTACGGAGTGACTGTTTCAGGGATATGTGGGACACAGGGAAAGCTGTAGTTGTTCACAGTACGGAGTGACTGTTTCAGGGATATGTGGGACACAGGGAAAGCTGGACTGTAGTTGTTCACAGTACGGAGTGACTGTTTCAGGGATATGTGGGACACGGGGAAAGCTGGACTGTAGTTGTTCACAGTACGGAGTGACTGTTTCAGGGATATGTGGGACACGGGGAAAGCTGGACTGTAGTTGTTCACAGTACGGAGTGACTGTTTCAGGGATATGTGGGACACGGGGAAAGCTGGACTGTAGTTGTTCACAGTACGGAGTGACTGTTTCAGGGATGTATGTGGGACACAGGGAAAGCTGGACTGTAGTTTTTCACAGTACTGAGTGACTGTTTCAGGGATATATGGGACACAGGGAAAGCGGGACTGTAGTTGTTCACAGTATGGAGCGACTGTTTCAGGGATATGTGGGGCACTGGGAAAGCTGGACTGTAGTTGTTTACTGTATGGAGTGACTGTTTCAGGGATATGTGGGACACAGGGAAAGTGGGAGTTGTTCACTGTATGGAGTGATTGTTTCAGGGATATGTGGGACACAGAGAAAGCTGGACTGTAGTTGTTCACAGTATGGAGTGACTGTTTCAGGGATATGTGGGGCACTGGGAAAGCTGGACTGTAGTTGTTTACTGTATGGAGTGACTGTTTCAGGGATATGTGGGACACAGGGAAAGTGGGAGTTGTTCACTGTATGGAGTGATTGTTTCAGGGATATGTGGGACACAGGGAAAGCTGGAGTTGTTCACAGTACGGAGTGACTGTTTCAGGGATGTGCGGGACGCGGTGAAGGCGGAGGACTACATCATTCAGAATGTCAAAGGGGAGACAGTGGGCCGCATGCCAGGGACCGTACAGGGTCAGCAACTGGTCATACAGAACTGCCAGGTAGGATACAGCCACACACCCTTAGCCCTGTGTTACACTCCCTTAGATCTCTGTTTTGGAGGTGAAGCTTGCATGCATGCACGTGCGCGCATGTGTGTGTGTGTGTACACAGGTGCGCTGCCTCTGTGTCATTGTGGTGGAGTGTGCATGTGTGGATAGAAGAAAATAACAACGTGTGCTTGTCTGTTCATGGTGTGCTTGCTGCTGTGTACGGTGAAGATGATGGATGGAAGGAATGCATGTGTGGGATGTACTCTGTCAGTCTGGGTGTGTGTGTTTGTGCAGTATTTATTATCATGCATTGTTGTGCCAGTGCATTCTTCTTGCAGCTGCCAAGAACAGTGATCACAGTGTCATTGTGATATGTTTGTAATGACAATTCCTGTGCATATATATTTGTTTTGGGGTTTTAGAGGAAAGTGTTAGGTATGCCCCTACAGTTACTACTACAGTAAACATGCAAGATACTATTATGGGAAGTACATGTCTTGCATCATAATTTCTGTGCGCGCGTGTGTGTGTGTTCAAATTCATTTACCTTCTCTTTGCAAGTTGGGATTTGGGGCAAATGAAGACAAAAAAATTAATGATGGATTTTACAATATGTAGAAAATCTGTACAAATAGAAAAATCCACTTGTAGAAAATCCTTAATCCATTCATGTGTCATTCAAGTGGCAGTATCAACCAGTTAAAAGTGAACTAAAAGTTCAGACGTTAAAAAGGCTTTTATCAGCCCCTCCTTCCTGTCATTTCTTTTGCTGAAAATGCTTTTTCCTGGTGATAGTTATGGCCAGAAGACAATGATGCTCACTCAGTCATTCAGTATCTCCATGTTTCAAATTTTCTATAGAGTTTTGTCCATGTTATATATTCTGGATTAGCCTAGTGGTTAGAACATTGCGCTTGCAATCTGACAACCCGGGTTCGATTCCCGTTCAAGGGGATATTTTCCCCTGGAGTTAACATCAGTGCAGACTCCAGTCTCCCCAAAAGTCTTTCGGATGAGACTATAAACCTTGGCCCCATGTGCGAACGCACGCAGAAATCTTGCGCACATGTTAAATCCTGTTCCGCTTTTCGTAAGAGTAGGCCATTGTAGGCCAGTGGGAATGGATGACAAAATTTACAAAACTGCATACACATGGGGACTGGGTGTAAAAAAGCACATAAGTGCTTATTCCATTATCCTTGATATAAAAGAATAAATAAATAAATAATACGTCCTCAGGCTGTTGGAAATAATATTATTACTCATGATGCCCTCCTAACATGGTGTCCTCTTAAAAAAATGCAAAGGAAAACCACATCTATGAAGTGTGTTAATACTGTAAAGTATTTTACTGGAGAAAAAAAGTAGCTTTCTCTATAGCTATACATGTGCAGTTTTGTCACTTTGTCAGAAAAATACTTTGATATGGTTTTGGATGAGCTGTTGGGTGGTCTGGGCCTGAGTAATGTAGGCTGTTCACTGAGAGACTGAGAGAAAGAGGGGGACTGAGAGAGCATTCTGACTTTGTACCCTGCCATGATGTCAGCTGCTTTTAGTGCTGCATTGGTCCATATCGTAATGTGAAAACATTTCAATGGAATGGAATGCACTTGATTTTGAGCATGCCTCTGTGACGTGTCCTTCATGCCAGTGATTTCTCTGTGACCATTGGGCTGATTAGTTTTTAAGGATACATATTTAGAATCTTCAACATATTGTGAAAACTATCTTGACACAAGGTCATAGCAGGCACAGTTTTACTGCCCCTTTCATCAACCTTTCTTGAGCTCAATACAAAGATTGTTGATACCTACCTACATGAAATATTTAAATCTCTCCAAAATGAACATTACTGTTTGTCCTTCATGAACAGATTTTAAAAATAAAATAAAAAGTGTATCTGAAAAACTGCAATTTTCATTGTGTAAAGGAATGTATGATACTGTGGGGGTTGAATGTCAAGATAAAGTGTGTGGGGAAAACACTGTGTGGAACAGTGAATGAACTCTGTCCACTGCAGTCCCTCTCTGTGAACATTGTGTCAGGAGTTAATCTCGTCTATGTAGGTCCCCAGAGAATGGTCTTGGTGTTTGGACAAAACTGTTGTATGCCCGCTAGTATAATTATTGGTGCACAGGTTCATGCATTGATTGACCTTGCCGGTGTCTTCTATTTTTAAAATGGGGGTGGCCGATTTCTAGAATGTTTAAAAATCGGATTTTAAAAATTTGTCAATGTCCTGCCGGAAAAACTGTAGATGATGTGATGTTGCAGGATGCCAACATCTACATCTTTGATTACGTGGCTACCATCACCATAGATGACTGCACCAACTGCAACTTTTTTATTGGCCCCGTGAAACAAAGGTATGCTCCTTTCTTTGGTACAGCACTTGGTGCATGTGTGTGTGTGTTTGGGTGCCCATGAAATGTTCTTTGTTTGCTTTGTTAAGTTTTTCTGTTGCTCGCTTGTCTTCTTGTCTCTTTATGTTTTTTTGTTTGTTTTTTAAAAAATGATTTTTTGTTTCTTTCAATCTAGGTTTGTGGCTAAAGAAGCAGATAATGTTTCCCAGTTGTTTTGCTTGAAGTTGATGGGTGTATGGAACTTTTGCATGGTGTGATGCTACTGAGTATTCAGCGTCACATGGATTACATTCACTGCAACTCTGTAACTAGACTCAGTTTCACATTAGTAACAAATTAGTGATAACAGAACAAGTGACCTACTCCACTTGTTCTTGTGATGAGACGGAGAACCTGCAGATAAGGCAAGGAAGATCCGTCAGAATATTGTGTCTTGAATTAGATTCTAGCTGCAGAATTGGAGAGATGCTGTCTGATATATAAGGCCTGCATCAGACCTGTTCTCCTGTATGGCTCGGAAACGTGGGTTTTCACAACAACAGTCGAATGTTTGTTGAAGAGCTGTGAAAACCGAATAATACGCTACATGACAAAGATCAAATGAGAAGACAGGATCACGAATGAAGAACTATGGAGAATATGCAAAGTTGATGATCTGAAGTCTGTGGCTAGTACCAATAGACTGCGCTGGTTTGGACATGTTCAACGGAAAGCAGACAACCACATCATAAAAAGAGCAATGAACTTCGTAGTGGATGGAAAGAGACCAAAGGGAAGACCTAGCAAAACCTGGGCTACCTGTACTGCAGATGATCTTAGAGAAAGGGGCATAAATAAGGAGGAAGCTCAAAACAGAGAGAGATGGAGAAGGCTCATCAATGTCAAACCTCCCCTGGGAGAAACATGACAAAAAAGGAAGAAGAAGAAGAATTGGAGTGTTCAGTTTGGACAAAGTAAAATCCTAATCTTTGAAATGAAAAGCTCATTCTTTACTCTCTACTGTCTTCAGTTGGTAAGTGGGTAGTTTAATTGAATGACTTTTGAATGGGAAAAGGAAGAGTGCAAGAAGATACGTGTGTATATATAGGGTGATGGAATACTGTAGTGCCTGCCTGCAGCTTAAGGTTTTGGTGTGTGCAGCCTTTTCCTCCGTGACTGTCAGCAGTGTCGGCTTGTGCTGGCATGTCAGCAGTTCCGCACACGCGACTGTCGCCACATCGATGCCTTTTACCTGTGTGAGAGCCAACCCATCATAGAGTCCTCCTCCAAGATGAGGTTTGCCTGCTTCAGGTACTTCTACCCAGAGCTGGAAAGTGAGTATTATTATTTTCAGTGTGAAAAAATGTTGTGACAGTCTGAGGGAAATGGATGTGGTTGGACACCCCTCTGAGAGGCTGGACATGCTTAAAGTGTCATGTTTGATGGAGTCTTGTTTTTAATTTTGCTGACAAAATGAGGATCACTAGTACAGGATTATGGGCATTAAGAAATCGTGAATATGTAGAAAAACTGAAACTACAATTATGAGGTACCAGGAAAAGCCTTGTTAACATTGTTGAATGAAAGACAGATATGTACTTAGTCGCAATTGATAAAGTTGCTAAATTCTTCTGGGCTTTATGTTCAAACACAGACCAAAGCTTGTTGGAATGAAAAGTCATTTAGTGAAAATTCATAAATTTTATCAGTAATCTGAAAAAAGTCAAATGGATAGCAGCTGTTGTTTTCATACCTACAATGTTAAAAAAACACCCAACTGTATTGTTTGCAAAGCTAATACCTGCCAGTTTTGGATGGTACAGATACCGATCTCTTCATGAGAAGGCTGCCAATAGCTGCCATGGTGGATTTTAGTGTGCCAGACATGTCTAAACAGAATCTAGGTTACTAATCAATTCAGAGAAGAGTATTATAAAGCAAACTTCTCTCCACAGTTCATAGACTTTGCGAAAATAGTTGCAGATATTTGGCAAATAAACTCTGGCACAAACGTATGTACTCTTGCATTGGTGAATATTTGTGTGTAACATGTACTTTCACGAAGAGAGTGCATACATGTGCTGCATGCGTGCACATTGGCTGTCAGTGTCCTGCATGTTGTAGAAGTATGCCAAGTGTATCGTCTGTGATCCTGTAGTACAGATGTTTAAATGTTGGTTGATGATTTTTAACAGAGAAATTTTGCTGTTGTCCATTTGGTCACAGGTCAGTTCAAAGCATCGGGCCTTAGTGTTTTCAATAACAACTGGAGCAACATTCATGACTTCACACCAGTGCCGGATGAAGCTCCCAACTTTTCCTTTCTTCCAGAGGTAATTCACACATCATCATGTGCTGTTACTTTTTATCATCATCATCATCATCATCATCATCATCATCATCATCATCATTATTATTATGTTTTGGTGGTGGTTTTGTTTACTGGAGAGCAGGTCTGTAGCAGTGGATACAGAATGAAGCCTAAATGCTATTGTCAGACGGACTCTACAGCTGAGTGGTTAAGACCCTTCAGTTCAGTTCTGTGGGTCCATGAAGCTGTGGGTTCGATTCCCCACAGAGGTGTCCGGTGAAGTAAGGGTGAGGATTTTTATTACTCCTTAAAGTGCAGACCTGCCAGTGCTTTAATGCCCATTTTGTTTATACATTGTATGCAGAAGATTAAATGATTATTCATATGAAAGATCCTGTAAGTCATGTAGGCATTTAGTGGGTTACGGAATCAAAAACATACCCAGCATGCAAAAAAGATGAGCTGCTCTAAAGTCAGAATGTGTGGGCCAAAGCCAGTGGGCAGATATGCAGAGTGACAAGCGCGGGAGAAGACCAGGCTCTACACCACCCCACATAGCGAGGAAACGCAGAGAAGAACAGAGAAGAGTAAAATCATTCTTGTGCTGTTATTTCCCATCTTTTCCACTAATTTGACATGAAACAAACGTGATTGGGTGTGTGGATATGTGTGTATAAATGTATTTTAAAGAGGTGTGTGCACGCATGTGTTTGTGTGTGTGTGTGTGTGTGGTGTGTGTGTGTGTGTGTGTGTGTGTGTGGTGTGTGTTGTGTGTGATATTGTTGGCAGGATGCCAAGGTGGAAGACTTTGTGCCATTACCGGCGGTGGAACCCTTCTCCACTATACAGGTTCACATGGACCCTGCCCAGAGCGCTGTTCCTCAGACTCTGGGAAAACGACGTAAACCTTTTGATGAGGTGCCTGAAGCAGTGAGGGATGGGGGGAATGTACTGTGTGTGCTTTTGGGGGTGGGTGTGGGAGTGTGTGTGTATGAGTATGTGGGAGTGTGTGTGTGTGTTTAGTGAGGGAATCGGGTTAACCAGGACGTTTTCACGGAATGGAGAGATACAAAATCATGGTTAAAAAAGGAATATTACCAAGGTTGGGTTAGTATGACAGAAGTCAGTTGGCTTTAGGAATACATTGAGAGAATGTACAAATACTAGGATCCCCCCCCCCAAAAGAATCACTGTTAAGTCATTGTGTCTTTTTTCAGCATTTGGCTTTAGGAAAATATATAACCACTTTGCTTGTTGAAAATGTAGAGATCTGATCCCCCCCCCTCCTCAAAAAAAAGCCTCCCCCCCCCAAAAAAAAAAATGTATAAAGTATGTTGTGTTTTTCAGTGTTGCCTGATAGTCTTCTTCAATGACGGCGGTTCCTATGACAGGGCTGTCACTTTTCTGGACACCATGAGAAAACAGAATGTGAGTATGAACATTTCATTACTTTTTCCCTTTATTTCTGTCTTCTTTTTCCTTTTTTAACATTTGGATTCTAAATAGATTTTATATCACTTTGTTTGATTAAAAAAAATTTGAATCTATTTCAGTAATCCCTATTTTGTTTTGCCTTATGCTAGTTTGTTATATTTCATTTTATTATCTTTTTAGGGCTTTTGTTAATTCATTCTGTTACGTTTTATTCTATTTAATTTCTTTTTGATATTCTAGAATTTTGATTTTTTTGGGGGGTGTGAATTTCTTTTAGACTTCAAAAGAGTGTCCATGAATGATGAAAATTTTACCTCAGGTGGACTTTTTTTCCCCCTCCATTCAGTATTAAAAATTTGTTTTTACAAAATTGTATTTTAATATATGACCTCCAATAAAGGTAGGGACGGGATAGCTCAGTGGACGTTCCGCTATTAGCATCATTACCGATCTTTCACTGTTAACAGTTCCCATGTTCACCCAGCTGTAAACGGGTACCTGCCTCTTTAGGGTCAGGGAAGGTAAGCAGCGAGGGAGAGGAGATGGGCGCCACCCTGCTCCCCTGAAAGGAGGTCATGCCTGCCAAAGGATGGGACCCTTACTTCTACTTGTGAAGTGTTGTAGATCTTCTCTGAACCGCCAGTGCTTCCTCGTCCACATGGTATGCATTACGTTCTTTACATTTGTCTGATACAGTGGTGTCGTCATGGTCACTTCAGATTGATAATTGAGTACCTTTTTTTCAGTCACTGCTGGTGGTATTCATGGACGGTCATTGATTGGTTTCGTCCACTTGATTGCTGCTGGGTCAGTGGTGGTGGTGGTGGTGGTCAGCTGTATGTAACAGTGAGTTATGTAAGATAGTAGTTTTGCTTACTCTGGAAGTGGTGATCAAGCTCATTTAAGCGCCAGCGTGATATGAGCCGTGGTCGGTAGTTGGATGGAGTTTTGGGGTGGCTGGTGGTTGATTTACTCTTTTCATGTTAAGTAGTATTAAATAATAAGAAGGGTGGATAAAACCTTCTTAATTACCAGCCGCCATGGCACAGTGGTTAGTGCCTTGGGTTACGGACTGGAAGGTCGCGGGTTCGATTCCCATAAGAGTCAAGGGATTTTTCGGACTCCGGCCGACTCCTACCCAGAGTGAGTGTGCTGTGGGCTCAGTGGGAAGACTGTGACCACACAGTCAAGCTTCATCCACTTAATGGATGCAAGTTGGTTTGAGAGTGTTGCTCAAATTACATGACCAACACTGCAAGTGTCTGTATCTCTCGGGCCCAGTTGAAGCCGGGATATATTATGATAGTCAGCATAGAGTACAACCCTGTCAAGTAGTCTCAAAGCATATGCTTTTCCACAGCAGCATCATTATGTCATCCTCATTGTCATTGATCATGCAATAAAAGAAAAATTGCCTCTGATTCGGTGGTCCCAGTTGCTCTGGTCTCATGGTGACCTCAGATTCGGTTTGCCCATACACTTCTGTGCCTGTGGTGAGTTTGTGTCAAAGCCTTGGAGGCTGGAGGTTCATGGGGGACGGTCGTTGGAAGGACATTGTGGTGGTTGCCACGTCGGGTGGGCAACTCACTCAGTCTGGCTCCGCAACTGAGCTAATACTGTCGTTAGTAGGGGGCTTAGTAGGTAATGTCCTGCGTATGTTAGCTCAGAACAGGCACCACTGAACACCACCAAAGTGACCCAGCAGCAGTGCAGGGCCCTTCAGGCTGGTGGCCCCACGGCGGTCTGATAGTGATGGGCTTCCTGTGGACTTCTGACTCTGAGGATGAGACATAACGAGTCTGGGTATGGCTGTGGCGGGGAGATTGGAATGAGCAGCGTGGGAACAGCAGGACGGGGGACGTCACAGAAGATGAGGCAGCAAAAAAAAAACCCAAAACCAAAAGCTTCTTAATCAATTAACTGTTAAACTTTCTCTCTGTATGTGTGTGTGTGGTTTATTTGTTTGATATTTTCACACACACAAACTTTTGGTGTTATTTATTTAATTGTTGTGTGTGTGTGTGTGTTTGACATGTGCAGCCTGACTGTGTGCTGGTGCAAACACGAGAGCTGACGATGCAGCAAGAAGATGCCAGCCGTGTGTTTGGCTCCGACTCCTACTCCTCCGCTGTCAAACAGGGTGAGTGGTTTCTACTCCTTCCTTCCTTCCTGATGACTTTTCTCTTCACCTCACCACTGCTATTGGACCTTCAAGGAAGGAAGGAAGGTGGCAGGATGGTTAACCCTAGTAGCGCTAAATAAACAGCAACAAGCCTCACTTCTATTGGCTGAATTAACATTGGCTAGCATTGTTTTGGAGCATGGTGGGCTCAAACAACCCTTGATATTGATATATAAAACTGAATTAAATGTGTTAAGCTATAGATCACTGGAAAGAAGAGATAATATGCTTTTAAATGAGTATAATTTTATAATAGTGTGTAGTGTTTATGATTATGTAAAAAAAAATCCAAAAAAAAAATCATGTTCGCACTACCGATCACTGTTCCACTGTCAGGGCCCCGGATCGATTTTAACACGATAAGCAAAGTTCTTGCGGTGCATAAATGTCATGATTAGGTAAACACTATTTCTTGACATTAGTTTTCAAAAAATAAGGAGTTTGTATCACTTTATCGGTCACCAAATACTCGGAAAAGTTCAGCGACAGGATCGACGCCATCGCGACCGTCATGGCGGAATGTGCGAAGTGGTGGCTTTCTATGACAAAAATACAAAGATCGCTTGATTTCATGTGATGCAAAGTACTCAGCAGCATAGCGATTTGACTCAACAACAGTTATTTCGAAGCCTCGTTGCGTCAAAATGAAGTAAAACAATCTGTGACGTCGAAAATCGCCGAGTAGCGAAAAAGTCCATCCAGCAAAACTAGCACCGCTCGATTCAGTCCGATCGCGATCGATTTTTACCAAGTTTTTCAAAAATATTCCACAATCCTTACCTCATCGTCTCTCTCATTGTTTATTTCAACCAAATCCAGCCTCTAAAACTCCTCCTCGCTGTCAATTTTGTAAAAAAGCTCGAAAAAACGCTTGAAGAAATTCTAGTGCAAACGCTGGCCGCCATTTTTGTTGAAGACGATCTCGGCTGGTCCGAAAAAAAAATTAAAATACACTCTTAACCAATCAGATTCTTCGTTGCTTGTGTGTGTCAAACGACCTTCACCCCTTTCTGCGGGCCTACAACGGCCTTAACATTCATTGGCTGACCTTTGAAAGCGAAAGTAAGCTTTCAACTATGACCACCCACGTCATCCCGGAATATTCCGGGATCCGCCACACAGCCTAGACCCGCCTTTCCCGGAATATTCCGGGAACCGCGCCACTAGGGTTAAGATGTTCGCCTGCCAACATGTAAACCGTGAGGTTCTGGGTTTGATTCTCAGCCCCGCCCTTTCTTCCCAGTTTGACAAAAAAATTGAACTGAATGTCAAAGTCCTTCGGATGAGACTGTAAACTGAGGCCCCATATGCGAACGCATGCAGAACATCTTGCGCACATGTTAAATCCTGTTCCGCTGTTCGAAAGAGTAGGCCATTGTGTGCCGGTGGGAACAGATGACAAAATTTACAAAACCGCATACACACGCATAAAAAATAAATTAAAAATGTCATCTGAGCGCTTTGATTTGTTGCTTTACAAAATTCAGCGCTATATAAATTCCATACATTATTATCATTATTATTATTATTTCATCGAGACAGACTCAAAAGGCAGGGTGGTTAAGACAGTTCAACTTCAGTTTCATGGATCCATGAAGTTGGGGGTTTGAATCTCGGCAGCAGGGTCTGGCGAACTAAAAGGCAGATTTTTTTACAATCTCCCAGATCAACTTAAAGTGCAGACCTGCCAGTGCCCTTCAAATAATATGCACTTTAAAGATCCTGTCACTGTCAGCATGTAGTGAGTTAAGGAAACATGAACATACCAAGCATGCATCCTGTAAAAAAAAAAGCTGCTCTGAAGTCGCAATGTGTCTGCTGAGGTCAGCGGGCAGACCTCCTGCAGAGTGACAAGCACAGGAGAAGACCCGGCACTACACATCCCACTGGTTAAGGGGAGACAGAGAAGAAGAGAAGAGAACGTTCAAGGCACAGCAGATTTTTCTGAGTGACATTCAGGGCGGTGTTCTCACTGATAAGTGGGTTGTGGCAGAGACACCCCTTCCCAGCTTTTGTCAGGGATTTTTGTTTTGTCTGGCTGTCTGTGTGTTTGTAGCTAGTGAGAGTGGGGTTTTGGTTTTTTATTTTTGTAAAAAAAAAATTTTTTTTTTACAACAGATGGTTGTCTAGGATGGATACCTTATGATTGTGGGGTTTGGTGTTTTGTGCGTGCACATTTGTAAAGGGCGTGTTTGCAGACTGGACCTCAAATCGATGACCTCTAACTGGTATGGGATGGGCAGTCTGGCTTTGCACCACACAGGGGATAGTCACTGTGTGTCCCTGGAGTGTGTTAATAACCTGTAGGCCGCTGCATTGCTCTGCCTGCGCAGACCTCTTTTTCTCCTGCATTGCAGTGCTGGTGCTGTGTGTAATGTGGTTGTGTGGTCTGTGTTCAGGTCCAGTGATCGGCATAGAGTTTTGTGGCCTGGAGGTGGTGCGCAAGTGTCAGGAACGGGTGGTGGACATCATGATGGGCACCACAGGTAAAGCATTGCCTTCTTTTTCCATTCTCCACCCACTTATTATTACTGCATCCAGTAAAAGATAAAGCTTTTGGTTCTTAAAGAAATCATGAGTTTTAAGTATCAGACTGAGATACCACTTCATTAGTGTACCAAAGCCACCACTTTCACCTGTTTGAGAGTGTGGGGTGTGGTGGCTGATGCCAAACTTGGTGATGCCAACAGGTGACTGTACCATCTTTTTTTTTTAATTTATTTTATATCCTTGGTCCTGCTGTTCCATTTTGCTCATTCAAACTCGCCATCACAGGTTGTCTTTGTCCCATCTTTAGAACGGGAAGTTCACAGGGAGCTTATCATGTCATACTGCCAAGAGGCTACCAACTAGAATGACCCTGCACTTCTGCTTGGTCTCTTCAGTGGTGTAAAGTGTTTGATCCAGGATATGCTGGGGCACCATCTCCTAAGCCCTCTTCTGACAAAACTGTCATATATATGTATAGAGCCTGGCTGAGATGTCTGCCTGGAAGACACTCTGACCACAGAGTCCCTGCAGTGACTGTCTCCCACAAACCTCCAGACCTTGAAGGCATTGACACGAACTCACCACAGACATGACAATATGAGAACCAAAACCAAGGTGACCAGAGCAACAGGAGGCCACGGACTCAGATCAAGTTCTTTTACTGCGTGGTTGTGCATGGTGATGAGGATGAAACGTTATAATAACAGTGCTGTGGAGGAGTGCTAGCCTTCAGACTACTTGACAGAGCTGAACTCTAGGCTTCCTATCATAATAATATATCCTGGCGTCAATAAAGCCCAGTGGATGCAGACAACACCTGCAGTGTTTTTGAGCAGCCTTCAAATCGTGTGGTCTGTAGAGTGATAACGCTCAAATGGAGGGTCAGTCACAATCTTGTCTATGGAGCCCTTAACTTAATGGAGTCACAGTGAAGTGGGTTTTACTGTTTTGTGGTGATGCGTGATTTTGGCTATATTTGAAAAATTCAGCAGATTTACCCAACATAATAAAGACATACACATTATACATCATTGAAAAGTTCACTAGCGTGTGATGGCAGCTGGTTGGTCCGGCCGCCTGTTGACACTGACTCTGCTGCTCAGTCATGTGAGGCACACACTGTTCAGCTGCATGCACCCCCATGTATGCATATATACACAGGGGTTTGGAACTGTGTTTTGTAGAGTAGTACCATATCTTTCTGGATAGTAGTACCATATCTTTCTGGATATACCTGTCTAGTGTGTGCTCATGCCAACATCTTAGGGGCTGTGCAGCAACCTCCTCCTCTTTGTGTTTGCAGGGCTGGTGTTTGTGAGTCAAAGTGCAGCAACGGCTCAGCGGCAGATAGACAACTTTTTCACCTTCGCCGATATGCAGATGGGACTCTGATTCCTTGCCTGCGGCTGCCCGTCTGTCTGCCTTTGGTTCTTTGCCCTCCCTCCCTCCCTCCTGTCTGTGGTGACTCCACCGTGCCATGTCAAATGCCTCTCATCGTCGGTCAGATCAGCACTGACACACACACTTACATATTGACATCATCAAGGCTTGGTTCTCCTGCCCATCCCCACTGTCATCTCGTCAGGATCAGTGCCGGGGGTCAGCCCTCTTTCTGTTTGGAAGAGAGACCCAGCAGAGGTTCTGAGACTGAGAGAAATGCACGGAAAGTAGAACTGTCTTTTGCTGTCGGTGTGTTTAATTCACGGTGATAACGTCGTCGATACTCTAGTTGATTTTGGGATACCTGTACTGAAATTTGAAACGGGGAATGGGGAGGAAAATGGGAAAAGAACTTGGCTAAAATAGGATTATTAAACATCTGTTTTCATCTTCAAATGACAGCAATTGATTGGCAGTACTAAATATGTGAAATATTGGAAACAAAAAGAAGCTGTGTAAAAATACTTCATAAAGAGCAGCAGTCGTGTACTCAGCTGACACCAACAGGTGTCTTAGTGGTGTCGGGGAGGGGGGGGGCCTTGAAAAGAAACAAGAGGAAGAAATCAAGTACACTTTTACAACACTCCTCCCCCCCCCACCCCCCACCCCCCCTTCCTTTCCCAAACACACACACACATACACATGAGCGCGCTCACACACACACACACACACACTCACACGTGCGCTCACACAAACACACGCACGCTCACACAAACACACACAAGAAGAAAGAAGAGAGATAATAAGAAAACTCGTCATATTAAAAATATCAAAAAACATTTGGAGAAAGGCCTAGTTAGCTCCCCAGTTTTTATCTTACTGACATTCACCTTGTCATCTTCTTAGTGCACCTATGTATTTTTGAAAGGTTTTTTGTTTCTTCGTTTGGGAGGGGGAAGGGGGGGGGGGGGTGTTCATGGAAAACTTGCCTGAAGCAGTTTCACGTTTATTTATTTATTTGCTTGTTTGTTTGTTTATTTATGCATAGATTTTGGGGGAAAATCAGTGGTTGTGTTGACGAGTTGCAGCAGCAGCAGGAGCAGCAGAGTGATGGGGAGAGGGTGACGGGATTAGGTAGGTTCAGAGTGTTCCTTGTATGAAGCGTGTGTGCACAGCAAGAAAGCTTTGGGGCGTATTTGTGGTCAGGTGATGGAATCAGCAGAATCGTCTATTTTAAATCTGACATAATTGTGAGAATTTTTCCTTGTACACAATCTTAAGAAATCCCTGTACACATTTACACTGACATCGGAGAAATAATATGACACACATTTACACTGACATCTGAGAAATCCTATGACACACATTTACACTGACATCTGAGAAATCCTATGACACACATTTACAGTGGCATCTGAGAAATCCTGACCTATGACACATGTTTACACTGACATCTGAGACATCCTTGCGATCATATTTACACTGATATCTTAGACAGCGTAGAACATATTTATACCAACACTCTAGGACATGTTTATTCTGACAGCTTAGACAGTCTTGCAAATGCTTACACTGGCATCATAGAACACATATGTATGCTGACATCATAGTACACATATATACAAAAACATCATAATACACATTTATACTGACATCATAGTATACACATTTATGCTGAAATCGTAGACATCCACATACACATTTACATCTTGTACATGTATTTATACTGACATCTCAGACATCCTTGTACACATTGCATTCATGTGGTATCCTACTAATCACCCTTGCACTAACATATGTGAAATGGTAGTCAGTGTACATATTTTACATAGTTACATTTGAGAAATGCGAATGCACGTAATTGCACAATGTCTTGTAAGTCTGATAACATTGTATGTTGACATATGACAAACCCTTACTGCTGAGAGGTGCTTACACACACACACACACACCCTACAGTCTGACGTTTCAAACACAACACACACACACACATTCACACCATGACATTGGAGATTTCTGTTCATAGACTCAGGTTTCAGACATGGTCAACACACAGGTTTTCAGCTGTGAAGCCCAGAAATCTACCTCACATAACACTGGTGTCAGAGGCATTCATGTCTGTGTCTGCACAAAGAGTTTGCTGCTTTGCTGGCCGGTATTCTTGTCGAGTCAAGTTGATCTGAAACCGCATATCTTCTGATTTTTTTTCCTTCTCTTTTTTTCCCTTCCTTTCTGGTCTCCTTACCTGGATCAGAAAGGCATGAGAATGATCATGGTTGTCTGATGTCCTTGTGGGCATGAAATGAAGACTTCACCAAGACCGGGTCTTTGCTTATGTCTGATCATTTAGACTCCTCATGGTAAGGTCAGCAACCACATTGTGAACATTCACGGTACACTTGTCAGCGCATGGTGAGCAGCACAGAACTTTTGGCACATTCAGCTTATAACAGAAGTCCATGCATAAGACAATAAAAGCAAATGTTGAATGTCAACACTTGCTGTGAGAAGTGTCGGTGTCAACAGGAACATGAGCAAGTGACTTGTCTTGCAATAAGGAGAGAGTTTTTCCCCCATTTTGCGCTGTTTTGCTGAAAACGAAATAGCAGTAGTTTAGTTGCGTAGTGTACACACATGGAAAGGAGAGAGCAGAGTGAAGTCAGGAGTGATGGATTCATCTCATGCCCTTGGATGCTTTATATTTTTACCTCCTCACTGTATTTGATATGCATGCTGTTTTTGTCTGACACAGTTTGTGTTTATATGTGTGTATGTATGGACTGTGTGTTGTGGAAAACAAGCTCTTATTTTAGTATTGGACTGGATTTTTGTTTTTGTGTTTTTTTAGGGTGTGGAGTTGAACTTTGTTTGTCGTCGCTTTTTCCAAGTCTGTGAAGATATTTGGTTAAGTTTGATGTTGCATGCAAGACCTGTTTCGTCCTTTTGTCAGAGTGTGGCGTGCTTTTTTGTTTTTCTGTCATGGTGTAGTTTGTTTTATCAGTTACATGTGTTTGGTTGGTTGTTTTTGGCCTTTTTTTTAATTCTGCCTTTTTTTTAATTGTAGAATGAATGTGGAAAAAATGTGTAATATAAGATAGCAAAATGCAACATTGACATTAATACTTAAGGTTTGGCGGTTGTTCTTGCATAGCACAGAGTAATCAGTTCCATGAGAAGAGCTTAAAAATACCACTGTGTAACAAACATGTTCAGACATCGTCCACGAAAGTTGGAATGCGGGCAACCACCTTAATGATGAGCAAACAGTCTCTTAGGCAGAGTCTTGCCATATGTAAAGCTGGGAGCTGTAGCTAAGGAAGAGAAGAAAGGTGTAGGATATGTTGAGAGCTACATGTGGCAGGAAATTATGTTCAGCTTGTCAGCTGGGATAGATCTGTGGTTTAGTGTTGGGATAGAATCATGGACAGGACAGTCAGCCCCGTGATGATGACCACACCAGATGGCACTTTAGCATTTTGTCAGCTGCAGAGTGTGTCTGATTATACACAGCCTTCAGAGGCTCGAACATCCAAATTTTGTTAGCAACCCGCAAGTTGTAACATTTCAAAAGGCAAAATGAAGATTTTTTTAAAAAATGAAGGGACGGGGATATTCTTTAACAGCTTAAGTTTTTGACATGATCTTGCTTTGAACAAAATCATTGAAGGATTTCAAACTTCCAGTCCTAAATTAGCTCTCAAAATTGTTGTAAATGGTGAAACATTGTATGAGAGTTGCTGGTCAGGTGTTGGAGTGAAATTTGTAGATGAATCTGGATGGTTGCTGTCACTAAAAGTGTCCTCCATGGGATCTGAATGCTTTCATTGCAGCCAGTCTATGAATTGGGGTTATTTCATTCGCAACTGTTTAAAATGACACCAAATATGGTGTTGTGTATTTCATCTGAATATTTCATTATCTCCGTAGCCAGTTGAGATGCAACAGTATTTGGAAGTGATGTGCACTTCAACAGAGAAGGCCTCAGTATTTGGAAGTGATGTGTACTTCAACAGAAATGGCTCAGTGTTTGAAAGTGATCTGTACATTAACAGAAAAAGGCACAACTGTTAAGATCAGCATTGAAATAAACCTTGATTTGTTGCTGGCATTTCAACAGATATTTACCGGACATTAAGTAACTGGCATTGCAAGATGCATGGGTTGAAACTGAGTTAACTGTCTAGTGTAGAAATACATTGTTAAGAATCTTGCCTGTTAAAGATAAGAAGAAGAAAAAGAAGAAAACGGCCATTTCATTGTGAAGTATGTTAGTGTTCCAACTGCTTGCTGTGTAAGTGAAAGAGTAACTGGATATTTATCAAACTCAAATGGACTTTGATTTCAAATGAGTGTGTGTGTGTGTGTGTGTGTGTGTGTGTGTGTGTGTGTGTGTGTGTGTGTGTGTGTGTGTGTGTGTGTGTGTGTGTGAAGAGGTGAACTATGAATGCGACAGATGATATAGAAACTATTGCTATGGTCTCTGAATCATGTGAGTGTTGCTTTTCACACTCATGATGTTCCTCAGCAGACATGGAAGAATCCATGACAACAGTTTGTAGTGAGCGGTCAGTAACTGCTCAAACAAAGTTATTTGAAGTTAGGTGCATTAGCAGTATGCATGTGCAAAAAGATTGGAAATAAGACTGCCAGGAGAGGACAGTTTGTTTGGTTGCATAGGTTAGGGAGAGCATAAGACTGTGGAGTAAGTAAAATTGGTGATCTGTGTGCATGGGGGCGGGTGTGTATGTGTGTTTGCTGTGTTGTGTTGTGTTGTGTTGTTTTTGCCTCTCTTCTCTCTGTGTTGTGATGTGGTGGCACTGTGAGGGCCGAAGTCTGTGATGGAGTTGTTGCTCATTTATTGGAAACATTACCTGGTCCACTCTTTCCGTTCCCCTTTTTTCAGTTATTGGTTTCTAGAGTTTTTTGCTCAGTCTATTGCAGTGTTGTATGGGGTTGTGTTTCAGTTTTTATATTTCTTTTGAAATTTTTTGGGTCAGTCCAGTTGTTTGTGTTTCTTATTTTCTGAGTTTGATTGTGTGTACAAATCTGTAAAGTCTGAACAAATAATGTGAATAATAACATGCCTGTACATACTTCATGGATAACATGATTTCTTTTCTTTTTTTGCAGGGGAGATGAAAGGAGATTTTTGTTTGTTTGTCTCCCATTTTTAAGTCTTTTGTTAGGAAGGACATGATTACGTAGGAAATGTGTATTTTGAAAGGTATTCGTCAGTTCTCTTGAGTCTCAATTGTGTGTGAATGCACATACGTGCATGTGTGAGGTCAGAATATGTGTGTGTGTATTTTTGCATGCAGCCTTCTGAAGTATGTCCCTTTTGAAAAAAAAAGTTTTTTCTTCAACATGACACATCTGCACCATTGTTCCTTATCCCGTTATATATGCCCACCCTGAAGTTCCCGCTGTCATTCAAACACTGCATGTGCTGAAAGAAAAGGTTTATTGAAGATTTGGGAAACGGAACTTGTAACTGTGAACAGAAGACTTTGCTGCAGAGTGGAGAAAAGCTTCACCTAGAGATGTGCGTGGTTTTCCCTGCCTGTCTGTCAAACTCCTTTGCTGAATGCCCTCAGCCAGCTGGGATGAGAGGATGACAGACACTGGGCGAGGGGTTGAGACCGTTTGACCTCAGTCTCGTGGGGAGTGTCATGAAGTCTTGGGTTTGAATCTCAGTTGCCGTTTCTGGTGAATTAAGGGTTGGGGGGGGGGTTATGATGTCCCAGGTCAAGTTAGAGTGCAGACCTGCCTGTGCTTTAACTCCCTTGATGTATATACACCTGTTTTGATCCGGTTATTTATGCCAGCATTTGGTGAGTTCAGAGCCTCTTTCCTGGTAATGTCTGTCACTTTATTTAGTATCAACTAAGAAAAAAAATTTTTAAAGCACTGAACACAGTCCTTTAGAGATAACTGTCATGATTTTTATTCTATATCAATTGCCACTATGAAAGTAAAAGGAGAAATGAAGATATTCCATAATTAAATTCATTTCAGTAAAAGATGAAAAAAGGGGGGAAAATCCTCTAACTTATTATGCAAAGACATCATGTCCATGATGTCTGCAAATACAACAATTTTTATTAAAATCAAGAGGAGAGTTAACCAGATTCTACCAGATCATGAACAGGAAATGATTTCCTTTTTGCTAAATTTTTATTTTACCTGAGAATTTCTTGGCACTTTTCTGAAATGGACTGAAACAGTGTTTCTTTAATCCCTCATTCTTTTAGGGTTTCTTTTTGCACTGATTCTTCAGGTGCAATGTGGAACATGAGGGAGGCTCTTTCCATACAGTCTAAGCCTACTGGTAAACAACAGGAAAACAACTTACAGTCACTATCCTAGTGAGAAAGACCCGTGGTTTCACTGGTGAAGGTTTTCTGAAAAGACAGGGGCAGCATGTACTGCTGATGGGACTGACCAAGACACTACAGGGAACCCATTTTTCTGTGACTGATCTTGATCGGCAGGTCGGCTAACTCTTCCCTTGATGTCCTTCACACAGTCTCTGATGATCATTTTCCCGGAGGTACAAAGTAGGCACGTTGTACATTAGCAGATGGTTTTAAAACGATCAAAATGCATAGACGTTGGGCCATTGTAGCTGTGGTGTTCTTCACCGGTTATGCTGTGTAGTTCTTTCAAATGCACCGATTCTCCTCGGTCCTCGCAGTCTTTTTGCATCACCTACTGGTAGATTGACAAGTCTGACTTTAGTTTTTCTTTCTCTTGAATGTGGGCAAGAAGAACTTGAACCTTGTAGCGTTCTCATCATAGCTCTCCCATGTTCTGGGTAATAACACCAAAGACATGATCATTCCTTTTCCATTTCAAAAAGGAAAACAAATGGAAAGGTCTTCTTTTTTATTTATTTTTTATCCCCTCCCATGTATTGTTTAATGAAGATCCGTCCATTCCTGAACAGCTGAAGAAATCCTCCCGTTGTGTTTGTTGTGTTCCAGTTGGTAGGGGCTAGGGAGAGAAACAGGCCATGTGTAAGCTGTAGTGAGGATGCTGGCCCGTCTCCTTACCTCCTCCTGTCCCGATGCCTGCTCTTGTTCTGTTGATGTGGCAGTTTTCTGTTTGTCTCCTTACCTCCTCCTGTCCCGATGCCTGCTCTTGTTCTGTTGATGTGGCAGTTTTCTGTTTGTCTCCTTACCTCCTCCTGCCCCGATGCCTGCTCTTGTTCTGTTGATGTGGCAGTTTTCTGTTTGTCTCCTTACCTCCTCCTGCCCCGATGCCTGCTCTTGTTCTGTTGATGTGGCAGTTTTCTGTTTGTCTCCTTCCTCCTCCTGCCCGATGCCTGCTCTAGTTCTGTTGATGTTGGCAGTTTTCTGTTGTTCCTTACCTCCTCCTGTCCCGATGCCTGCTCTTGTTCTGTTGATGTGGCAGTTTTCTGTTTGTCTCCTTACCTCCTCCTGCCCTGATGCCTGCTCTTGTTCTGTTGATGTGGCAGTTTTCTGTTTGTCTCCTTACCTCCTCCTGTCCCGATGCCTGCTCTTGTTCTGTTGATGTGGCAGTTTTCTGTTGCCCCCTCCCTGCCCCCAGGGTCGCCATTATCTTCAGTGTCGACTCTGATGTTGGCCTGGAGAACTTTGGCATGCTTCCTTCCTTCCTTCTTTCCTTCCTTCCTTCTTTCCTTCCTTCCTTCCTCTTTCCTCCTTCCTCTCCTTCTTCCTTCCTCCCTTCCTTCTTCCTTCCCTCCTTCACCGTCCTTCCTTCCACCCTCCATCTTTCCTCCCTCCCTCCTTCCTTCCTTCCTCCATTCCTCCTCCTCCCTTCCTTCCTGCCTTCTCCTTCCTTCCTTCTTCCCGCCCCTTCACGTGTCCTTCCTCCCTTCTTCTTTCCTCCCTCCCCTTCCCTTCCTTCCTCCCTCCATTTCCTCCCTTCCTTCTATCGTTCCTTCCTCCCTCTTTCTCTCCCTCCTCCTTCTTCCTTCCTCCCTTCCTTCTCCTTCTTCTCTTCCTCCTCCTTTCCTCCATCCTCCTTTCTTCCTTCCTCCTCCCTCCCTTCCTTCCTTCCTCCCTCCCTTCCTTCCTTCCTTCCTTCCTTCCTCCCTTCCTCCCTTCCTCTCTTCCTTCCTACCTTCCTTTCTTCCTTCCTCTCTTCCTTCCTATCTTCCTTCCTCCCTCCCTTCCTTCCTCCCTCCCTCCCTTCCTTGCATCCTTCCTTCCTCCCTCCCTCCCTCCTCCCTTCCTTCCTTCCTTCCTTCCTTCCTCCCTTCCTTCCTCCCTTCCTCTCTTCCTTCCTACCTTCCTTTCTTCCTTCCTCTCTCCTTCCTACCTTCCTTTCTTCCTTCCTTCCTCCCTCCCTCCCTCCCTCCTCCCTCCCTCCCTTCCTTCCTCCTCCCTTCCTTGCATCCTTCCTCCCTCCCTCCCTTCCTTCCTTCCTTGCATCCTCCCTTCCTTCCTTCCTTGCATCCTTCCTACCTTCCTTTCTTTCTTCCTCCTCCCCTTCCTTCCTTCCTTGCATCCTTCCTACCTCCCTCCCTCCGTTCTAGTCCTGTTTCATGTGTTGTCTTTTTGCCCCACAGTTCTTGTGACTGGCGGTGTGTCGTCGTTCGTACTGCCTGCCCTCTGTGTGGCTGGCCGTTGCATCTGTGATAGTGAACGCCATATGATACATATATATATATATATATATATATTTATTAAGCCTAGGCTGTGTCTGCATTGTGGGCTGTCTCACCTGTCTCTGGTTAAACAATATTTATGTCAGCCGTTTTTTTCAACAGTTTGATTATAGTCTTGTTTATTTGTGTGTGTGTGTTTTAAAAAAAAAATTGTTTCTGGTTTTTATGTGTGTAAAATGTTTTTACCTTTTTAAAATCTGATTTCATGCTTCTGATGTTGTGCACAGGAAATTACATGGCATGCGTGTTTGCATGCATGCATGTGCACAAACTACATTCTTTGATGTGAAATGACTACTGTTTATGTTTTCCTGGAATATTATGCATACTTGTCCCTTTTATACTGTTCTATATAAATGGCTGTTCTTATTTTATATTGGTCGTTATGATTTCAGTTTGTTTTGTCCAGTTTTTTGCTGTTGATTTCATGAGTCATAGCTCTGCAGTTCTGGCATGTTTGGGTGTTGTGAAATGCTGTCTGTCAGTCTGTATCATTTATGTATATCCTTATTTCACTGACTTAACTCCCCTTGTACTCGCTTGTAGGTTGTTTGGAATGCAGTGTGGCTTTTAATTTTCTTTGTAAATTATCGTTTATTTGAAAATGTCACTCTTTAGTTTCATTCTGTTGTGCAGTGTGTGTGTGTTAAGTTCATCTGTCTGTTTGGAACTTTTTATTGGGGGGGGGGGGGGGGGGGGGGGGGCGGATATATCAATCTATTGAAAAGTGAACAGGACAGTGTTTGTTAGTTTGTGTGTGTGTGCTCTTTCTTCTTCTTTTTCCATGACCATCATTCTGGAAGGTATGTTGGAAAAAAGGAGTGATTGTGGATGGATGAAGTGTTTCTTCAGTTGTTGTCCAGTGTTGACGTGTGTGCTGATGTGCAGTATGGCGCAGAATAAACGATTCATCACAGGAAGCGGCCTGTCATGTTGTCCGTCTTGATTGGGGTCTGTCTTTACACTCTGGAATGGAGGGGATGTTTGCACACTTTTTTTTTTAATGCCTTTGTGTGTTGAGTTTTCTTACCTCTGTATTGTTGTAGTTATAATTGGTATGTTAACACGTGTAGAAGATATCAACATCACAGTAAGTATTGTCCATGTCATGAAGCCTGCTTTGATCTTTCGGCCATGACATTTATAAAAAAAATGATAATGTGTGGAGCGACACTTTTGTGTTGACCTTTTCCTTTGTAACAGTTTGATTTGAATATCATGACAAACCTACTGGTTGTTGTTAAAAGTATGAAAATGCCTGTGAAACTAAGGTAGAGGTTTGATCTTTGTTAAAGGTATGAAAATGCCTGTGAAACTAAGGTAGAGGTTTGATCTTTGTTAAAGGTATGAAAATGCCTATGAAACTAAGGTAGAGGTTTGATCTTTGTTAAAGGCATGAAAATGCCTGTGAAACTAAGGTAGAGGTTTGATCTTTGTTAAAGGCATGAAAATGCCTATGAAACTAAGGTAGAGGTTTGATCTTTGTAATGTAAAACAGAACATTTGGTATAGACCCCTTGGAGCTCTAAACATTGAAAACAGGCAACCCAAAAAAGCCAAACTTTTCATCATTGTTTAATGGCTGAATTAACCTGTACGAGAACTGAGCTACTTCCAGTCTTTTTCAACTGTCATGTTCTCTAGCTCTGCCTATTTCTTTCTTATGGATTTTCCACGATGGTAACTGTCTGTCTTTGATTGCCTCACACTGACAACAAATATCATCAGGGTTTACTTTGGGTAGCTTGGTTTTCTTTGACACTTTGAAAATGATGTCCCTTCCTGATTGTTGTTGTTGAGATGTTTTATACATGAGTGTGGGAAAAAATGTAGTTAACATATTGCAGTTGTCTTCAACATTTTGCCTGAGTCTGTATCTTGTTTCTGTGGGACGTTTTGGCCATGTCAGATTGGTTCTGTTTTGTAGGCTGGTTTTTACCGATTATTTTTGGTTTCCTTTTCTTTCTTTTGGATGGTTTAGGAGCAGTGGAGATGTCAGTGTGTGTGTGTGTGTGTGTTGTGTGTGTGTGTGTGTGTGTGTGTGTGTGTGTGTGTGTGTGTGTAGATGCAGCAGTATAGGGTACACTCCATTGTCTTTTTCATGGATTTAAATGTGTGTGTGTGTTGTATCATGAAATAACCTTGTTCTTCATGTATCAGTACTTTTCTGGTGTTTTCTTCTTTACACTCTGTCCCACACCTTTGTGACTGGAGATGTTTCTAGTCTTCAGCCTGCATGGCAGTGCCAGGCATGAGACTTTTCATGGATTATGGGCATGATGTCAAAGTGGAAAGTCTTAACGTTTATTGCTAGATGGTACATGGTGTGTGTGTGTGTGCGTGTGTGTGAGATCTCACACATGTAAAACTACACTACATACATGTGTGGGATGGTGCGGTGTGAGAGTGGATAGCTATGGGTACATGCAGGCTCTGTGTGTTCGTGTGTGACTGGAACCTGAACCCAGCCCCCCCCCACCTCCCTTACCCCCATAACCAGGCCTATATAATCGGACAAGAATCTTTACTGACTATGTGAAAGGGTTGATGGTGGTAGCAAAGAAACCTGTGTGCTGTTTGTTTTTGAGCTGTATGCATGTATGTATGTGTGTGTATCCCAGCACTGCTTTTCTGATGCATTTGGAAGGTGGAGATGTATACAGTATGTAGATTGAACTGATTGATCCAGCAGGGTTATAAACAGCAAGATTGGATTGGATTGGATTGGATGGATCCCTCTGTACTGTCTGTCTGTCTCTCTCTCTCCCCTTCTGTCTCAGCCCTTGTTTTGGGGAGACTCACTTGCATCACGCGTTTTCACTGTATAGCTAACTCTGTAGCGCTGTTTAGTTAGCTGACTGTGTGTGTGTGTGTGAGTCACATCTTTTAATTTTTTTTTCTAAATTGCAGTTAATGAGTGTGAAGTTTATGTGTGTGCGATAAGAAGACGGTTTTCTTGAAGCGATGATGGTAGTAGTGTGGTGGATGTTACTGTAAAGTGAAGTGAAGTGAAGACGTGTCATTTCGCAGCCCCAAACTGAGGTCTCCTCCTTTGTTGATACGCACAAGTTGGTGTGAGGCCTCCAGGCTTCACTTCAATCTCACTGTGGGGCCTTTCACTACTCATCCCCCTGACCTGATGAAGGCTGCGCTGCAGTCACTGCCATCATTTCTCCTGCTTCTGCTTCTTCTTTTATGTCGCTACAGTGTGATGAAGTAAAAGTCAGTTGTTGTAGTTGTGTGAACAACCTTCATCATGCTCTTGTGGTTTTACTGACACCCGTTGTGTGTGTGTGTGTGTGTGTGTGTGTAATACACAGAGTTGAAAGCCCTTTCTTGAAGAAAGGTGTTTTCTTTTTCTTTGAATATTGAACCTGTGTCAGGCTGGTTCTTTCCTCTGCCTCTGTGCTCTTCATGTGGCAGGTGCATGGGGGTAACTATGTGAAAGTGGAGGATTTTTGTTAACTATGCGAACGTGGATGATTTTGTTAACTATGTGAAAGTGGAGGCTTTATTAACTTTGTGAAAGTGGGGGATTCTGTTAACTATGTGAAAGTGGCGAATTTTGTTAACTATGTGAAAGTGGAGGGTTTTGTTAACTTTGTGAAAGTGGAGGATTCTGTTAACTTTGTGAAAGTGGAGGATTTTGTTAACTATGTGAAAGTGGAGGATTTTGTTAACTATGTGAAAGTGGAGGATTTTGTTTTCCTTGTCTGTTCCTTGGGGTAACTCTGTAAGAGTGGAGGGGTTTGTTTTCTTATTTGTTCCTGTTTCTCGCCTGTACAAAGCATTGAACTGTGCGATTCACAGCACAAGGATGGGGAGTATCATGTCCTTTATTTTTCTGTTCAGACTATCGATATACATGGGTCTGTGAAAAAAAAAGATTCTAAAAGCAATATTTGTCTACTTCATGATTATCACAACCCAGCACAGATATTGTGCAGCAGTGAATCTTCTGTGGAACTTTTGGCACATCTGTCATTTGATGCCATTCTGGCTTAACAGGAATATCTTTTGGTTATTTTCTGAGGAGAAGAATGGGCCTTTCAGGCCCACGAGCCATGGTGAAGGTTTAAGAGCGCTTGAGGTGTTACGGGTGAGGAATTGCTCTCAAAAGATTTTTTTTCCCAATTATTGATTATTTAAACCCTTAAGCTTGTGCTGTATGTGTAAGATGAAGCGTGCTGTGCTGTGCTGTGCTGTGCTTTTCTGTGAAACGTGTTTGACAGTGTGTGTTTTTTGTGTAGGAGATACTGTACAGAAGTAGAGGTTTGTGTAATAGGGAGTAGATCTGCACTCAACATCAGTATGATTTTTGCATGTGAAGCTTTTCTGTAGCCAATCACTTCTGTGAAAAACGTGATTGCCAGATTAAGGCAGGGCAAGGAAGGCATGAATGCAGAGGTATAGAGACTGTTCTGGTGGGTGAGGAGATCTTCATGGTAGATTGAGATCAGGGTCTATGTCTGAGACTGTTTTAGGGGATCCTTCTTCTTCTGTGAACACTCAAACAGCAGCTACTATTGTCTGTCATTTGAGCGAAAATGTGTGCTGCCATTAAGCGCCTGACAAGCCAGGCCCAGCACATCCGACTTTGGCATGGGAGAGAACTGTTATCTTTTAAGTACTTTCTGGGGGGGAAAGACAGGAAAATGGACTAATGAGGCAGAAAATGGACCAAATAAGAAGAAAAGGAACGAGGCAGACACAGAGGGGGATAGAAAAGAGGAAATTCCTAGCACAATTTCCAGAAGGTGGGGATGCTATTCATACTGACAGGCGCTCCTGCATCCCCACAGAGGGCTGGGGGGGGGGGGGGGGGGGGGGGGGGGGGTTAGTGGATGAGTGTAATTATCATCAATGGCAGATTGAGATCAGGATAGGCTGTATGTGAGGGTTCAGTCAGCTGTTGTCAGAAGCTTGCACTTCATGAAAGGCTTGGGTATGGAGGCTCACTAGAAATCATGGAGTATACTGAAGTTGTGTTCTGACAAGCATGCAAGCAGAAGAGGTAAGACGCGCACAAAATGTGTAATTGTGTTTATAGCACGGGATACGGGCTTGTAGTACAAATGCACACAATGTATTGTGACATCGATAGCTTTCTACTGTAGACCTGCATTGGCTCTTATCATATCTTATCTCTGTCATTCTGTAGAATAGACACGCACGAATTGTATCCTGTTTGTAGAGTTTTAACTGTAGACGTGCACATATTAATTTTTTTCTCTCTCATCTAGATGTATTTGTAGACCTACACGAAATATATCTTTGAACTGTGTCGAGATGCATGAAAGTATTCTGTGCTAACACTTGTAGTATGGAGATGCACATGAGTAATGTGTTCTGTCTTCAGAATGAAAACATGGAGAATTGTGAGCATCTACTGGGTTCCGTTTGTGTGTTCTATGTCTGAAGGAATGACCCTCGTTATTCAACACAGTAAATATGTTTCTGTGTACCGTATGGTTTGACATTAACGAATGTTATTGCTCGTAATGGCTATATTTCACTTGTTTGTTTTTCTTTCTTTACACCGTCTTAAACCACAGCCGGTCAGTAAGTTCTCTCTCTCCCTCTTCTCCCGGCCTCAGTATATGTATTATCTAGTCTTGCAGGTACACTATAAAATAGATGTCTTTTGACCAGTTTTCCCTAGCGGTGATGCTGAAGAAAAGTCAGTCACCTGGAGAAACAGAAGCTGGTATTAACAGAACATATCAGCTTGATGACACTTAACTTGTTAGCCAGCTTGAACTGAAGGAATAAGACCAAGTGTTATGTGATCATGAAGGTGGTTTACAAGAGAGGAGAAGGAATGGTGTTTGCCTAACGCTTGCAGTGGCTTCAACAAAACGAAGGACAAAGCATGTTGGAATGATTAATTTGTTCCCTTTCTCAAGTCTAGTGATGGCAGTGAGTTATCTGGTGGTGGTGTTGTCGTCAGTTTAACGTCTGTTCTCTCTCAGTGATATTAGACGATGCGAGTTATCTCTGCTGCGAGGAACCCAGAAAAAGAGGAGTGAGGGTGGGGAGGAATTCAGAGCCGTTTCTTTTCGGCGTGTGGGTAACAGGGAGTCTCTGTTGTTGGAGTGAACTGACCGGACACAGTGTTTCCTTGTGGGTGGGTTTGTTTGAGGGTAGGGTGGGGATCTTTGTGTGTGTGCGTTTTGTTTTGTTGTTGGCTGTTTGATTTTCTGTGACGTTCCTGTCCTGCTGTTCCCACGCCACTCCTCCCGACCTCGGGTGTGGAGGGGGACTGGTTTCCTGGCTTGTTCTGTATGGCGACCCCTGTGCTTCTGCTGTCTTGTTTTGTCACGTTTCTTCAAAGTGCACTCGAGGGACAAAAGCCATTCTCCATCTGATTGTTTTGTACTATGCTAGTAGCGTTGATCAGTGAATGGAGGCAGTGTCATCTTGCGAGCGTTAGTGTCTGAGTGATGGAGAACTACTGGGCAATAAAAGGGCCAGTTTTCTTGCACTCAGATAAATGTACAGAGCTGGTGTTCATTACACGTTTCCTAAACCCATGTTGAACAAAAGTCATGCATTTTCACACCTGGCTGTTTTTTTTCTGTTCTTTTTTCCATTCCTCTAGTCTGCTAGAGCTCTGGGGTCCGCCACTGGTGAGATGTTGTGTCTACGGCCATTTGCTCACCATAAAGGTAGCCGCATTCTGACTTCAGGGATGATGTCTAAACAGGTAGCAGTGGGCATGAGATGTTAGTAGTAGCTCCGAACTCTGCTTTAGCTCCACTCCTGTGAAAGTCCTTTAGGTGAGGTTATAGAGGAGATCAGGTGAGCAAACGTACATAGAACATCTTGCGCACATGTTAACCTTTTGAAAGAGTAGGCCATTTCATGCTGGTAGGAACGGGTGACCAAATGTTGAAAGTGCATGAACACTGGTGTCGTGTTGAGACATCCTCCCCGAATTTGGTATAGGGCTACCTTGCTGGTGGGTAAACGGTCGCACACACAAACTGTCACCATTGGTCAATCTCGGAGCTCTAGCCAAGGAACCAAAAATCCTCCCCCCCCCCCCGAAAAAAAAAAATCACGTTTCACTTCTCTTCACAACTCCCAAGCATCTTTGCTCAAAGTGGAATATAGTAATAGGTTTCTTTTTCTTGTCACTGTATTATCTCTCTCTCTCTCTCCTCTCCTCTTCTCTCTCTCTTCTCTTCTCTCTCTCACACACACACACACACACGCACGCGCGCGCGCGCGCGCGCGAGCGCGCTTCTACCAAGACCAACGTAAGAATTCCACATAAAGCTTGACAGTGTTGGCTTACTTCTCAGTCTGTAGTCATGGTCCTGGAGAAAAACATCTCTTTTTTCTGAATGCTTTTAAGTCTGTTACTTTTTTCCCTGATGTTAACCACTGCTTTTCCTGTGAGGGCAGGTTTCTATCCTTTGCTCACTGTTGACAGTTTCGGATCTGTTCATGTTGATCTAGACATGGTCTTCTTGTTAGCGCTACAGTGTCAGTTAGTGCTACTCTTACAACAGTCACCAACTCTCTTACTGAGGTCAGCCAGACTACAGTAGATTCCAACGTTTATTTGAGCAGAAATGCTGAAGTTGTGTGTTTCTTTTTTTCTTTTTCTTTTTAAAGCTGTGGAGACGAAAGAGCAGATGTGGCCAAACTGTGCTCACACAGTGTACGAGAGCGGACATTGTATTTGAAGTTGTAGTGGGAGACCCCTTGCTTTAAACGTGGGTTCAGGACGTGAGGAATGACTGTTGTCTCTGGTTTTCATGGCCACCCAGGCTGTGGAGATTGAAGGCGACGATTGTGCCATGTTTTTCATCCAAGCAATATCAACCTTGATGTGAAATGTCTGATGACAGAGCGTCATTGAGCGTTGTGGAGAGTAGTACAGTGACACTTTTCGTTAATGATGTTGAAATGTATGATCTCTGTGTTGAACAGCATGTCACCTCAAAAGTTACACTCTACCTGTCTGTGCATTGAAAGGAGTTGCATGAAGATTTTTTGTTTTGTTTTGTGAAAATAACTATAATTCTGCTCCTAAAGATTGATACTTTTTGTTTATGATTATAATTTTATTAACGATATGTGCTTTCATCCAATGAAAACATCTTTGTACTAATTTCTTCGAAGTGTTGGTTTCTTTTTTTTAAAAAGTAAGAATACACATGATGTATACTTTGTTATTTTGATAGAACTGATGATTGTTAGGTTATGAAGTGCTTGATTTAGACACATAGTGTAGGTGTGGAAGGTTTCATTTGAATAGTGGGTCTCGTACAGGTTATCTTATCAGTGTGTGTATGCTATTGCTTTGCTTTGTACATATAGCACAGGTACTGTTGGGTTGATTGGTGCACACAAAGTGTGTGCTCTTTTGGTAAAGCACCATTTTTCCTCTGCAACTATGGAAGGTGTAGCTCAGGGTGTGAGCTTTGACCTCAACTGTGGAAGCCTTTGTCAGCCTGTGGTCAAACCAACATCCAGGGGTTGTGTTGGATCTTCTCTCTTCCCTTCTCTCCTCTCCTCTTCTCTTCTCTTCTCTCTTCTCTCTTCTCTTCTCTTCTCTCCTCTCTCTCTTCTCTCTCTCTCTCTTCTCTTCTTTCTCTTCTCTCTCCTCTCCTCCTTCTCTCTTCTCTTCTCTCTCTCTTCTCTTCTCTCTTCTCTTCTTCTCCCTCTCCTCTTCTCCCTCTCTTCTCACCTCTTCTCTTCTTTTTCTCTTCTCTTCTCTTCTCCACATCCCCTTACAGGCAAGGGTGTGCAGTGCCTGGTCTTTTCCTCTGCCCGTAGCTCTGCAGGAGGTCTGCCTGCTGGCCTCATCCGACACAACCCGTCTTCAGAGCAACTTAGTACAAGATGCATGCTAGGTATGTTTGTGTTTCTGTAACCTCCCAAATACTGACGTGAATGACAGGATCTTTAATGTGCGTATTTTAATTTTCTGCATGTGTATAATACACACAAAAAGAATTAAGACACTGGCAGGTCTGCACTTGAAGTTGAGCTGGAAGATCGTAAAAATCCCAATCCTTGATTGAATACACTAGATGCTGCTGCTAACATTTGATCCCACGACTTCAAGGACCTACGGGATTGAGGTCAAACGGTCTTGACCACTCCTCTCTCATGTAGTTGGATAACTTCTGATGTGATGTGATGTGATGTCGGTATCGTGTGGCGCATGGCTGTCCTGTTGGGCTCGGCCAAAGCCTCTATCCTCTTTTCCTTAGCGGTGTTGGTTTCTGGGGTTATGATGGAGAGAAATCTTAGCTCAGGTCTACATGTCATCCTCCTTCATAGCTGCTTGACTTACTTGACTTATGCCTCTTGGTTCCTTGGGGAACATAGGGCTGCAACAACACCCCTCCAACGAACTCGGTTTGGGGAGATCCTCTTCAGCTCGGCCCATGTCATTCCGGCTGCCTTCGTTTCTTCGTCAACACTTCTGCGCCAGGTCTGTTTTGGTCGACCAACTTTCCGCTTCCCTTGTGGATTCCAGTCAAGGGCCTGCCTGGTGACACTTGACGCAGGCTTGCGGAGTGTATGGCCGATCCATCCCCACTTCCTTTGTTTAATAATGGACTCGATTGGGGTTTGTCTGGTCTTGTCCCACAGTTGTTTGTTGGATATGACTTCCGGCCACCTGATGTTGAGGATGTTCCTGAGGCATTTGTTGGTAAAAGACTGGAGTTTGTGG
Source organism: Rapana venosa (assembly GCA_028751875.1). Lineage (NCBI taxonomy): Eukaryota > Metazoa > Mollusca > Gastropoda > Neogastropoda > Muricidae > Rapana > Rapana venosa. The sequence goes on from CM054158.1 coordinate 7,687,828, forward strand.
GTGTTGGTTTTTGTTACCCGCCAGGTTTCTGTTCATAGCTGCTGGCAGGGACCTTTTAGTGCCAGAGCGCTTATCTACTAGTCAAGTGGCCTAGAAAAAACATTCATGTTCATTTTTCCAGTGGTGACTGTTTGACGTGTGGAGTTCATGGTGATCGTCACTGACTCTGGTACACGACTCGTGATTCTCACAGCCTATGGGACACGATTCCTCACTTTTCCGTCAGGTCCTCGGGATTCTCACAGCCTGTGGTACACGATTCCTCACTTTTCCGTCAGGTCCTCGGGATTCTCACAGCCTGTGGTACACGATTCCTCACTTTTCCGTCTGGTCCTCAGGGTGAACCAAAAGAGTCTCTGTGTAAGACATGACTCGTAACTTCTGGCTTTCATTTTCATAAGTGGTTTTTTTTCCCTCTTGCTGTTCTTTCAGAGCACTTGGTGAATGAAAAATCTTACTTTCCATTGCTCTGACATCAATCCTTAGGTTTTGGAAAAATAACACTTGTTGCCATGGGTTCTTTTACTTGCGCTAAATGCGTGTTACACCTAGGTTTATCGTCTCATCCGAAAGACTAGCCCCAGACCACACCACTCACGGTCTCGTGAATGGGGGGAAAGTTTCGGGCTCAAACGGGGATCGAACCACCACACACTTCGAAACCGGACTGTTGGCTTTCTTGGCAGGTGCGTTACCTCTAGACCACCGATCCAGACTGGACTCAGAATAGCCAAGTGGTTAGAGTGTCAAGCTCGTGATTGGAGGGCTTAGTTTTGAGTCTTCGCCCTGTAGAAAACCTTAGGATAAGACTGTAAACCGACCTGTGTGTGCACATGCAGGAAGAGCATCGTGCACACACACACACACACTATGACCCCAATCACCTCCTGAGAAGAGTAGATCAACTAGTGTGAAAACATACCTAGCATGCACCGAGGGATGGGATCCACCAGGTTCAACTTACCTGTGACGCACTACCTGAAAAAATCAGTGCAGTTCCCAGTGACTCCCAAGGAGTATAGGGAGAAGTCATGTATAGAATTAGAGATGACTTCTCCCTATACTTAAATACTGATTATTTATTTGCCTTCAGTTAAAACTTAGGTAGTATATATGCAAGCACCGGTATTTACGCACAGTTTGTTTTTCAGGCACAAGATTAGGTTGAATATGAAAAAATTGGTGTGATTTTTCTTTTTCTTTTTAAAAAAAAAAAGGTTTATTTCTAATAAATGGGAGGGGATTTTGGGGATGTCGTTTATGATTGAACAAGTTGGTGAATAACTCACGAATGTGTGTTGATTTTGAACTATCATTATTATTCTGTGCATTTTTTTTTAACCATGTCAGTCCATATGTCACTCAGCGCACATACGTTGTGTTTGTATACTTACTTAATGACAGCATGAAAACAAACATTTTTGGCATAATCGGCAGTGTGAAGTTTGTTGGCTTGTGTGTGTGTTCTTTTTTCTTCTTCTTCTTTTATTTAGAGGATAATGGAATAAGCACTCGTGTGCTTTCTTACATCCAGTCCCCGTGTGTATGCAGTTTTGTAAAAATTGTCATCCGTTCCCACCGGCACACAATGGCCTACTCTTACGAAAAGCGGAACTGTTCTCTGTGTGAGAGAGAGATGTATGTGTGTGGTTAATTTGGGGGTGGTGGTGGGTTTTGTTTTTGTTTTTGGGGGATGGGGGGTAGTTGGGGTTTTTTTGGGGGGAAGGGAGGTTAGAGCGTTGAGCTCGTGATCTGATGGCCGGGTTCGAGCCACCGCCGAGAGGCCCATTCAAGGGGACTATTTTTTCCCCCTGGAATTAACATCAGTATTGCCTCCACTACCTGAAAGTCCTTAGAACGAGACTATCAACTGAAGTCCTGTGTACAAACGCATGCAGATCTTGTGCACACATGAAAACCTGTACTGCCTTTCGGAAAGATAGGCCATTGCAGGAGTAAAGTATGTTCTTTCGAGCCAGAAGGCCCATAGAGCCGGAGCTTATCCCGGTTTCTGTAGCGTTAAGCGAACTGATGGGTTTTCACCACCCCTGTGACAGGACGCTAAGTCTGTCGTCAGATATTTCCCCAGCAGAGCTGGTACCCACTTGTACACCTGGGTGGAGTGAGGAAAATAGGAGTAAAGTGTCTTTCCCAAGGACACAACACCGAGCCGAGCGGGGATCGAACCCGCGACCTCTGGATCACGAGTTGACCGCCTAAACCACTCGACCACGGTGCCTCCCCATTTGCAGGAGTGGATGACAGCATTTTTTAAACGTGTATTGGCTGGCGTCATGTTTAGACCCCCCCTCAAAGTTGGAGTGCAGCTCCCAGAATGGTGATAAACAGTCACACCTACAGACAGAATCTCACCACCCCAAACCTTGGAGCTCTAGCCCAGCAACAAAAATACAACAAAAAACCCACACACAAAAAACCATGGAGCCAGACCTGATGAGTAAAGATTGGGCAGCAGGTTGAAATTGTTTTTTTTTGGGGGGAAGGTAAAGAAGGAAGGTGGCAGGATGGTTTAGACGTTCGCTTGCAACCGTAAGGTTCTGGGTTCGATTCCAGGTCTTGCCCTTTCTTCCCAGTTTGATGGGGAAATTGAACTGAATGTCAAGTCTTTTGGGGGAGACTCTAAACCAGTCTGACCCGTGTGCCTTACAGACTTGTGCACGTCAAAAGAACCCACGACAGTTGAAAATCGGAAAGAGGAGGGAGGGTGCTCCTTCCTGACTGTCTTGGCAAAATGTGTAAGTTCAATTCCCAACTGCATCCCCGAAGTTGGAATGCAGCTACCTTGATGGTGGAGGGAAAAAACGGTTGCAGACACAAAAATCTCACCATTGGTAAACCATGGAGCTCTGGCCAGGGGATGAGGTCAGAAAAGACAATTGGCAGCTAGAGTTACAACCACCTACACTGCTCCAAAAAACCGCACTGATCTGATTGATGTAAGCTGACACATTCTTGGAGCTTTTCATGGCACTTTTCTAAAAAAAATGCAATCCTCGTTTAAGCCCGAACCCCCGCCACCCACTAGATTTCGAGTAGTGTTCTGGGTTCTAGTCTTTCGGGTGAGATGATAAACCAAGGTCCCATGTGCAGCATGCATGGCAACGAGTTAGATGTCCCTGGCCAAAAAAAGTCATCCTCCCAGGGAAACAAAGGCAAGTGCACTCAGATTTTTTTTAAAGGGTAGCGCTGCTCTTGTGGGGACACACTTTCCACAGGGAGAGCAGCCAGTATTTCTTGCAGAAAAATCTGCTATGACTGAAAGTACAACACAAAACAGCTCGATACAACACAAGGATAATGTAGTGTCTTAGTATAATCATTACGAAATTTGTTCTTAGATAGATGGCTTGATGAAAAAAAGCAAATGCATTGCTTATTCAATGTACCATCTGGAAATAAAATTTTGACTTGACTTGACAAGGTTGCAGCGGGCCCCCTCCCAGTGCAGTGTGCTTTGTCAACAAGACTGCTGGCTCCCTGACAAAGGAAGGAACAGGCAAAGAGCAGGTGGATAGGTCTGTCAGCTTGTTGTTTTTTCTGAAGCCAAGACCATCGTCAGGGCCAAGCAGCAAACAAGTGAATATACCCACATCCCCATTGCAACAGGTCAGACCCCTACTACCTGTTGGTTGATGGGACAGGAGGGGACAAGTCTTCTGTATCATTGAGGCTCAGGCCATGCAGAACTGTGTCTATTTTACAATACTATTAGCATTCTGACAAGAGAATGGTTATTACCTGTGCTGTTGTCCTGCCGGCTACAGGGTGTTCTCTGAAAGAGGGTCTAGCTGGCCTGGTCACACACCAGTGTTCAGGACGTTGTAGAATAGGAGGACCTGCTGTGTTCTGCTGCCTTCATCACATAGGGGGGGGGGGGGGGGGGGGGGGGGGCCAGCCTAGTGGTTAGAACATTGCGCTCGCAATCTGACCACCCGGGTTCAATTCCCGTTCAAGGGGATATTTTCCCATGGAGTTAACATCAGTGCAGACTCCACTCTCCCCAAAAGTCCTTCGGATGAGACTATAAACCGATGCCCATGTGCGAACGTACGCAGAACATCTTGCGCACACGTTAAATCCCGTTCCGCTTTTCGTTAGAGTAGGCCATTGTGCGCCGGTGGGAACAGATGACAAAACCGCATACACACGGGGACTGGATGTAAAAAAAGCATGCAAGTGAGTATTCCATTATCCTCGATATAAAAGAATAAAATAAATAAATAAACAGAGACGGGGATTTTCATTCTGACAAACGAACACACACACACACACCCCTCATCATAAAAAGAGTGAGGTTTTTCAGCGTGCGTGCGTGTGTGTGTTGTGTGTGGGTTTGGTTTGGTTTTAGTTGAGGTTTTTTTTTTAACAAATCCATAGCTTAGCAAAGTTGTACAGAAACACAGCAATTCCTACCAGTTCGTCTGTAAGTCCGTCCATCTGTCTATCTGTTTGTCCGTCTGTCTGTCCGTCCGTCTGTCTGTTTTTCTGTCCGTCTGTCTGTCTGTCAGCACTCCTGCTCACTCCAAGCATCATGCACAGCACAAGGGCAAACTACTCTGCACCCCAGTGAAGTGCATTTATTTTTTAATTGACCTTTTCTGTTCTCTACACACATTGACACTGAAAAATAGAAAGGTTGGTTCCATGGTTACCGTCACCTAGCGCCATCTATCAAGCTGAATGAATACACAACGGTTTTGGTGGTGCATTTTCACATGTGGATATTACAGAGAATCATTATGGAGCAATAGATTTTCATGGTGTATTTTCACACTGCAAGTATTTCTGTTTAAAAATCATTATACAATAGATTTCCATGATGTACCTTGACTCTGCAAATTTTTTATAAAAAATATACATAGAACAGTAAATTTTTATGACGTATTTTCACCAAAAACTTTTTTTTTTAATCATTACAGAACAATGGATTTTCTGGAGGGCTCTGACACTGCAAACAGAACAAGTCAGTATGGAGGAATGGTAAGTTCAGTTTCAGACACAACTGAAACAAAGTAAGTTTCAGACTACAATTAAAACAAACATGATAAATAACGTTGAGTTCTGCATATCATCAAGATTTTAATCATCATCTTCAGATGTACCAAGCAAGCTAACAGGATATTATCTTCAGAAGTACCATGCAGACTAAACATCTTAACACACTAATCCTCCAGAAAAAGCAAGGGAGAAAACCAGGTCTGCAGCCTTCTGACCAGTAGCTAGCCCCCCCTCTCTGTCAGTGAACAGATGGTGCATGCAGACGGTGCTCATAATCTTATGGTCACTTTCACACGCCGTTAGTTCCACCTCAGCCTGCTTCAACAGGGAGTTTATAACCAATCACCTTGACAGTGTTGGGCCTTGTTTGTTTTCTTGTGTTTTGACAGTCTGTCAGTAATTTGACAGAAGCTTCCTTCATTGAAGTTCTTCATGGAAATGAGAAAGAGGACTGGAGTAATAACGGCTGTAGCTTTATCATTGCTACCAAATCTGAAAATAAGTGTGAAGCAGAAAGTCCAAGAGTGCTACAGAAGTGACAGGACCAAAATCAAGTGTTGGAACCTTTTGTGCCTAGGACAGACTTGCCGCGCTTGCGTTTAGATCCTGATTCAGGCTGGGCGAAAATATGGAGTTAAAAACAGTACCTGTGAAAGTGATCATAAGTGACTCTGCAGGACACACTTTTTTTAAAACTTGAGAGAAATCCATATTTTTCTCCATTATATTGACTTTGCCATAGGTCAACTTTGACAAGAAATTTTAAAAAGCCAAAGACCAGCAAATGAATACAGCCAGAACACAAAGATGAAATTTTGCTCCATGTTGACATTACGCACAGTAAGGTGTAGTTTAGGTGACTGGGAATCTTTATGGTGGATCCTACCATATCTGAACTCATCTCCATGTACTGCATTAACATACAAGTGCATATCATTTTGTTCATATTAATGTGTAAACATGATGTGCTTGTGAATATGTAGATTGCTGCTGTGCAGTCTCACCACCAATAGTTCACTGGAAGATTCTGTCATGCTGTTATTCTTGTTATCCATCACTACATACATCCCCCCCCCCCTGCCCTCTTTCGACATCCCCCCCCCCCCCCTTACGGACAATTTTCACAAAGAAAATAATCACCATGATTATAATCTCTCCCTTATTGTTTCCATTAAGCTAATCTATGACGATCAACAATGTAAATAGCCAGAATGAAAACGAAAAGTTGAGGCGTTAACAGCACCAGGATTTCTGCAACAAACAGGATACAAACACCAGGTTTGCAAAAGCAAAAGATGACCTCTAGATGACGTATTACATATCACAAAGTGTAGACACTGGGCACCACCAGAAGGATATCGCTGTAACTGACAGGTTCCACCTCTAGGCTCTAGTCATGACTGAGATGTCCAGCTACAGTTGGGGATTGGGTTTGATGGCCAATGGTGGATTTGTCTCCTGTCCAACATTTCAGATTTCTGAGGACAGAAGTGACGCCTGCCTTGTCCTGGAGTTGTGTTCAAGCTCACCGGCATCCCCCTTCATTTTCAATTTTCATTTAATTTCATACCTCTTTAAGTCAAGGCAGAGTTCTCTGCCTGGAATTCGGGTTCCTCCTCCCGGGTAGAGCGCGTCGCCACAAGAGCAGCGCCACCCATCATTTTTTCTTCCCCCCCCCCATGTCTGCTCAAGGAGGCAGCTCTCTGCATGGTCTTCAATATTTCACTGACCCCTACCTACCCCTACCCCCCCCCCCCCCCCCCCTCCCCTGCGAGCTTTTAACGATTGTGTACAGGGGCAGGAAAGGATTACAAATAAAACGCACACTGTTGTCATGTTTAGATACCATCCGCCATGTCAGAATTCACTTACATTAATAGGGGCAAAGCAGTCCCATAGCAAAGTTTCACCACTTGTGAATCTCCAGCTCTAGCCAAGGACCCCCCCCCCCCCCCCCCCCCCCCCCAACAAACAAACCAACAACAACAAAAGCAACCCAACAACAACAAAAAGCGATATATGTCATTTACTAATGACAGTATGGTGCAAACCTACTTATGATGCGTTTAAATCCAGCCTAAAGACACTTATTTCAAACCTAAGATTCTCCCCTCTTGTTTCCTGTCCCTGCCCTCAACAACCAACTACCCTCCCCCATCACCCTGCCGGAGTGTACAACCTGTGTGTATGTGTGTGTGTGTGTTTACATTTGTATTTGTAAAAATATATTAATTGTAACTGGCTGCATGTGAAAGACTAGGATGAATGAAAGTGTTTGTACTGATTGGGGGGGGGGGGGGGGGGGGGGGGGGGGGGGGGTGGGGACAGTAATTTACTGTGACATGGTGGGGGAAGGGGAAATCACGTCATTTACTGATGACGTGGTGGGGGTAAACCATGTCATTTGCTGATGATGGTGTGGTGGGACACGTCATTTGCTGATGATGGGTAAACAGCATCTGTGATGGTGTGTAAACACGTCATTTGATGACTAGGTGAAATCCGATTATGAGTATGATGTAAACTACGGCATTTACTGATGACGGTATGGTGTAAATCACGTCATTTGCTGATGACCATATGGTGTAAATCACGTCATTTACTGATGACGGTATGGTGTAAATCACGTCATTTACTGATGACGGTATGGTGTAAATCACGTCATTTACTGATGACCATATGGTGTAAATCACGTCATTTACTGATGACGGTATGGTGTAAATCACGTCATTTACTGATGACCATATGGTGCAAATCACGTCATTTACTGATGACCATATGGTGCAAATCACGTCATTTACTGATGACGGTATGGTGTAAATCACGTCATTTACTGATGATGGTATGATGTAAACTACGGCATTTACTGATGACCATATGGTATAAATCACGTCATTTACTGATGATGGTATGATGTAAACTACGGCATTTACTGATGACCATATGGTATAAATCACGTCATTTACTGATGATGGTATGATGTAAACTACGGCATTTACTGATGACCATATGGTGCAAATCACGTCATTTACTGATGACCATATGGTGTAAATCACGTCATTTACTGATGATGGTATGATGTAAACTAGGGCATTTGCTGATGACCCTATGGTGTAAACCACGCCATTTACTGATAACGGCATGGTTCGTTCGTTCTTTACATTTCACGTCTTTTCACTATCAGTGATATTGGTGTGAACCACGTCATTTACTGATGACAGTCTGATGTAAGCCACGTCATTTACTGATGACAGTCTGATGTAAAGCTAGGATGAAGCAGGGAAGAAAGCGGTCAAGCGGTGTCAACTGACAGGGCCAGTATTCAGCAACACCCACCTCACAGCCATGCAAGCAGTCAGGAGACACAGGTTTAACAAGAGGACAACAATCAAAGCATCTTAGACAATCATTGGCCAAATTCTTCACACACACACACACAGACCACCACCACCAATACCACTAACAACGACAGTAACCAAATTTGAACATAGGTTGTGCTATTTCACACACACACACACACACAAACACACACATCACCACCACCACTAACAACGACAGTAACCAAATTTGGATATAGGTTGTGCTATTCATAACACACACACACACACACACACACACACACACACACACACACACACACACACCACGACCACAAACAACAACAGCAAAAAAGAAAAGACATGAATAACAGCAACATCACAAAACCAACGTGAAAACTGACACAACAGCAATAGCCACGATAACAGTAGGAACACAAACTACCAAAGACACACACTGGCCAAGCATGCTTACAAGTCATTATTTTGTTTTTATACAGGGACGGCAAGCCAGGACCACATCAACACGATTTGTTACAACCTTGATAATGATCAGACCTCTTCATTGCCATTTCTTTCTACATGCACAATATTACCTACCAAACAAGGGGAGGGGTGGGGTGGGGGTGGATAGGGTTTTCTCTTTGTTTAACTTCAATCAAAGGAAGGGGAGGGGGGGGGGGGGGGGGGGGAGGAAGATTTTTTAAATTAACAATTAAAAAACAAACCTTTCAGCAATAACAGTTTTAGAGAGTTTATGCAGTTGAAGTACAGTTTCCAAACTAAATTGCAAGTATCATTTAAAAGATGTATGCATTAAAAAAGAATTGTTTGGGTTCATTTTTGTTTTAAAGATGTATGCAGTTGAATTATAGTCTCTAAACTAAATTGAAAGTATCACTAAAAAGATGCATGCAGTTGAATTACATTCTTTAATCTAAATTGAAAGTACCACCAAAAGATGTATGCAGCTGAATTACATTCTTTAAACTAAATCGAAAATATCATTTAAAAAAATGTATGTAATTGAATTAATTACAATCTCTCAACTAAATTTTAAGTATCACTAAAAAGATGTATGCAGTCGAATTATAGTCTCTCAACTAAATTGAAAGTATCACTAAAAAATGTATGCATCTGAATTATATTCTCTAATCTAAATTGATAGTACACTAAAAGAAATGCCATAGAAAGCATTCACTGACAAAGAATTATGCACTCAAGTCTTCTGTGATAAGCTACAGAGTTGAAATTCACTTGTTAACCATCAACGATCCAACTACTCGTCAACACTACACATAGAAATATTTCAGTTGATAAATACACATAACACCATGTAACATGAAAATGTAAGATATTTTTGTATCTATCTACATGATTAACGATCGTTCGTAGCTGTCTCACAGCACAAATAAACAGTAGTAGTTTTGCATACAAACGGTACTACTCATGCACACACGCAGATGCCACTCACGTAAACAAACATCCCTTCTCACATTTATCACTCATGCATACAAACAATATCGTTCACGCGTACAAACAATATGTACACACACACACACACACACACTGAAGATATCACAGTCCTTCCCTACATCCCACACCCACCAGCATATAGGCAGAAGTGGGAAAGAAAACGACAGTTGCCTTCAGGGATCGTCAGTGCACATCTTCAGCATGGCGGTGTGACTTGCATCACTGCACACTGTGCTGCATAGTTCTTCCACAGTCAGCACAACATCCTCCAAATGACACACACACACACTTTATATAATACATGTAACAACACAATAACAACTCATCCACAGCACAGCATCCTCCAATCAACACACACACATAATTATAATACATGTAACAACACAACATCCTCCAATCAACACACACACACATAATTACAATACATGTAAAAACACAATAACAACAACACAACATCCTCCAATCAACACACACATAATTATAATACATGTAACAACACATTAACAACACAACATCCTCCAATCAACACACATATAATACATGTCACAACACAATAACAACAAATCTTAAAACTTTTCTTCATTCACTCAACAAGAATTTTCCTTGAACCCCTAAAGGAGTCATTTGGGGCACTGTACAGGGTTTTCAGGCTTCATTCTCTTGGACAAGTTGAACCTTGCAGAACCTCTCTGTCTGTCTGTCGTTCTGTCTCTCTTCAGGCTGTGAATTGTACTGTATGCTGAGTGTTGTTAGGTTGTCGTTGTTGTTTTGCTTCATAGCACTGGCCACACACAGCCTGCTTCCTCCACAGAAGATGTATGGACTGATTTCTACAATCAGCACAGCAGTCACGTGTGCAGGCTGAGTTCTCAGTATCTCGGAAAGACTTGCTGGGGACTGCTGGATCTACTGTCACCTCCAGGGGCTTTTTCCAACATTCCCTCAGACGCAACTGCTTCTACTACCCTCTGTCAATAAAACGTGTTTCGTACACCTCAGCATCAGCCCAAAGCTGTGCCCTGTTACCTCAAGGTCACGAGTTCCATGCTGAAATTCGTTGTGGGGGGAAGGAGCGCAGTGCATGAAGGTCATGTGTATGTAGGGGAGAAGCGAAAAGACTCATAACACCGAAAGACAGAAAAGGTGCATGAAGCAGACAGCAAAACCAGGCCAGTAACGCGCTGTCCAATTCTGCCTGCAACAACTGTGGCAGAACTGCCATGCACGGTTTGGATGGCTACGTCACTCCACACTTTGTTCTCCACAAAACCAGAATGTCAGGTTTCTTCCCTGCCACCCCCCACCAGGTTATTGAGGTTTTTCTCAAAAACTGAGGGTGCACGGGGTGTCCCATAACCTACAAGGTCATAGGGGAGCGAGGCGTCAGAGACCTCAATTCTCTAGGGGCTAGCATATTGAGGGTGGCGCCCATCTCCTCTCCCTCGTTGATTTACCTTCCCTGACCCTAAAGAGGCAGGTACCCATTTACAGCTGGGTGAACTGGGGGACTATACTGAAGCCAAGGCGCGCAAACGGTCACCCATCCAAGTGGTAACCACGCTCGATCCTGTTTAACCTTAGCTGGGGGAAAGCAAGTGCTCTGACCACTGAGCTGTCCCGTCCCCTAAGGGTGCATACCACCAACAAAAATCTGATGGCGTGAGTGGGAGTTTAGAATTAACGAAAGTAACAACTCCACTCCCCAGATGAGACTATGAACTGAGCTCATGTATGTATGCACACAGAACATATTGCACACACGGTAAAACCCGTTCCGCCTTTCGGAAGAGGCCATTGCATGCTGATAGGAATTGATGACAAAATCTAAACTAAAAGAACCCAACCCCGCATGCACACTGGTATCGTGTGTAGACACCATCCCTGAAGTCGGAATGCTGCTACCTTAATGGTGGGTAAACGGTCACACTCGCAACATCTCACCACTGGTGAACCTCGGAGCTCTAGCTGAGAAGCAAAACAGAAAGAGAAAAAAACAAAAGCACAGACCATAGCTGAAAACTTCGCACACAGAAGGACGACCAATCTACCGACAGCACAAGGCACAGGCAGAGACACTCATGCACAGGTAGGTGGTTTCCAGCCCACACACTGACACAGTCACAGCAAAGACACAGACAGAGAGAGAGAGCAACCATTTTAGCTGCAGGTGAGCAATACTGAGCTGTGAGCCCTTCTTTCCAACCAGTCTCTGGATGCCAGCCAGTCACGTGGTGTGGTGTGGTGACGTGGCTGACGTCTGCAGCATGTCCTCAGCCTCAAGTCACATCAGCAGTGTCTAGCTGATACTTGAATGCTTTGCTTGTTGGGGTGGGTGGGGGTCCTTGACTAGAAGCATGTCCTCGGCCTCAAGTCACATCAGCAGTGTCTAGCTGATACTTGAATGCTTTGCTTGTTGGGGTGGGTGGGGGTCCTTGACTAGAGCCTCAAGGTTCACCAGTGGTGGGATTTGGTGTATGTGACTGTTTGCCCATCGTAAAGGTAGTGATTTTGGGAAGTCTCTGTATTAACTCTTCACAGAATGTATTCAAAATACAAAATGATACTTATCTACAACTCTTTAAAGAACGGAATTCTTTGTATTTAAAATACAAACTGATACTTATCTATTACTCTTTAAAGAACGGAATTCTTTGTATTTAAAATATAAACTGATGTTTATCTACAACTTTTTAAAGAATGGAATTCTTTGCATGATTGTTTATGCTTGTTTTGATTTTCCCTCCCTAAAACATAGCTTTTGCGTGCCCATATTTTTGCACTTTCTGTGGAACTGTTACTTTGGACCCTGTCTCTGCACAGTTCCTGAAAAGTGTTAGGTGGTGTCTTTGGTGGTGTGAAGCTCCTTCAGTCAGAGGGACTAGCATCGTACAGTTCCACCACAATTGGCTGCCGTACTCATCACCAGATGTGTGGTACATAGTAAAAGTACTATCTACTTCCAGAGGTGATGAGCCACTTCCACACACACACCACGTGTGTGACTGGGATGGAAAGCGTGTCAGAAAAGCAGCAGCCAGTTTGACATCTGCAGGAAAAAGTGTTCTTCTCCAGAGGAAGACGGACTGAAGCGACAAGCAGTACAGACAGCGCAGTCACTACATTCAAACACAAAGTCATCACCATACCAAGCCATCACAGTCTCGCACAGCAGTGTATTCATATTGAAACAAGAGACAAGACCAAAAACGTTCCACAAAAAAAAAAAATCCCAGTCTGTTGTTGGCTTTACCCTCTGTCAACAGTGAACTGAATGGACAACTTGATCAAATTTTACATCCAGTAAAACACACAGAGGACTGGCAAGTTCTGCCATCACATTGGATCACATTCAGACTTCCTTCCTTCCCCACACATGGCTGACACCTAGACACTGCAATAATCCACAATGTCCACAAACAGCAACTGAAATTGGAAGACAATAGCAAACAGAAACTACACTGGACATGTTTGCTTTGAATCAAAATGAGCGACAAAAACCAAAAAAAAACCAACCACACAACACTGTAAGCATGGAGGATTTTTTTTTCTTATCGACAGTCTTTCAGCAAAGTGGACAATCAAAGCGTGCAGTTTTCTTACCAGCCCTCAACGTCATCAAGATTTCATTCTTCAGCAAGCAAGCACAAAACAAGCTATCTGTACAGATTGTACTAAACCACCACCCCACCCCCTCCAAAAAAAAAGGACCCCCCAAAAAACAACAACCCCAAACCCAACCCTACCAAAACCCTGTGTCTTTGACAATGAATAAATCAAGTCAAGGGTTAACTAACTCCTGCACCCTTGAGGTTATTCCATCATTAAAATCAACCTTCTCAACAACAACAAAAAATCAATCTGAACAATTAAAAAAAAAACCCAATCTTCTCAACAATGTGAAATCAGGCCAAAAAAATCATCTCAACCTAGGCACAGACCCAAAATTGTGTTTCTTTCTGAATGATCATCAAAATCTCCTGATTTAGTTGGCACTCACTTCCATTCCCAGCCTCCCACTATGGCTGTTAATGACCACCCCAACAGCATGTGACAGAACAAACTCTCTGATGCTTGCAGGTCTGTCACATTTGCAGATGGCTGTGTCATAGCAGAATATTGCTCTCTTGACACATAAAAGGCAACTTTCAGAATGGAAATCAGCCTGTTGTACACTCATGTCTCAATAGTAGGGGTGGAAATGGCACTGGTGCTTATTATTCTGAGATTCGTCACAGGAAATCAGTTCCTTTCCATTGTGGACAGCTGCCTTCACATCTAATGGGGGATGGGGTGGGGGTGGTACTCTAAAGTGACACAGCTGGATGTGAATTCCAAGTCTGTCGAGCCCAAAAGCCAAAGGGGCAAACAGCACTTTTGGCACTGTAGTGTACCATAACACAGGGGTGTGGAGGACCTCAGATTGACACACAGTAGTACCATTTTTGTGAGGAAAATGTCTCAGATGAATGCTAGCCCACAAACCTTTAAAAAATAATTTTATAGTATATTTTTGCGAGGGAAGTTTCTCAGATCAATGCTAGCCCACAAACCTTTTTATTTTATTTTTATATTTGTGAACCACCACCAATACTGTAAGAACTTTTCTCCAAACTAGAACTTTCATTAACGAAGCTGATTATGAACCTTTTGGCGGAGAGGGCATGACAGGGACCCCATTCCTGCAGCAGTTGTGTGTGAGCCACATCTCTGTCAAGCTGCCATCACTAATGCACAGAAAACACTGAACCTGCAGGCAGAGAGATGCAGCAATGATGCAGCACCCCCCCCCCCCCCCCCCAAAAAAAAAGAAAAAAAAAAAAAAAAAAAAAAAGTAAAACAAAACAAAACTCTGAACTAAATGAAACTATAAAAACCTTAAAAGACCACCACTATGATTCAATAGAATTATGTGACCTATAAAATTTGGCTGTTTATCATTCAGAATGGTCCACAATATGGACCTTAAGTCTGTTCATTTACTGATTGTATGAAGTGAACTGAGCCTGGAAACCACCCATTGTGTTGTGGAAGGTGTTTACACAGGAAGGTTTTACACTGGAAGGTTTTACGCTCTCTGTACCTCTCCCCCACAGAGTGAACAAATGCATACAGGGTTTATCACCCGCTTCCCTTTGTTAAGGTTGCTTGTTGCTCGAGGTATCAGGACAAGGAAAAGGGCTGGTGGGAAAATGCACAACTACCGATGCCATCACATCAACAGGCCACAACAATAAAACAGAAACTGTCCGGAATCAAATCACGAAACAAGCAAGCCTACAGTCAAAAGCATATGTTCACATCACACAAACACAACTTCTTCTTTCAAAACCCGCTATTCTGTAGTGCTTGTGCCAACCGTATAAATATTGCAGTCACATTGGTACACACTAAAGATTCCCAGTACACTCATGTACAGCCCAGAGCTAAACATGCACAGACTTAAAGCTACAGAAGCAGGGGAATACATGATATGTTGAGGACAAGGGATACGCTCCTCTACAGTCCCCTCCTGAAAGCTACAATGCATACATCATAAATAGTCCCAGCTCCACATAGCTTATGACCGGCACTGGTTACGTCAGGGGCTCCGTTAGGGATGTGCACGATTCAGAAAACAAAGCAAGCCTCACCTCTTCCCACATACATGTCAGAGCCCCGGCATAGCGCAGAAAGGCTTTCAGATACACAGCTACGATGAAATAAAAATATCATTTTGAACAACATGCTGGTGAAGCCATAAATGCAAAATATCAACAACAAACCGAAAAAAACAACAACAAAAACCAAGGGGAATGATGTAAGGGAACTGGGGGTCCACCTCTAAAGTATGTACGGCATACGAATGAAACGATGCTCTGGTAATATTCTCTTCTGATCATGCACAATCTCTTGAGTGTTGGACTTAATTTCTCAAATGCAATACATTTTAATTGATGATGAACAAAATGAACAGACACAATAATGAGACTGCATGGTTTAACAGCATCCACAAGTAAACACAGAACAGCAAGATATTGCAAAGTCTCCATGATTACACTGGCTTTAGGATGCAGTATGTATATATATATAAAGAAGGCAGAAGAGAGGCTAAAGAGATTGGTTACACCCCCCCCCCCCCCCCCCCCCTCCCACCCTTAGAGACTCTCAAGCTTCACCCATATCTGCATGAATGTGGACATCATGATGGCATTATCATACAACAGAAATGATCATTTTAACATCGATCTTGAGATGTTAGCCATTGGCAAAAGTGTTAACACACATCACTCACAAAGCACTGAGGAGATGCTTTTGACGTCAAAGCATGATCCTGAAACCTTACAGAGGTGAAGAGAATGTGTAGACTTCTCCTCACTTCACCATCATCAGTTCTGGCCACGTACATGTGAATGGATGGAGGGAAAATATCATATCCCTGACAAAACATTCATGTTTTACAGATGGTTTCTCAAACAACAAAGTGCTGCACTGCGCTGTCCCCAGCAGCCAGGCAGAGATGGGCAGCCAGGCAGAGATGGACAGACAGACAGAGAGAGAGACAGAGAGACAGACAGCACACAGGCCGCAGTGTCCTTGGAACCAGACATCAGGCAGTGCAGCTCTGCTAACAGTTCTTTCCTCAAGGTCCTAACATACTGCCAACACTTGGGGCAGCAGTGTCAACTAACCCCATGAATACCAGCCTGCAGGCAAAGACTAGGGTAGCCAGAAGCTGATGGTTCAAATCCTGTTCAGACCTGCATTGTTTCTCTCTCCCCCATCTCCTAAGAGCGTTGGTATGAGAGCTTTTTCCCCCGTGACAAGATTACTTTAACAGGGTGCTGTACATATGGTGCATGCAGAGTGATCCGTTTCAAGAGAGCTGCTTCTGGTAACGGTCTGCAGTAGTGCCCACTCTCTTTGACAGGTCCATACACAAGTCGACAGAATAAAAGAAAGGGAACACTGTATAACAGTTTCACACTTCCCCCTCAAAGAAAAGTCACCTGACTTTCATGCTGATCAAGCCACTAAGATAACGATGCAACCTTGAACAATACTAACACAATACAATAGTGCTCATTGTTGTAAATGATGCATGCGGATGGATGTGCACAAAATTTCATTCTATTAAAATTTTCGTCAAATCAACAAGAGTGAAAATATGCAACATTTTCTTCAAAATGTGACACACGATATGATTAATGAAGAGAAATACCAGAACAAACAGCAACTGTGGGGGGTCACTCCTGGATATCTATCTATATATATATATATATCTCCTGGGCAACCCCAAATCTACTACACACAATTCTGCAACACTGTCAATTTTAGCAAACTTTTGTCGGGACAAGTTTTTCCAGCCTACACATTGACTAATGAAATCAGACACAGTCATTCTTGACAGACACAGCAACAAAACATAACAGCTATATATTAAACCAAGTCATCTTTCTGCTAACTGGTTTCACTTGCTTAATACACACATACCCATGTAAAAGTCCCCAGCCAAGATGCTTTATACCCATTTAAAAAAACCCAACCAATCACAAAAAACCCTCAGTTATGTAGATGCACACAAACAGGCTGAATTTAGCATATGTATCAATTACTGGCGCTAAAAAATGCCCGGTTTCACCAGCCGCCATGGCGCAGTGGTTAGCGCCTTGGGTTACGGACTGGAAGGTCGCGGGTTCGAATCCCATAAGAGTCATAGGGATTCTTCGGACTCCGGCCGGCTCCTACCCAGAGTGAGTGTGCTGTGGGCTCAGTGGGAAGACTGGGATCACACAGTTGAGCTTCATCCACTTAACGGATGCGAGTTTGAGAGTGTTGCTCAAATTACCTGACCAACACTGCAGGTGTCTGTATCTCTTGGGCCCGGTTGACGCCGGGATATATTATGATAGTAAGCGTAGAGTACAACCCTGTCAAGTAGTCTCAAAGCATATGCACTTCCACAGCAGCATAATTACGTCATCCTCATTGTCATTAATCATCATGCAATTAAAAAAATTGCCTCTGATTCGGTGGTCCCAGTTTCTCTGGTCTCATGGTGACCTCAGATTCGGTTTGGCCATACACTTCTGTGCCTGTGGTGAGTGTGTGTCAAAGCCTTTGGGGTTGGAGGTTTGCGGGGGACGGTTGTTGGAGGGACGTTGTGGTGGTTGCCACCTCGGTTGGGCAACTCACTCAGTCTGGCTCCGCGACTGAGCTAATACTGTCGTTAGTAGGGGGCTTAGTAGGTGGTGTCCTGCGTATGTTAGCTCAGAACAGGCACCACTGAACACCGCCAAAGTGACCCAGCAGCAGTGCAGGGCCCCTCTGGCTGGTGGCCCCGCGGCGGCCTGATAGTGATTGGCTCCCTGTGGACCTCCGACTCTGAGGATGAGACATAACAAATATGGGTATGGCTGTGGCGGGGAGATTGGAATGAGCGGCGTGGGAACAGCAGGACAGGGGGACGTCACAGAAGATGAGGCAGCAAAAAAAAAGAAAAAAAAAAAAAATGCCCGGTTTCTTTTTCCTCCAACGAAAATCTTTATGACTGCTCTACAACATCAGCGAAAAGAAACGATATGAGCAATTGATTTAGCAATTATTTGAGCAGCTAAGCTAACCATTGTGTGACAAGGAAGAAGTAATACAGAGATAAAACAAAAACAAATCTGATCTTCGCCACAAGTGAGCAGGCTGGAGAGAGGAGGGAGGCCCATAGCTTGCCTTCTTCAGTCAGGGAGGTCGGGACAGCAGACAGCCTTGATAAAAAAAACCAGAAACGTCTTCCCAGGGAATCTGACCAGCGGCTGATTCTGGACAGCTCAACTGAGTACACCTACATGGTGAGGCGATAGGATGGAACACAGTGACAGCACAGAGGGATAAGTGCAGCGAACGTAAATGAAATGTAACGCGTGTAGCTGGTGGCTTGCACAGTGAAGACAGGCTCAGCATGCATCCTGTTACCTGGAGAGGGATGGGCTCCACCAACTTGTCCATGACACACTGCCTGAGAAATTCAGTGCAGTGTCCCTATGACTGGGCTCAGAGTTAGAGCAGCGGCCAGTCACCAAGTTCCTAGCAACCATCTACACTTTTGAAGTGTTAGGCTTCACAGCACCAGTGTGTGTGTGTTAGCCAAACCAGTGCAGTGCAGAGTGTTGTCTTCAACTTTTATTTCGCTGGGTCTGATTTTCAGTTTTCGTCTACACGACTCGTGCATAAAGGCTGACATTACAAACATGAGTAGCATTTTCATCACCCACCACTACCTTACAACCTCTATGTTGTCTCTCTCTACTCATCTTTGGATACTTATACTTTTTTGAAGGAATGACAACAGAACTGAAATGCTATGCTTTCACTTTGTGTACAGCATGGATTTCTCCTCTTTTAAAGGGCATCTCAGTATTTTCTGTTGCTCCTACCCCAAAGTGTGTAAACCATGTACATAACTTGGCAAAATTGAAACCAGTACTAAAATCAACATTCAAGAATTTAGTTGTAACACACTGTAACTGTTACTCTTTTAATAGGTTACCTCAGTATTTTCTGCTGCTTTTACCCCAAAGCGTGCATGACAGCAACTTACAGGTTATCAAAACCAGTACCAGAACCAATATTCATATATTTAGAGACAAAACTCATCCTACCAACCTGATGAATGGTCAATACATGATATATGTACAGACAAAACTCATCGTACTAACCTGATGAATGGTCAATACATGATATATGTACAGACAAAACTCATCGTACTAACCTGATGAATGGTCAATACATGATATATGTACAGACAAAACTCATCCTGCCAACCTGATGAATGGTCAATACATGATATATGTACAGACAAAACTCACCCTGCTAATCTACCCCCCCTCCCCCCCAAAGTCGGCAGGTAGAATGCAGCTACCCTGATGGTGGGCAAAGGGTCAGGTATGCAATTTCTCACCTATGGTGTGCTTGAGAGCTCTCACAAAGGAAAGGAAAAAATCTACCATGATAACAAAACAAAAAAAAGATAAATGACACATAAACGAATGCCACCCCCCCCCCCCCCTGATAAAATGACCAGTAAAGATCGCTCCTAATAGATAGGTATATATTTGTCAAACAAGTGTCAAATAAAACACATCACATAAAAGTTGATCTTATGGTGGATATTATACAATCCCTGTAAGTAATAATATTGAGAGTGCAAAATCAGAAAAAAATATATACAGATATTTTAAAACAGTTTACATCTGGGCCTTTATTTCCCACAGAAGTATATCAATGATATATGTGTGTGTGTGCGCACGCGTGTGTGAGCGTGTGTGTGTGCATGCATGCGTATGAGTGTTAGCAGTTCCAGAACATGGACATAACTAATTTCTGAACAAGGAAAATAAAATAATCCAATAAAATCAGGTTGAAAGAAAACAACAACAAAAACATAAGCATAATTTGTACACACAAAAAAAAGAGAGAGAAAAAAAACACCCAAACCCATCCAAAACTGTACATCATCAGACAAAAATACTTCTGTGAACTCATAGACAATCACAGACTATGTGAAACACACACTCTTACAGTTACATCTGAAGCATTATATATATATATAATATTATATATAAACAACAATGACTGTACACGACTGACATGTCTGTGCACGACAAAAAGTAACAACCCTTTACACTAAAATATAAAACACAAACACAACCACCCCAAAAACACAAGTCTTTAAGAGAGTTCATCTACAGCACTATCTTGACACTTCAAACGATTTCTATTCAGTTCATATGAATCAGTCAACATACAAATAAAAAAAAACCCCCCAAAAATCAAATTTGAAGATCATATACGTATTGCCACAGTTGAAAAATGGCTCCCCACAAACAGAAACAAGAACAGAAATGAACATCCCCGAAATTAGAATTGCAGCTACCTTCATGGGGGCAAACTGTCCCGTCACAAAACTAAATCATGATGAACCTCGGGTTCTTAGCCAAAGAAAACAGACTGAGATGGAGTAGAAGAAAAGAAGAGAGAAGAAGAGAGAGAGAGAGAGAGAGAGAGAGAGAGAGAGAGAGAGAGAGGAGAGGAGAGAGAGAGAGGAGGAGAGAGAGAGAGAGAGAGAGAGAAGAGAGAGAGAAAGAGTTCTTTTATCTCCCTTGCCCATCCAGTTATGCTCCCTCTTATGTCATCACAATGAACATTAATATTACTGAATGGGGTCAGGAGGAATACCTGTAGGGAGGATTGCTCTTTTCATACAAGGTGTTTAACTGTAGTGGTCACTTACGTGGTGACTTTCTTCTTCTTCTTCTTTCTTTTATTTCTTTTTTTGTTTTTTTGAGAGACGAGAGGACGGATATTTAAATGAGAAATCAAAGTAAACAGTAAGGAAGGATTAAGAGGTTGTTTTTTTCTTTCTTGGAAAGTCTGGCTCCTATTTGTGACTTTTGACATTCTGTAAAAAAATTGTCTGACATTAAATGACAATCACAATTGCATATATATGTTATGGCTCATCCTTTTTTTCACGGGTGGTCGTGGGATGGGGAGGGGGGTAGAAAGGGAAGGCTAACCAACAGGGAAGGGAGAACAATATATATATATATATATAAATAAAGTAAAAAATAATTGTATACTGACTTTACAATGAACAAACAATGAATATCTGAGGAAAACTTAGGGGGTATGATTGGAAATCGTATCTACATGAAAAACACACGGAGTGAAATAAGTCAGGAAAGATTATGATTCCAGTTTGTACCCTTCGAGAATGTTTTCAGCAATGAGCTACAATACATAACTACCTAATCATCAACACATACATAATTATACACACAGCACCATGGAAACACAACATTCATCCACACACAACACACGAGGGTTTGGGTGAGATCTTTACATATCGTAACCATGATTGATTTCTATTTAAGTCACCGTAAAGTTGTTATGTCATGGGAATGAAGTTTTGAGCTTTCCTGCCGACTTTTATCACAAAACACACGCCATCACCAACAGTCTTTTAAATCACTTACCCCCCGCGAAAGACCACCAAAACTTTATATATAAAAAAGATCTTTGGAGTAACAACTTTGGAAAGCACCACGTGTGAAACTGTTAAAAAAAAAAATTCCAGAAAGGTTTTTTTTTTAATTTTTAAATGAACTGGATGCAGTTCTTTGCCAGAAAATCTGTTATCAACAGTTTACTTTGTACATTTCAACAGCTGTAACAAACAATGCGCTGCCCTATCACATTTTTCAATCCATCCAATCTTTTCAATTTCACAGTTTTATCTATTTTTCAGAGAATGCAAATGCGAAGACAGACAGAGAGAGAGAGGGGAAGAGAGAGAGACAGACAGACAGAGAAAATGTGCTTGTCAGAGTACTTGCATCTTTACGTATAATACTAAGATGTCTGCCTTATTCTTAGTGCACATAATTGTGAAAAAAGATCCATTTATCTATCCATCTTTCTCAATTTTCTCTAGAAAAACTGGGGAGGTGATTTTTAAATCTGGTTTTAATGTTTAAATGTTTTAACAATTAAATCTGGTTTTAATCTTTAAATGGTTAAATTTGGTTTTAATGCAGGTGATGTCATCCTTCACAAAACAAATGACTTTGTTAATAAACTAAACAAACATAAAACCAAACACAAAAAACCAACCATGACTCAGAAAAATGGATGGAACAGACAGAACCTTTTCTGAACAACTGACACTACAGGTATCCTGACAGTTCTCTGAAGACAAGGGGGCTTCTCTCTTCATGACACAACACAACACAACACTCTGCAGTGTGGAGAGACATTTCGGACACAACACATGATGCTGCATTAAAAAACACCCACAACAACAAAGTGCTAAACACAAATCAGTAAACAAAACTGGAACAAAAAACCACACCCCAAAAAACGGCTCCTTCCAGACTGGCAGTAAACAAAAGTAATATTGTCATCTATATTTCTGTGATATCGGCTTCTAAACCACTCCCAGTATATGTAAGGGTTTATCAAAACTTTTACCTACTTTGGTTACAAGTTGTTTAGTATGATTTTTATAGTTTGGAAAACTTTCAAGAGATCAAAACAAAACGAAAACAACATCATAAAGAGAGTTTATCGCACTGAATGGCAGAGGAGATGAAGAACACAACACTGACATAATCATGTCTTAAATGATAAAGAAGTCACACATACTGCTCCTAAGGTGGCACAGCACAGTCAAAAGCTACCAGCAATTCTCTCCGCTGTTTCTGATACACAGATCATCATTTTCTTCACCAAATCATTTGAAGGACATCTGAAGAATGACGATTCTGAACAATATTTGGCCGTCTGCTCATTTTGCTTCTCCTTATTTATTTTTCTTTATTCATTTATTTTAATTTTTTTAATTTTGAGGATAACGGAAACAAAGAATCCTTCTTCCCATGTGTCTGTTTAACCCCTGTTAACTCTCCTTTTCTCAACAATGTATGACGTATTTCTCACTCACGTGTTCAGCCCTCCACCGATTCTCTGTAGTCTAACCTGTACACCCTCCAACAGCAGCAGACGTCTGTTCTGAGCGTACAATGTTACGGTGATTGAATCAGCACTCCTCCCTGAAGTCAGAATGCCGCTACCTTAATGGTGAGCTAACGGTGGCGTATGCAGAATCTCACTACCGATGACCCTGAGAGACCAGAAATGAGAACGAACAGCAGTATTCCCTTTTTCACTAGAGGCTGGACTCCTTTCACTTCATATAACCTTCCTGAAATTCATCTTTGATTTTCTGCCCTACATACATGTTATATCAACTAATACATCTCAAAGAAGCTGACTATAAATTACACTTAAAAAAATTTTTTTTTTTTTAGCTTGTTCCTAAAGGGATGACATTTTACTTTTTGTCAAACATTATTTTTTTTAAAGTTACGATTTGTAATGAAACTGTTAGCAAACTACAGTGATCTTTCTGACTGACAGGAAGGGATGGTGAAAAAGATACAGGAAAAAACCCTAACAAATAATGTTTACTAGACTCCCAAATATTAGGGAAAATGGCAGACCTAAACTCAGAATTCTTTGCCAAGTACAGAAAATAAGTGTTGGCTATGATGATCAACCGCATTATCACTGATAATATCACTCTGAAAAATCCATAAACCCCACTTCTGTCTTGACACGCCCAACACTGTAATGTTACTTTAGTGTCCAACACTATAATATCATAATCAGCCACGGAACATACCGACACATTACAGATCCATCTACGCCCTATCAGTGGATTAATCAAGCAAGAAACAAGAGAAACCATGTGTGTTTTCATACCGTACAATAAGTGAATGGCATGAGTTGAGATGGAATAGTATTAACCAAACGACCTTGAAGCAGGACTCTAGCCTCGGCACATTACACTGGTACAAGCCGTAACCACATGAAACATATCTCGATCAGTAACGGTAATCAAACTACCAACTGCACTGGTTTTGGAACACGACTCAGTACAACAACAGTCAGTACAGAACAGACAACACAGGACCACCTGACAGAATCCACACCCTCTCTTTGGGATATGTAAGAATGTGTAGGATCAAACTAACAAACCAAATTCAGACTACACTGGAAATATAAAAATCTCTGTCCTTACTATTTCATCTGCACATTAATTAAAAAAAAAAAAAAAAAGGAACCCCGAAGTATTCATAATCACTACACACCAGCCACACAATTGAAAATTCACAAAAAGCTGCCCACAACTTCCTCTTTTCTTCTCTACAAACCACAATCATATAAAAAGGGAAGAGAAAAAAAAAAAGAAAAAGGAGAAGGGGCAACAGGACAGACAAACGCCATGACGCACTGAAAAGTGCTCTCTGTCCATAGCTGGCCGGCCGTACAACCACACGGCCAGGTCAAATCTACAGCAACATAAAATGACCGCCCCTTTGTTTTACGCCGAAATACTAAATGTAACTCAGGAAGGGATGGATCTAGGGAGTTTTGGAGCAATCCCTGGCGTCCCAACGACGAATTGGCAGAGGAAGTCGGATGGGGCAGGGTGGGGGTGGGTGGTGTGAAAACGGCTCAGCACAAACGTTAACATGCAAGGAAGGACTAGTAGTACGAGGGGCTTGTGTTGGCCACCACCGTCAGGTCACACTCTAGTGGACAGTCTTGGCACGCTGCCATGGGACCGCTGCTGGTCACTTCCATGGACTCGGCCGAGCTGGGCCCCGATTTCATGTCTGGGGCGAAGGATGATGCGCTTTTGGTGTCGTCGTCGTCCTCATCGTCTTCTTCCTCCTCCATTAGTTTCTTTGCTAGCTGCACCGCCGCAAATTCGTTATAGTGCAATTTGCGTTTCATCTCAAACTCTTTACGTTTGGCTGGAAAACAAGAAGAAAAAAACCCCATCCACAACAGGAATGAGTTTAGGAAGAAAAACACACATGAAGGAGTAAGAGTGTGAGTGTGACTAAGTGATTGTGTGTGTGTGTGTGTTTGAGTGTATGTGTGTTTGAGTGTATGTGTGTGTGTGTGTTTGAGTGTGAGTGTGTGTGTGTATTTTGTGTAGTGCATGAGTACATGTGTGCTCGTACATGCATGTGAACGTCTGTGCCAGTGTATGGGTGTGTGTGTGTGTATGTGTGTGAATGTGTGCATACCAGTGTGTGCCTACATGAGTGAGTGCAGACTGAGCAAGACTCGAGAAGCTGGTATGGGAAGCACGTTACAAAATCAGACTCATCTGTGACTTTCTGTCTGAAAATGGTATTTGTGCAACTAAGACATGTGTCACAGTCAAAAAAAAAATCCCTTGCTTTAAGAAATGTCAATTATTTCTGAATTCTGGCAACATGCATTCATGGTGGCAGCATCAAAATTTAAAAATACATTTAAAAAAAAAAAAAGAACCCCCCCCCCCCCCACCCATCCAAAAGAGAAAAAAAGAAAAGAAAAACAAGACCCCCCTCTCCCAATCAACCATATAAATCTACCAATATTGACAACATGAAACAGTATTTTTGCATGAGTCACCAATTTCTTTTTTCTCAACAGACTTATGTACAGGTGAAGAACCAAAACACCTCTCAACATCTATCAGCTCTTAGTTCCCTCATCCATATGGCCAAAATTAAAACAACTTTTTTTTTTAAAGGCCAAAATCACTAACTAGTTCAACATTTACGTCTGATAACTACTGGCCCTCTTACCTCTTTCTTCTGGCGTCTCATTTTCATCTTCTGAAGAGCCTTCGTCTACTTCAGTGGACTTTTTGCTGCCATGGCCAGCGGCTATTAACCTGTGACACACAAGTTAAGGCAACTGTCAGGGCTTGCTTTGCTCCCAGATGAAGAAGACTGCTATAAAGCTGAAAGGATGGCTGTCAACTTTAACTCTAGTTCTGACACATTTTCTTTAGTTCTGCAATATTTTCTGTCTTTGTTTTTATGCCAAATGCTGCTTTATAACCACACAAAGAAATTCCTTTGTTTTTCTGTTGAAATTCCAGGTCTTTTCCAGACCCTAAAAAGCCAATATTTTTTCCCCAAAAGCATTCCAATTTGTCAGGACTTGTCCAGACATTCAGGATCTGTGAACCCTGTCTTCTGACCATACACACGTCCAGACAAAAGTACAGTCCATACTTCCAAATCTGAGGCAATACAAAATAAGAAACATGATATAAGGCAAAGCACGCCACATCTGTTCTGCTTTAATCTATTATTAACATGAGCATGTGGATAAAAAAGTACATGCATGTATGGGAATGTGTCTGAGCATCTGTGTATACAAGCACCTGTGTGTACATGTACCTGTGTGTGTGTGTGTGTGTGTGTGTGTGTGCGCGTGCGTGCGTGTGTGTGTGTGTGTGTGGATCGGTGGTCTAGAGGTAACACGCCTGTCTAGAAAGCAAAAAGTCCGGGTCGGAAGTGTGCGGTGGTTCGTATCCCGTTTGGAACCAAAACTTTTTCCCCATCCATTAGATCATGAGTGGTGGTCTGGGCGCTAGTCTTTCGGATGAGACGATAAACCGAGGTCCTGTGTGTTACACAAATTTATTCAGCGCAAGTAAAAGAACCCACGGCAACAAGAGAGTTGTCCCTGGCAAAATTCTGTAGAAAAAGCCACTCTGATAGGGAAACAAATACTGTTGCAGACAGGAAAAAAAAAAAAAAAAAAAAAAAGGGTGGCGCTGCTCTTGTGGCGACGCGCTCTCCCCGGGGAGAGCAGCCCGAATTTCACGCTGAGAAATCTGCTGTGACTGACTTAAAGTGGTATAAATAAATAAATTCAATTTATTTATAAATAAATAAATAAATTGAATTTCAAGAGCTGTACATTACCTAGAAGTGAGCTGTGATGCATCAAGTGGAGGCTCCTTCATGCCTGCAGTGCTGCCTCTTCTCTCCACTCCCTCTTCGTCTTCTTCAGCATCAGAGTATTTGTTGTAGGGGGTTGGTGGTTCGTCTATCTTCATGTGGCCGTAGTCCTTGTCAGGTGGGTGATGGGTGGCTATAATGTTCATCTCATCCCACTCCACTTCACGCTTGCTGTCACCACACCATACACAAACATCAGTTCATTCACTAGTAAACCACTCTCCCCTTCCCTCCACTAAAACCCCCCCAAACAAACCACAAAACAAACAAACAAAAACAACAACCCACCACCAACAAAAACACCCATATATCAGCTGCATACAGCCATTTTTCATTCTGGTTTCTATGTGAAAATGTCAAATATAATATAACTTTGTAAGTTTAATTGTAAATCAATGGCAATGACATTGATATGACTCCCCCCCCCGGAATCACCATGTTATCACTTTCGCAGACAGCAGTGTCCAGTGTACTGTCAGAAACGAACACATTGCCAAAATCCTGGATTCTGCAAGTATTCCTCAGTCTCCGCAGTGATCCGTCTGTCAACTCTGCCACATAAGTCCCTGATCAGCTCCACACTGCAGCCAAGCTCTTCCACCACCTGCAGAGAAATGTCGCACCTGTCGTCCCCAGTGGTGTCTGATGCACTACACACAACAGCAAGGTCAATTTCGTGTTGCTGATCAGAGACTGTGTCTGCTTCTAGCGTGGTGACATCCCATGATGTAGGGCGAAATTCACATGCAGAATACATCACGTGCAGTGGTGTGTTGTCAGAAGACAGGGGCGTGTTGGTGTGTTAGATAGTGCGGCTTGTTGGGAAAGTTGGCATGAACAAATTGAGAATTTTCAGCAGTTAAAGACTCATTTGCCTCATTAATCTCTTTCCTTAATGCTGTCTGTCTCCTCTCCTCTGTCTATAGGTCTCCTTTCTTCTGTCTGTCTCCTCTCTCTATAGGTCTCCTCTCCTCTGCCTGTCTCCTCTCCTCTGCCTGTCTCCTCTCCTCTGTCCTTTTATCTCTGTTCACTTGTTTGGGTGTTTTAGGGGGTGTTTTTTTTTTTTTTGGAAATGCTGACAGGTAGTTTGCTTACCACTATACCAGCCATGTTGAGATTATCACTGTCTGTCCTCAGTCTTGTTGCTCCTTTCTCTGCAAATTCTCCAGGAAGTCAGGTGACTGTCTTGCAGCAGGGCACCCAGGGTTACTGGATGCTGGATGAATAGGTAATTTTTACCAAAAATTAGCACAGCAAAGAATTCTCCCAACTTTAACCCAGGGAGATCACTCGGGGGAGGGAGGGAGGGAGGGAGGGAGGGGGGGAGAGAGAGTGAGAGAGAGAGAGAGAGAGTTCTACAAACTTTAATTTTGGGGGGTATTTGAATAAGCTTAACACCAGCTTCTTTACATCCAGCCCTCTAACAACAGTAATGATGATATAATAACAATACTAATATAACAGCAATGATGAGGGAGGGAGGGAGGGAGGGAGGGAGGGAGGGAGGGAGGGAGAGAGAAAGAGAGTGAGAGAGAGTGAAGAGAGAGAGAGAGAGAGAGAGAGAGAGAGAGAGAGAGAGAGAGAGAGAGAGAGAGAGAGAGAGGGGAGAGAGAGAGAGAGAGAGATGCCATTATGGCAAAACATATTGCCTAGTTTTCTCTCCATTAAATAAATTGTCAAAATGTTATAGTTTTGGGTGAAAAAACCTTGATCAAAAGTCAGTGTTCTATTAAAGAAAAAGTGACCCTCTCCAGCTAGAACCCCCCCTTTGTGAAATAAGATCCCTATCAATTCTTCAAAAGTTTGGTCACAGCTGAACTGGACATCTACTATCGTGATAAGAAGATAATGCCACTGATCAGAATGTGTCAATAGATGATGGGGGAAGGGGGGGCACAAGGTAGCCTAGTGGTTAAGAGTGTTAAGCTCACGATCCAATGAAGCAGGTTCGAACCACCACTGAGACGTCCAATGAAGGGGATGTTTTCCCCCTGGAGTTAACACCAGTACTGACTCCACTCCCCTCTAAAGTCCTCAGATTAGACTATAAACCGTAGTCCTGTATATGAATGCACACAGAACATCCTATGCACATGTTAAAAGCTGTTCTGCCCATTGGGAGACATGACCGTTGCATGGTGGTAGGAACAGATGATAATTTTTTTTTTTAAATGCGTGCTAAATCTAGTCACTGGTGTCATGTTTCTAAAGACTTCATCCTCAAAAGTCAGACTCTGGCTACAGTTAATGGTGACCAAATGGTCACGCATTGGTGAACCTCTGAGCTCTAGCTAAGGAATGAAAAATAACCCACTCAAGAGTTCAACTGAAAACAGCAGTATTTCTAAAAAGGATGACTGATGGTTTGTGTGGTCATGCTACTGCTCAGGGATGGACAATGGAACAAGTTTGCGAACAGAGAACAAAAATGACTTTGTGAAAGTAGCAATGCAGGCAGAGACTGAAACACTAACACCATGCAACAACTTGTTACATGCAGAGGCAACTAAATCAACTCCTGTCACTCAAACACATTATACAAAAGTTTCATCAAGATGCTCTAAAATGCCGCATGATGTCTATGGACAGGTCAAATCAACAAAGAATAACAACACAAGCTACTGCTTAATGCACATAAATCCATGACATCAAAAGTGCAAAATCTAGTTATCTTCCACGTTTTATGTTTACATGATTCAACAATGGAAAATATCAACAGACGATGCTTTGTTTTTTGCTTATCAGCATGATAGATCTCCACATCATATCAAAGAAAGCTTTCAAAATAAAAATGGTTAAAACAAAGCATACTGAAAATATTTCTTCTAGTAACAGCATTCGTAGTAATCTTTCAATTAAAAATATGTGATTTAAGAGTAAGACCTAAATGTTGCATCAAACGACATGATTGCTGTTGAAAGCAGAGTGACGCCTATGAAGAAACAGAACCTTGACGGAAGACGAGAACTCTTGAATGTTCATGTTTCTTGACCTCTCTCTCCACCAAGTGTCCATTATTTCCCATAAGAACCCAAGATTATGTACATGGTTTTTAAAAAATAAGTTAATGTACATGAATAAAAGTAGTCCACTACTTGCAGCCCAGACTCTCTACCAGGACACACTACCCATCAATCTAAAATCCTTACGGGCGGGGACTGGAGCAAAAAAAAAAAAAAGCACAGGAGTGTTCATTCATTATTTTTAAAATAAAAGAATTTGATTGATTTGATCAACACATTTTTCCTGACTACAATTCCATCCTGCAGAATCTCCAGGAGCAGGGGGATAACAGATTCCAATGGACATCAAACAAGAAACAAGCTTCCTCAGTCAGAGATCTGTGGTGGTGTTGCAATGGGTCCCTTCCCATTGTGGTATAGGGAGCAACAAAGAGGCAGTCTCCCTGACCAAGCCAGACAGCATGTTGAAGCAGCCAACCCATCCAGGGTCCTTTAGCTTCTTCAGGGAAGCTTGGTGCCCACACCTTGGTGTCAGGCCGGAAGATGAGAAGGATGGCATCCCAGCGCTAGACAGAGCTGCTCAAATCACCATTTTTAGGCTGTGAATAGGACACTGCCTGCTCCTGTCCCACCTCAACTGCTTGAAAACATCCCACATTGACCAGTGCCTTCATGGCCTAGGCCCACAACCCCACTTCCCTATCCTGTAGTCCTGCACCTTCCTTCAACACTCTCAAGACACCAGATATGGCCCCACCCCATAGAGCTCCAGGAAAAAACATGGCTGATGGGGATTGGCAGGGTTCCTGCAGCAGGCTGTAGGTTTTGCCATCCAAACCTGACCCACAAAATCAGCTTTGCCTGGGAATGGAATGCAGAAGAGAAAAAGTGGTACATAAAGTAGCCTGTTGATGAGACAAGATTCTCCCCTCTGAAAGGTACCAGCATCCTGATTGAAAAATTGGGATGACAGATTCATTGACTTCAGGACACTAGCCAGAAATCCTGGTTATGGGCAAGGGGTGCCCAACAGTGTGCATAAATGGAATGAGTGGCATACACATTTATCGTGTAGGGTCTGCTACACAGACGATAAGCCAAGGCCATTCTTTCAACGTCAGTGGGTTTCTCACTTTTATCTAAGTTGATGACTATCTCCATCACCTACATTTTTGTTATCAATCTTCATCGTGATTAAACTGATTGCTCTTCATTGAAATGAAGGCTGTTAATGCAAGTTATATTAATCATAATTTTGCAATGGAATCATATTTAGAAAAAAAATCTACTCTGCACCTGTCTCAAAATAAATTTTACTCAGTTCTTGCACAACAAACTTAAATGTCAATACAGGTAATTTTCCTCAGATTAAGAATTTTAAAAAATCAACTATGTATACTTGCACAATGCAATTACATTCAAACTGCAATATATACATTAGAACAGATGTCAGTTACTCACCCAAATGCTCTACAACACCTACCACCGATGATCTGTTTACAACAGGAGTCACTGTTAAAGTAAACAAGCAAACTAATTTAAATGTAATGTCAGTATATTATCCATAGCAAACACCTATGGCAATGGGTTAAAATAATACTTTCTTGACAAGGAAGAAGTGCCTGATTTTAATGCGCATGCCTTACTTTAGAAACTGAGTTGTTCCTCTATAAATTCAATAATTGTTAGGAAACACTCTTGATTTTAAGTCGATTCTTTAACTGGTGATAGCAACCAATCCTGAGGATATGATATGTTATTTACTTATTAGATGATCGGACTTTTCACAATGAATACATGTACTCAAGTTTTGTAAGTCACACACTGACACCATCAATACTGGCAGGGTGGTACCGTTACGCTTGAAAAGCACTGTCCTGGGTCCAACCCTAAAGTAAATTTAGTCTAAACAGCCCATGTCACTGTCAAGCTGTGCTAAATGCTGACTGTATTCATTTCTGACTCCTCTGTATCAAAATGACTCCTCTTTAATTCTGGATGAATTTCAGAACGTGTTCTGCGGTGCATCTTTATTGTCTCCTTGATAGTTTCACAGGCATTTTGTTTACATACTACACATGCTTGTGCATGCACAGGAACTATTCACAACACCACTGTGTCAAGGATTTTGCAGTAAAGCTGTAAAATGGATAAATCACATTTTGGATAAGCCAAAATTAATCGTTTTGACTAACAACTGTAGTTCCATACTTTCATATCCTTTTCTGCAGTAATGGCAAGATGAAGCAATATGATGATCTGCTGGTGTATTCTTTACGAAAAACACCTTTTTTCTTTTCATAGTTTAGTCAGACTGGCAGAATTAATCCTGTTTCAGTGTTTTTTCCCCAGTGATTCTCCAGTCCCACTGCCCAAACCTAACCCATCTTTACCTTGGTAAGATGATAAATACTATAACAGTCTCTCTGAACAATGCTGCTTATGACACTTAAGCTGTACTGATTTCCACTGTCCATGAAATACTCTGTTCCTGGGTGGTCACCTTCGCCTAATCACTGTACTCAGTCATTGAGTCAATCCAGAATGATCTGGCATGGTCACCATGGCAGATGAAACAGCACTCAGGAAACCAAGAGCAGGACTACAGGAGCTGTCTGTGCCTGGCACCTTTCTAAAAGGCAGAGCGTGCTCCTGACATCCAGGGCTGGCACACAGCTGCTCTGGCAAAAATGGACCTCTGATACAATCAATGAATCATAAATTATGCTCACAATAACCACAAACCAAAGTCCAAAGTCAGGTGAGAGACACAGGATGCTTCTGGATACTGAAAACTGCTTCTGAAGACATCTCACACTAAAATGTTAGAGACAGTTGAATCTAAAAGCCCAATCTGTTATCACATTATCATCATACTGCTTTCTCTGTCCAGACACTTTCTTCAAGTTCTACTTCTAGTTCCAGTGATAAACAGCACTTGCCAAATGATATAGTCAGATACACCCTTCCAGTTTTACCAGGCAAGCAAAGTGGCCAAAACCAACACCACTAAAGCTGTAGCACTCCACATCCACTTAGAGTTGTTTTTTTTTAGAAGACAGCTGCATTCATACAGGTGACAAGACCAGCATTTCTACTTAGCTTATAATAATGTTGTACTTAATGACCGACTCAGTGACTGACTATAAGAAAGCTTTGGCTTTTCCACATAAACTGATGCAGCTTTTGTGCAATTATAGCTACATTAGTACGTAAGTCATCTCTCCAGTTTAGCTTACAAGTATACTGCTTTCCTTCTTTTTGTTTTGTTCACAATATCTTTCAATTCAAAAGACAAAACCCATGGCACCATTCTAGATTCAAACATGTATGAATTGTTTTATATATATTATACAATATATTATAAATTTATATATATAATCTTTGCTTCCACCTGCTTTAAATGAATGTCCATCACACACAAAGTGACAAACAGACTTATCTTTTCCCAACATTCTAAGTCCATGTGTTTTTCAAAAATATTGTCAAAATTTTCTTTCTTTGAAATCTACATGGCCAAAATATATCATAAGAGAGAGAGAGAGAGAGAGAGAGAGAGAGAGAGAGAGAGAGAGAAGAGAGAGAGAGAGAGAGAGAGAGACACACAACAATTTTATTGCTATTTAGCAATCAAGCCATATAGCGCTGCGGCGCGGTAACAACGATATCGAACGCGACGCGATTACAATGACATGGAAACCATGGCAGTGGTGGTATGTACATCAAGATTCGATACATTATTGTCTGTGTCTCAAGTGTCTCAATTTTCAAACCAGCCTTTCCTTTTCCAGTCTACAGCCAGCGAAGTCAGCCCATCCCCGAAGATGATGTAACTCCTGCTCAGCACTCGCCACCACTGTCTCTGTGTGTTGTGTGTTAGTACACTGTTTCCCTTTACGAAGTCTGGCAAGCCTGACACGTTCTTCTGGCAACATGTTTTTCTCTTCTTGCTTGATGTACCAGAACACACACTTAGATTCCTCGACAGGATCTCCATTCCAAGAGTATTCCAGGATGATGTCATCTGATTCACACATCACAATGTTTTCATCAACCGAACTATGTACCACCACCTTTCGAAACCGTGTGTTTCTCTTGCTGTCCCTTAATCGACGCTGTACACGTTTGTCAGTTAGAGTAGACACATACTGTTTCACAATACCAGTATCAGTATCAGAGTCATCCACTGTGCAGCCAACTGTCAGCTCTTCCTGCACATCAGGCGCCTCAGAAGACACACCGATCTTGCTGTCTGTTGCTGGATCACACAGTAGATCAAGTGAATCTGGTGTGGCTGAGGCATTCAATTCACTGCTGACACATAGTTCTGTGTACACACTGGTTTGTTTTCCTTCTGTTTCCACATCGAGCATGGAGTCAATGTTACACAAGACCGGCTCTTCCAAGACACTGTTATTGTCACATTGGCGACTTGCCTGTCTTTCTTGGTGTTGTCTACTTCTTTGAACATCGCGACGTCTTTGACAAGGGGGTTTCTTGCGATAGTACTGAACACGGGAGTTACGGTTCAGCACCGGGTCCGCCATTTCTGTTGACACTGGCTTGTCAGCTGGCTTCATTCGCAAGACGAACACAACACTGCCGCTCTCCCCCGCGACTTTCCAACTCAATACGACGTTGTCGATCAGCAGGGCGTCTAAAGTTGTTATTACAGTAGCTGGAAGGCCAGTAACTGACATTTTGAAGCTAAAATGCAAAAATTTGCAGCAGCTTACTAACAGCACACCCGTTCAGTTCTCGTCCCGTCACGTCGTCCCTTTTTCGAGAGAGAGAGAGAGAGACTGAGTGACAGAATGAGTGTGTGTGTGTGAGTGACTGAGTGACAGCAAGATTCATTTACTACTAATTCTAGCTCTAGCATTAACCATTATCAGGAAATTAGCACAGCTAATAACAGTTAATGAATTACTAAGTAAGTTGGAGCAATTTATAATCAACCCCTGATATTCTGGCACGGATTAGTGGCTATCAGAGCATTTTTGTAGTTTGTCCGACAATCTGGGGGGAAAAAGAGCATACACATGATACACTGACTGCAGAAACCAAACTTCCTACCTAACATTACTTGCCAAGTTACCTCTAAATTTTAAAATGCTTGCTGACCCAAACTCAATACACTTCACTTTCAGTGTTTGATCACCTCTGGATAGACAAAATCTTCAAAAAAGAAAAAGAAAAAAAGGCATGAGGGATGTGAAACTGGAGTATGACCAAGCATAAACCTGAGCTAAAATTTCCAGGCTTGTGGTAATGTCCTGCTGAAGATACTTAAATCATAGCAGATAGAAAGGGGGGGGGAGGGGAGATCTATACACAACACACAGGGCATCAGTGACCTTTTTCATGGCAGAGTTCAAAGGAACTGCCCAATCTACTTTGGTTCATTCTTTTGCATTTTCTGTTCTTTCTTTCTTTCTTTCTTATTATTATTGTTATTATAATTATCATTTTGAGAGATCTACCTTCATTGAAACTGGGCGTGGGGGCTTCTGGGCTAGCTGTGTATCACTGTGTGTGTGTGTATACATCAGAGTAATTTCGTTGAAATTTTTCTTAGTTTCATCAGGTAACCAACTTACAACGCAATTTTCTGAGACAATCACATAAATTCCTTAATATAACAATCGGACTTCCATGGTGTGGAGAACGCGGTTATAAGAGAACTGAAGATGCAATGGTGTGTGCTTCAATGAAAACTTTTGTTTTGGCGACACCGACAGGAAGCAGCCCTACTCCGAGTCGATATATTTCTTCTTCACGGTACCTTCATTTCTAGCTAAAATGTGCCCAAGCAATGACAACCTTGAGTTTTGTAAGCAAATGAGTTTGTCATAGTTTCTTTTTTACTTACCTTGTCTTGTCAAGGCTGGAAGTGTGCTTTAAAATGCCTTTCGCAGGCCTCTTCCCTTGCTCAGTAGCCATTTTTGCCCAGATTTTAGGCTCGTCTGTAAAATTTGCTTTGATTGGATAAACAATCTGCGTACTTGTTCTCTCAATTGAAAATATGATTGAGTATACGACAGAGTTTAAGTAAAGTCAAGCAAAACAAATTAACTACAGATTAATTTTTTGTTGTCTTTTAAAATACTTTTTACATTGATTTGCATGATGTAATCAGAACCATTTCCTTATTTTCCTTCTACATGAGAATAATTTTAGCCAATCACGTTTCCTCTTTCTGAATTTAGGAAGAGAGAGCTTTGTAAACACAGCTGCAAGGGTTGGGAATCGGTGCGTGCATGTTGTCTGTGCACACCAATTCTGTACAGGGATTGCAGAAGGTGATTTAATGCTAATGGTGAAATCAAAGATATGCCACCAAAACCATTTTGTACACTGGATTTATAGCTTGTAAATAAAATGTTTCCTTCATATATGAGTGTGATACAATAATGTTACGTAGAACTAGAATGTATTTATCATACCAACCACTCGCAATACATGATGGAATGAAAAAGTTTTGGAAATATTCACATTTTATATTTCACTCTCATTATGAAGAAAACTCAGTGTTGTTTCAGTGTCAGATAAGACGGAAAAGCCTACAAGTTTCATTCACGCGGAGACTGAAAGGTATTAGCATGTGGAAATTGCCATGTTTTGAACTTGGCATTTCATAGAATTGGATCATCGATGCCCACACAATTTATGCGGTGCTGAGGTCTATTATAGATAGTATTAGGGAGTTTGTGCAATACATTGAAGTACCCGAAACCGAAAATAAGATAGGTCATATCCGTTAGCAGAAGATTACGTTGATTCTATTTTAAAAGAAGTTCCGTCTTTCAAATAGACATAAAAAATAAACCAACACAGAATAGTGAGAATATACCCCAGATCCGTTGTGCTCCAGTAGTATCTAGTCATGTGGGAAAGCCCCATTTTTGCAATAAGCATTTGTAGTTACTTTGGGAAAGAGTCACAACATAAGGCTGCATTCAGCCATTTTATTTTGTTGGTTGGGTGTTGAGCAATCAAGACTATTATCATGGATCAAGGAAGGTAAAGCTTTTGTAATGGTCTATCAACAAATTGTTCAGAACTTTAAATGACTATGAATAAGGAACTGTTTTAATATCAGGGCCTATAGATAATTTCTGATGTCCAATTTTCAAACTCTATTTGGCATTGATCAGGTTTGACTAGTGTATGAAGGCAGAAGTATTGCCACTATTGGTTTGAAATAAGTGCTTAGTGGGACAAGATGTAGCTTATATAGTTATTAGAATATTTTTTGAATACTTGTGATCATTCCCATTCTTTCATTAACAGTAAACCATCAAATCAATAAATTGTTTTTAGAATATTTTACTATTTTCAAAAAGTGGCTGCTAGCAAACCAAACTGAAACAGGCCTCCTAATGTTCAAATGCTGTGAAGATGGTAGTTTGCTCTAGTCTATAAGACAGTTCTGTAAAGTTTATGATGAACTGACATTGTTGCATATCATTCATTTTATGAATTAGCCCTTCACTGCCACTTCCATTTTGGGCTCACTCAGCCTCTGACAGATCATATTAGTTACCAAATGGATACCAGATAATCTTGAAATGGGAGGTGTTGTTATAATTTTTTAAAGAGCCAAACCTGCGATATTTTGATTGTGACTGAATCTTACTGCGCAGGTCAGAATTATTCCCCAGGAATCAGAATACAGTTTTTAACTTATTACTGTTGATTAATATTGAATAGAAAGATAGTGTAAGCCAAATTTGTCATTCATGATGATGACTTTTCCTGTTGCGGGTTCACCTGTAGTCATGCTGAAGAATAGCCCTGCAGTAGCTATCGTGGGGCACCAAAGAAAGAAAACAAGACTAGCAGGGACAAGATGTAACTCTTGTGACAAATCATACCAAGTGACTGCTGTGTGAGTGTGTCTCAGTCATAGTTTTCACATAATCTGTAAAGGAAATGTTGTATCAAGGAATGAGTAAAGCAGCAAGGATCTCAGTGTGTGAAATGGTTTGTAGTACACTCTGTCTGGAATTTTCTGAATGTTTTATCATTTTTCAAGATGTGCTTTTGATATTAATTATAACTAGTATTATGGCATGGTGGTGTTTAATGTAGTGGTGTGTTTCCCAGCTCAATGCTCTGTGGGGGTACTAATGCACCCTGTCTCAGTCATGCATTCTACCAGAGAATTGCTGTGAGACCATGTACATGTATTCAAGATAAGTTTGTGTGTATGATTGTTTACAAGTACCATGCCATACAGTCAGACCAATGGATTTTTTTCTCGCTTAAATACAGATTGTTATGCTGAGAGCTTGTCATGGCTGAAGACAATCTTGTCATATCATTGAAAAGCATATATCATAACAACATTTTAATGTGGACGCCCATAGCTGACAAAGCTGTTACTGTGTTAGACCAGGCTATGGTGATAGTTGAACATGAAACATTTCCATTCTTGGATCCATTCTTATTTTTATTTTATTCTTTTATTTTGATGATAATGGAATAAGCACTCATGTGCTTTTTTACATCTAGTCCCCGTGTGTATGCAGTTTTTGTCAATTTTGTCAACCGTTCCCACTGCACACTATGGCCTACACTTCCACAAAGCAGAACGTGTTTTAACATGTGCGCAAGATGTTCTGCGTGCGTTTGCACACGGGACCACGGTTTATAGTCTCATCCAAAGGATTTTTTGGGAGAGTGGAGTCAGCACTGGTGTTAACTCCAGGGGAAAATATCCTCTTGAACAAGATTCAAACCTGGTTCAGCAGATCATGAGTGCATCACCCTAACCACCAGGCTAGGCTATTCTTGGTCAATGAAGGCACCTTGCTCTTTCTTCATATATATATGTTGTTGTTGTTTGGTAAATTCCCCAGCTTAACACCCTGGGGGGAGAGGGTAACCCAGTCTCACTCATCCTACCAAATAAGCACTGTTTGACTGTGTATTAAGTACACAGTGGCTGAGAAAAAAACACACACCAAAAAACAACCCCCAAAACCCAAATAAACAAAACACACAATCCAGAAAATAGCATATTATAACTTACCAGCTAAAGAGTATCAGTCTGAATACATAAACACTCTCCATGTTTCAACCGTGTCTGTTTTTTTTCAGCATTTACCAGGTTGACGACGACTTGACCATCATTGTTATGCCACGGACTGGCACACGGGCTGCCATGGAGGAGGAGAGTGGGGGTGTGGATGGAGGGGCGGATGGGGTGGCAGGTATACGGTTTTTAAGCGGCGCATGCCCGGACCCCAAGTGCCAGACACGGCTGTACTGCATGTCCAGCTACCAGTCCATCGAGTGCACAGGGTGCGGCCAGCTGCATGCCCAGTCAGCGCTGCAGAACATGAAGGAGGAGAAAGGGGACATCTACAACACCGCGCTCTTCGCCATCAAGTCTCTCATTGCTGGAATTAAGCCAGAGCCAGGGACGGACAATGTCAAGGTAGTAACAGTTAGATTTGTTTTGGCCATTTGTGGCAAGTTGGGTGGGGTTTTTGTTGTTGTTTGTTTTGAGTTTGTTTTGTTGTTGTTGTTGTTGTTTTTAGCTGTGTGAATTTCTTCTGTTATTGATTGTCACAGCCCTGGCTTTATTTTTCTTTCTGTCTTAGACCTGTCCCTTTTTGTGTTGTAGTTTTTTTTGTTTTTTTGTTTTAGCTGTGAATTTCCTGTGTTAGATATATTGATTGTCACAGCCCTTGATTTTTCTTTCTTTCTTTAGACCTGTCCCTTCATACTTAGCATTCCATCTCACCATTTGAAGTAGTTGTTTAGTAATTGGTATTCTTTTCTTTGCTGATCAGTGTATACTGTGTGTGTGTGTGTGTGTGTGTGTGTGTGTGTCTGTGTGTGTGTTGCTGGCAGCATCAGTTGTGATGGAGGGGTGGTGGTTTAGTCATGATAAGATTGCTAAGGTATTTCAGCTTAGAGTGTAGGCATTAGATTTACTTCTCTTTGGCTTTTAGTCTAGAATTTATTATTATTATTTTTAATTATTATTATTATTCACTTTTCAGTTGCTTAAGCTTCATTGATACTTGTTTATCTAATATTAGTAATGGTACAGGGTATCTATGTGATTGCACTATGACTTAGTATTATACTAAGATCAGAACTGTGTAGCTTGTAAGTGTCAAAAGACCCAAATGGACTGACAGAAAAATCAAAGTGTCCTGGAAGAACTTGGTATCACCAGAAAATTATCAGCAGATATCAGTAGGAGAAGGCCAAGATACACTGATGATGTGTCACACAGCAAGAATACAGACCTCAT
This sequence comes from Rapana venosa, assembly GCA_028751875.1. NCBI lineage: Eukaryota > Metazoa > Mollusca > Gastropoda > Neogastropoda > Muricidae > Rapana > Rapana venosa. Next base: position 7,728,227 of record CM054158.1, read on the forward strand.
GGCCACCATAAAAAAAACCCACCAAAAAACCAGAGGCAAAAGAAAAGCAGACCTCCAGTCTCATACAAGGAGAACAGAACTGGCGTCACTGGCCTGACTATTTGTAATACATAATCCACACAAGTCAAGATACAGCCATTTGGAGGCTTGCACATGATAGTGTTACTGTTACAGGGTGTAGCAGCAAACACTGAACCTTGTAACCCTGATATTTGAAGTAAGTGAAACTTTATGAAAGGATGAGTATTGACTACTATTTTTCCCCCACCAGTCAACTGTGTTCACCGTTTGCTTTGATCATCCTTTTCTGCTCCTCAGGTTCATGGGTTATCCAATTACCTGTGCAAACTACTGTCTCACCTGCTCAGTCGTTACGGCATGGACAAGAGCTCTGGCCACGCTAAGCTGCTCACGGAGATGGGACAGCCAGAAATCTTTGACTGTGGTGTTCTGTGTGACCGTGCATTCCACATCGATCCAGAGCACCTCAACATCACAGGCTACGGACGTGACAGATCTGGGAGTGTGCAGTACCTCTCAGACACACTGAACGTGGCCCGTGAAAAGAACGACAACGAGGACCGCCTCATACCTATACACGCCGATGGGGATGGCCACTGCCTAGTGCACGCCATTTCCCGCGCGTTGGTGGGTCGGGAGCTGTTCTGGCATCCGCTGAGGCTGAACCTGATGCAGCATTTTCAGAAGAACCTGGAGCGCTACAAGGATCACTTCAAGAACTTTGTGGACGTGGATGAGTGGGAGGACATCGTCAATGAATGCCAGCCCATCTTTGTGCCCAAAGACGGGGAGGCAGTGGGCCTGCGCAACATCCACATCTTTGGACTGGCCAACGTTCTGAAGCGGCCCATCATTCTCCTGGACAGCCTCAGTGGCATCAGCAGCTCTGCAGACTACTCAGGTCAGTTGGGTTTGGGCTGCTTGTGGAGGTAAGGCAGTGAAGCATCTGAAGGAGTTGTGACTATGAATGGGTATCGTTTAGAGAGTGTGTGTGTGAGTGTGTGTGCATGCATATATTTGTAAATGGAGGGGATTGTGTTGATTGTGGGTGTGGGTGTGCTGATGTAAATGGAGGGGGTGGTGTCGATGATGTAGGCATGTTACGGTTGAAAGAGTTAAAACAAAGAAATAAAAGTATATTCTGTTGGTATTATAAAAAGAAATGAAATGAGCAAAGTAAGCTGGTAAATTTCCCTAAGAAAATGTGACTACATTATTCAGGCATTACAACAAAAACTTCAATGAAGACAGTAAATTGGTAAATTGTTTAATATTTTATAAGGTACTTTAAATGAATTACACACACACACACTCTCTGTGTCACACACACACACACATGCACACACACATGCCACAGCTGTCATTTTCCCCCACTTTCAGTTACGCTTAGCTGCTATCCATTCCTTTCCAGCCCAGCCCAGCTGGTGCTAATTATAGCAATGACTGACTGCACTTAGAAAACTGGGAGGAAGGAGAAAAGGGAGGGGCACGCTAATTTTAGCTCTAGCCTGGACCCTTGACCGAGTTATGTTGGATCTGCATGCTGTGACACACACACACACACACACACACACACACACACACACACACACACACACACACACACACACACACACACCCCTCTCAACTGTTGTTAGGACACATTCAGCATAAATCCAGCTAAAGGATCTATTCCTGCCCCTCTGACAGGGGTCTTCCTGCCAGCCATGCTGAAGCCAGATCAGTGTAAGAACAAGGAGGGGGTTCTCAACTTTCCCCTCTGCATTGCGTGGAGCAGCCAGGGCCGTAACCACTTCATCCCTCTGGTCGGCATCAAGGGTGAGTGAGAGTTCTCTTCTCTTCTCTTTTCGCTTCTTTCCTCACCTCCACCTCTCCTCCCTCCTCTCCTCTTCACTTCTCTTCTCTTCTTTTTTCTCTTCTCTTCTCTTCTCTTTTATCTTCACTTCTCTTCTTTCCTCTCCTCTCCTTTCCTCTCTTCTCTTCTCTTCTCTACTCTACATTTCTTTTACTGGGTGCCCGGATGTGTAGTGTCTGGTCTTTTTCTATGCTTTTAACTCTGCCAGGAGGTCTGCATGCTGTGCTGGCCTCAGCCGGCATATTCCGACTTCAGAGCAGCTCTTTTTTTTGGGTACAGAATGCATGCTGGGTATGTCTGTGTTTTCTGTAACCCACCAAACACTGACATGAATGATAGGATCTTTAATGTGCATATTATCATCTTCTCCATGTGTATGTATATATGCATGAAGGCACTGGCAGGGCTGCCCTTTATAAGTTGACCTGGGAGATTGTAAAAATCCCCACCCTTAATTCACCAGATGCTGCTCCCTAGATTTGAACCCTTGACTTCATGGAAGTGCATGATTGAAGCCAGTCTTAAATACTGTGCCCATGGGGGAGTGGTTCAATCCAATTCAACCCCACCACCATCGTGTTTATAATCCCACCCTGCCAACCACAGAGGCCTTGCCAAGGCTGTCATGGTGTGGAGAATGTCAGCTCTAGTTAGAGCTAACTATGCAGCTATGCACATATTAAAAACAACAACCCAAGATTAAAAGCAACTCATCCTTGTAGGCGGAGTGTGGCTGCCTTAACGGTGGGCAAACAGTTACATACACCACATCTCACCATTAATAATAACAATGAATGGAATTAATACTGCGCTAAATCTTGCAAAAACAAATCAAAGCGCTTGCATTCAAACTATTCTTACACAGTCATGCAACCAGTAACAAACAATTAATAGTTTTAACTTTAAACAAACAAGTTTTACAAACATGGTATGCTGCAGACTGAATCTCTGTAACAAACAATTAATAGTTTAACTTTAAACAAACAAGTTTTACAAACATGGTATGCTGCAGACTGAATCTCTGTAACAAACAATTAATAGTTTAACTTTAAACAAACAAGTTTTACAAACATGGTATGCTGCAGACTGAATCTCTGTAACAAACAATAATAGTTTAACTTCAAACAAACAAGTTTTACAAACATGGTATGCTGCAGACTGAATCTCTGTCCATTAGTGAACCTCAGAGCTTCAGCTGAGGAACATAACACATGATAACTCTCCTGCCACCACCCCCCCCCCCCCAATAAAGCCCAACTCTGCCCTGTAGTCATTCTGCACATCAACATCCATAGCCACCCTAAGGGTTATGTCAGGCAGATCACCACAGGTAGTAGAAGAAGCACACAAACAAAGCCTTCCAATGTGAGTACTCCGAAGTCAGAGTGCAGCCACCTTCATGGCGGGCTGTAAAGGTGGCACATACAAGAATCTCTCCATTGGTGAACCGTGGAGCTCTCTAGCTGAAGACTGGAAGAGAAAGAAAGAAAAAAGAAGAAGAAGAACCTGTGAGTGATTACATGTGTAATGATTGTGATAATGCTGATGGTTTGTCGTACTGAAGTGTGTTATGTGTACATGGTGTGTGTGTTGCCGGGTGTTGCAGACAGGCCATGCCCCCGGCTACCCCGCTACATGCTGCAGGGGACGTGGGGTGTCCACCCCAGTGAACTGGACAAGTACATCGCTTTTGATGACCAGGGCTGCTGCAGCATTGGAGGACCGCGCTCTTTACATGTAATGACCTCGATATCATGAGCATAATGATCACTACTGATAACCTGTCACCTGTACTGCAGTATTGTAGGACATCACTGTTTACATGTAATCACTTCTATATCATGAGCATAATAACCACTACTGATAGCCTGTCACCTGTACTGCAGTATTGGAGGACATCACTGTTTACATGTAATCACTTCTATATCATGAGCATAATGATCACTACTGATAGCCTGTCACCTGTACTGCAGTATTGTAGGACATCACTGTTTACATGTAATCACTTCTATATCATGAGCATAATGACCACTACTGATAGCCTGTCACTATGCTGCAGTATTGGAGGACATTGCTGTTTACATGTAATCACTTCTATATCATGAGCATAATGACCACTACTGATAGCCTGTCACTATGCTGCAGCATTGGAGGACTTTGCTGTTTACATGTAATGACCTAGAGCTGTTATCATGAGCTTAATCATCACTATTTGATGGAGGCTATAGCCAAGTGGTTAAGACCGTTCAACTTCAATCCTGTGGATCCATGAAGTCGTGGGTTCAAATCTTGGCAGTGTCTGGTGAATCAAGGGTAGGGATCTTTACGATCTCCCATACTGTGATGATAATGTGCGGCGGAGTCTCAAAGGTTGTTCTTTAACTCTCAACAGCTTTTGACTTGTGCACATTCTTTAACAGAAACCATGTAACAATATTAAAATGTGTAAAATTTTAGATGTGTATTCAAGGACCAAAACTCATGTGAAAAATGTCAGTGAACTTTAAAAAAAAATCCCAAAACATCAAAATATAACATAAATTACTACAATGTGTGGAACATTTTCCAGAAAAATATACAGTGATTATTGGTAATAAAAAAATCATGAGAAAGAAGTGACAGGCATTAAGCACTGTAAGGAAGAAGTGGTTTAGCTTTACTTTGTCTTGTTTTGTTTTTGAAAAGGGACACAGATCTTGAGGCAGGGTTTGCTTTACATTTTTAAAAAAAAGGTACAGATGAATAAAAAAAAAAGTGCAGAAGAAACAGATTGAAACCTCCTCAGAACAGGAATTGGCATTGGAATAAATCTGAAGGAAATATTGTAATGCATGTATATTAGCCATGTGTTTAAAATACATGCATACAAGCGTGTCTGCAGTTTGAACATGGATTGTCAGTCAAAATATTCTTCGTTATCTGATTTTTTTCTTTATGATTTACATAATCAAATAAGTCTATTCTTATTTTTTAGGGGGTTTTTTGTGTGTGTTTTTTGGGGGGGGGTCCTATAGAGCTGCAAAGGCTGGCCAATGGTGAGATTTTGCAAACGCAATCATTTTCTTATTATTAAGGTAGCTGCATTCTGTTTCCAGGGATTTTTTGTAAAGCATATGTTGCTATGAAGAGCTCTGTGTGTGTGTGTGTGTGTGTGTGTGTGTGTGTGTGTAGTAGTAGTAGTTCTTCAGTTTAACGTCCTTCCACTAAATAGTGATATCAGACGGGAAAGTGTGTGTATGTGTGTGTGCGTGCATGCATGTGTGTGTGTAGAGGGGAGGGGTATACACATAACTAATCAATCGCAATAAACAACTATTATGAAAAAGCTTAAACAAGAATTCTGGGAAAAAAACACCCCAAAAACAAAAAAACCCAACAACAACAAAAAACAACCCCAAAAACATCAAACAGCAAAAATACTAACTTTCCAATTCATATAACTTGAAGTTATCCTTATATCAGAGGAGTCTGAAAATAGGAGTATGGCTTAATGACAATACAATTTCTTTCATTAATGGAATGTCTTTTAGAACTTGCTGTAAGCTACGGACTGGGAAGGCAGGTAAGATGTTTTTCAGATCTCTGCATCGTAAAAGAATGTGATCCATGAGGGCTATAGCATGTTACAAAATGCATGTGGGAAACACTTTAAAAAGAAACTACAAAGTACCGTTTATTCCTGGAGTGATGATCTAGCCCATGTATTATCTTTTGATAAGATCAAATATCGTAATTTACATGAATATAGAAATGTTGTATCTCTTATCTACAGGTTTAAGCTCAATGCTTTTAGAACTAAATTTTTTTAAAAAGCAACATGTATCTGTGGTGTGTGTATATGTGTGTGTGTGCGTGCGCGTGTGTGTGTGTGTGTGTGTGTGTGTGTGGTGTGCTTCAGGAAAATTACATCCAGCGTCTGGTGTCCGCCATGGAGGAGGTCTTCTACACCACGCACAAAGTGCACCCTGCTCTGGTGGCTGAGGTTCATCAGTACATCTTCAGACCCAAAGGTACACTTACTTCTACGTAGTGCTACGTAGTGTGTGTGTGTGTGTTGTGTGTGTGTATGTATGTGTAAGTGTGTGTGTTCTTTTTTTAATTTTTATTTTTTTAATATTATTTTATTTCGAGGATAAGGGAATAAGCACTCATGTGGGTTTTTTTGCATCCAGTTCCTGTGTCTATGCAGTTTTGTAAATTTTGTCATCCGTTCCCACCAGCACACAATGGCCTACTCTTCCGAAAAGTGGAACGAGTTTAAACGTGTGCACAAGATGTTCTGCGTGCATTCGCACACAGGACCTTGGTTTATAGTCTCATTTGAAGGACTTTTGAGTGTGTGCGTGTGTGTGTGTGTGTGTTTGTTGTTTTTTTTAAAAAAAAGTGTGTGTGTGGGTCATTCCTAGGTTAAAGCTCCTAGGTTCCTCAGTCAGTGTACGAATGTATGTTTCCATCTTTTTGAATAAATGCTGATCATCTTCAGTGGGCTGCATGGGTCATTTGTTTGTTCTTTTTTCTGTTTTTTGTATGAAGACAATAAGATGATAAGATTGGACACTTGGAAAACCTTTGTCTCTAAAGAGTTTGGAGCTCATAGCAAAACACTCGCCCACTCCCCACCCCACTGTACAGGTACAACAATAACACCAACAAAAGATAGCATCATAACGTTATGATAAAGAGGATGCCTGTATCTTTTTTCTCAATACAAAAGCTCTGACATTGCAGAAGAAAGAAGAGACATACAACGTGAAGAAAAAATCATGAACTGAAAGTTTTAAAATCCCCCTTCAAAGCTGTTAACTAACCTCTCCTTGCTGGACAAAAAAGGGGTGGGGAGTGCCTCAAAAGCTTAAAAACGAAGCAAACCCCAGTGAGACAAAAACACTGGACCAAAATCAACCCAAAATATATCAGAATTGAAAACAAAAAGCCCACACGCCACAGAAACTCCTGAGTGATGTGCAGAAGTCAAAGTCAGAGTTAAAATCTTTTGTTTCTGGATAAAAAAGGTAACGGTGTCCCCCATAACCTATGTGGATGATCATAGGGGAGTGAGACACCAGAGACCTCGACTTCTCTAGGGCCAGCATATTGAGGGCGGCGCCCATCTCCTCTCCCTCGCTGCTTTACCTTCCCTGACCCTAAAGAGGCAGGTGCCCATTTACAACTGGGTGAACTGGGGGACTGTATTGAAGCCAAGGCGTGCAAATGGTCACCCATCAAAGTGGTAATCGCGCTCGACGCTGCTTAACCTTAGCTTGGGGAAAGCGAGTGCTCTGACCACTGAGCTAAGCCACTGCTCTGACCACTGCTTCTGGACAAACGTTGAAAAAGTAATGCATATGATTCTTCTCATCAAGCGGTCCCCAAGAGAAAGAAAGGTGGTGTATGGTTTCAGGGTTTGTGGGACTGACGCTGGACATGGTCATCGACAAAACCTACCACCTGGTGAAGAACCGGGCGCTGATGCGCTGCCTGCAGTGCCGGTCCCTGACCGCCCTGGAGATCACGCAGAAGATGCTGAACAAGGGAGGCCACCTGTACCAGCTGGCGCTGAAGGAGATCGGGGAGCTGAACACTTCCAAGATGTACACCTTCACCGACTACCGTGAGTCCTTGTCCCGCCCTTCCCCGCGGGGATGCCGGGGGCCTGTCAGTGTAAACAGCATCCCCACCTTCTGGAAATTCTGTGCTAGGAATTCCCTCTTTTCTATCCCTCTCTTTGTTTCTGCTTTTTCTTCTTATCACCACCGTCTCGTCTATTTTCTGCCTTCCTGGTCCATTCTCCTGCCTTTTTTCCAGAAAGTCTTCTCCCTTGCCGAAGTAGGATATGCTGGGCCTGACTTGTCAGGGGCTTAACGGCAGCGCAGCGCTTTTTCGTTCATTGACAGACAACGTTAGTTGCTGTCTGAGGTTCTATGAAGAAGAAGAAGATAGTCCCTCCCTGTGTAGTCTTATTAGGGGTGAGTGAGTGAGTGTGTGTAGTTTGTGTGTAGTGTGTGTGTGCATGCATGTGTGTGGTGTGTGTGTAGTGTGTGTGACAGTTTCAAAGCTCTCATACATTGCTGCATCATTTTATTTATTTTATTTTATTCTTTTATATCGAGGATAATAGAATAAACACTTATGTGCTTTTTTTTACATCCAGTCCCCGTGTGTCTTCTTCTTCTTCTTCCTTTTTTGTCATGTTTCTCCCAGGGGAGGTTTGACATTGATGAGCCTTCTCCATCTCTCTCTGTTTTGTAAATTTTGTCATCTGTTCCCACCAGCACACAATGGCCTACTCTTACGAAAAGCGGAACATGATTTAACCTGCGTGCAAGATGTTCTGCGTGCCTTGGTTTATAGTGTCATCCGAAGGACTTTTAGGGAGAGTGGAGTCTGCACTGATGTTAACTCCAGGGGATAATATCCCCTTGAACGGGAATTGAACCCGGGTATCATGCTGTAGTATGTGTGTGTGTTTATGTGTGTGTGTGTATGTGTGTGTGCTGTGTTGTGTGTATATGTGTGTGTGGGCGTATGTGTGTGTGTGTGTGTTCATTCTTGTATTTAATGTCTGTTCACTATAAGTGATATTAGATGGGATTAAGAGTGTGTGTGTGTGTGTGTGTGTGTGAACATCTTAATCATCCTGCCACCCACCTTCTTATGCCTGATTTAAAATAAAATATCTGTTCTCATAAGTTCATGCCATTTGCAAACCCCTTCTGAAAGGGAAGGTGGCAGGACAGTGTAGACATTCACCTGCCTAACAAGTAGACTATGAGGTTCTGAGTTTGATTCCCAGCTTGCCCTTTCTTCCCAGTTTTGGAGGAGAATCGAATTGAATGTCAAAGTCTTTCTGGGAGACTCTAAACCAGTCAGACCTGTGCGCTTATGAACTTGCGCACATCAAAAGAATCCAGAACAGAAAATCGGAAAAGAGCAGGGCAGGACCTCCTGACTGCCCTGGCAACATTTGTAAGTTCAATTCCCAACCGTTTTCCCGAAGTTGGAATGTGGCTAGCTTAGTAGTGGAGGAAAAAATGGTTCCAGATGCCAAAGTCTCACCATTGGTGAACCTTGGAGCTGTAGCTGGGGAACACACCCCCCCCCCCCCAAAAAAAAAAAAAAATAAAATAAACCCTCCCCCTCCTCAAACCCAAATCCTTTTTGATCTGATATTGTAGCAGTATTGACATTTTCAAAACTCTCACACTTAGCTCATCATGCTGGTTCACCCCCCCCTCCACATGACAGGCACTGATGAATCGATGTTGATGTGCGATGGTTGCAGGAGTCTCTTGTCGGTACAACGCGGTCAAGGACTGCCTGGTGCCAGACATCAGTCAGATCAGCTGTCCCTTCTGCCAGTCGTAAGTTGGAGGACCTCGGTGTCTTCTGTCGCTTTTCTATGGCCTTGTGCAGCAGCAGCAGCAGCAACAGCAGCAGCAACACGGATTTACAGAATCTGTTAACTGGAAATTTGGATAATAGCTGTGTTCTTTGGGGAGCCAGTATTCAAAAGGAAATTTTGTTCTGTGTGTGTGTGTGTGTGGATTAGAGAGAGAGAGAGAACTGGGTGAGTGGGATATATATACATATAGATAGAAATACATATACATACACACACACACACACACACACACACACACACACACACCACACACACACACACACACACACTCTCTCACATAAAAGTATACTTGGCATGATACCTGGGAGAAAGGTCAGAATGACCAAAATTGTCTTACTACCACATTATTGTATAGCACAAAGTGTATGGATTCAACTTGAAAAAGTTTATTTTGATACTTCCCAACACACACACACACACTCTCTCTCACACCAACACACACACACACACACACACACACACACACACACACACACACACACACACACACACTCTCTCTCTCTCTCTCTCTCTCTCTCTCTCTCTCTCTCTCTCTCTCTCTCTCTCTCTCTCTCTCTCTCACTCACTCACTCACTCAACCACTTCTTTCATCCAGATATTTCAGCATGAATTCAGCTCTCTCACACATACACACAATTCACACATTTTAGGGTTAAAAAAACCCACCCAGTATCATTTTTGTACTACAACGGACACTTTCCTACTTAAAAAAACCATGACACATTCATTCAATCACTATGAAAGCACAGGTCACGTCTTATATTGTGTGAACTATACATCATTTTCTGATTATTGGGTTTTTTTCCTTCCAATTTCTGACAGAGAGCTCAAGTTCCGCTACATGAACGCGGATAGCAGCATCGAGTACCATGAAGGGGACGTCACTGTGGAGCCTGCCGGGCCCAACGCTCGGTGTCAGTGCGGCTTCAAACACTACTACAACGGCAAATTCTACGACAACCGGCCCAGAGAGTAAGTGGTGGCAGATAACAGCTCTGTTAGTCATGATTTTTTTTCTTTGTTGTTGTTTGAAAGAATTTAAAGCGATAGGAAACCAACAGCAACACAAGAAAAAAGCAAAGAAACAACCAAAACATGGCTGTCCCCCACTTTGACCAACTCTCAGCTGCTATCCATCCCTTCATGAGATGATTACAGTGGTTTTGACTTGACTTGACTTGACTTGATCCCTTCATGAGATGATTAAAGTGGTTTTGACTTGACTTGATGACTTGACTTGATCCTTCACAGCCCATCCTAGCCCAGCTGGTGCTAATCGTAACAAGAACTGACCACACTTGGGCTTGGTGAAAAGGAAGTTGTGCGCTAATTCTATTGTAGCTTGGCCCTGGACCCTTCACCGAGTGATGCTGGATTTGCCACAGTGCAGCTCAAATTTACCACAGTGCGGCTCAAATTTGCCACAGTGCGGCTCAAATTTGCCACAGTGCGGTTCAAATCCAACATGCCCTTCACTGAGTTGTGCTGGATTTGCCACAGTGCGGCTCAAATTTGCCACAGTGCGGCTCAAATCCAACATGCCCTTCACTGAGTGATGCTGGCTTTGCCACAGTGCGGCTCAGAATCCAACATCACTCAGCCAAGAGTGTTACATTTAGTTTGTCCTTTTCCAGTTGCCCAGTCCAAGTGTGGTCAGCTCCTGCTGTATCAGGTCTAGCAGCAACTGGGATGGGATGGGTGGAATGGATAGCAGCTGAGAGCAGCTGAAAGTGGGGGGGGGAGAGGGGGGCGCTGACAGCTGTGTTATGAGCTGTGATTTAAAAAAAAATGTATACCACTTTAAGTCACGGTAGATTTCTCTGTGTAAAACTCGGGCTGCTCTTCCCCGGGGAGAGCGCGTTGCCACAAGAGCAGCGCCTCCCATTTTTTAGTTTTTCTCTTTCTGTCTGCAACTGTATTTGTTTCCCTGTCAGAGCGGCTTTTTTCTAACAGAATTTTGCCAGGGACAACTTTCTTGCTGCCATGGGCTCTTTTACCAGTGCTAAATAATTTTGTGTAACACACGGGATCTCGGTTTATTGTCTCATCTGAAAGACTAGCACCCAGACTCGTGGTCTAACGGAGAGGGGAAAAGTTTTGGGCCCAAATGGGAATTAAACCTCTGCACACTTTCGACCCAGACTTTACGCTTTCTAGGCAGGCGCGCTACCTCTAGACCACCGATCCAGGTGTCTGCTGTCTAGAGGCAGATGTGAGGAGTGCAGCGTGGGTGTTGTTGCAGGATTCAGGTGTCTGTCTAGAGGCAGGTGTGAGGAGTGCAGTGTGGGTGTTGTTGCAGGATTCAGGTGTTGTCTAGAGGCAGGTGTGAGAAGTGCAGTGTGGGTGTTGCAGGTTTCCAGTGTCTGTCTAGAGGCAGGTGTGAGGAATGCAGTGTGGGTGTTGTTGCAGGATTCAGGTGTCTGCTGTCTAGAGGCAGGTGTGAGGAGTGCAGTGTGGGTGTTGTTGCAGGATTCCGGTGCAGGTGTGAGGAGTGCAGTGTGGGTGTTGTTGCAGGATTCCGGTGCAGGTGTTGAGGAGTGCAGTGTGGGTGGTGTTGCAGGATTCCGGGCAGGTGTGAGGAGTGCAGTGTGGGTGTGTTGCGGATTCGGGCATGTCAGAGTGCAGGTGTGAGGAGTGCAGTGTGGAGTGGTGTTGCAGGATTCCGGGCAGGTGTGAGGAGTGCAGTGTGGTGGTGTTGCAGGATTCCGGTGCAGGTGTGAGGAGTGCAGTGTGGGTGGTGTTGCAGGATTCCGGTGCAGGTGTGAGGAGTGCAGTGTGGGTGGTGTTGCAGGATTCCGGCGCAGGTGTGAGGAGTGCAGTGTGGGTGGTGTTGCAGGATTCCGGTGCAGGTGTGAGGAGTGCAGTGTGGGTGGTGTTGCAGGATTCCGGTGCCGCTGGAGTGGGGAGGGAAGACACAGTTGGACGTGGTGCAGTGGTGGGAGAACGAGTCGGACCCCAGCTGAACAGCAACGTCTACCAGGTGGCCCAGGATCTGGTGCTGAAGCACTTCCCAGGTCGGTCTGAGCTTCTGGGTGGACAGGAACTCTGTGTGTGTGTGTGTGGGGGGATGGGGGTGGAGGAGAGTGTGTTTTGAGTGTGTTTGTTGTGTGTGTGAGTGAGATGGTGCTGTGAGTGAGTGTTTGTGTGTGTGTGAGAGAGAGTGATGTTGTTTGTGTGTGTGTGTGTATGAGAGTTTGTGTGTGCGTGAGTGTTTGTGAGTGTATGTGTGTATGTGTTTGTGCATGTGTGTGTGTGTGTGTACACACCTCTAGACCACAGATCCACCTGTTCTAAAAAAAAAGTAAAGTGTGAAAAAGGGTTGTTTTTTTTTTTTTTTATAAAAAAAAGGTACTCATCGCCAAAGTGTCTATATATAAGTGTTGTGCCCCTGTGTCCTGACCAGGTGAGTTTGGCATTGAGCGACTGCAGCAGAAGATCGTGTCGGCCATCCTGACGCTGACGGCCAGCAAGGACAAGAAGGAGGTGGCGCCCTGCGACACCCCCACGCCTGACAGCCAGGCCTGGAACGCTGAGGAAGCCTCCAAGATCATTCTGTCTGGATTCCAGGTGCGTACACTGGGGACGGGGTAGATAGCTCAGTGGTCACAGCACTCGCTTTCCCCCAGCCAAGGTTAAGCAGCGTCGAGCGTGGTTACCACTTGGATGGGTGACCGTTTGCGCGCCTTGGCTTCAGTACAGTTTCCCCAGTTCACCCAGCTGTAAATGGGTACCTGCCCTCTTTAGGGTCAGGGAAAGTAAAGCAGCGAGGGAGAGGAGATGGGCGCCGCCCTCAATATGCTGGCCTCTAGAGAAGCGAGGTCTCTGATGCCTCACTCCCCTACGACCTTATAGGTTATGGGACTCCTTTACCTTTACCTTTTATATATATATATATTTATATGGATGTTATGCTATACTGTGACTATTTACTGCCTAGATAGACCGTGTTTCCTCCTTCTTCCTCATGTCCCTGTGGTGTTTCCTCTTTCCCCTGCTTCTTTCAACAAGCCAAGATTCCACTTACCATTCCCCCGTTTTTCACAGGTTATTTCATTTGTGTTTTTTTTTTGTTTAGTTATATATCATTTGCTTTCTCTATCTGTAAGGCCTATACTCTGGTAATCTTAATGACTTTGTTATTTTCATGGGTCTTGAAATCAAGTTATCTCTTTGCACATTTATGCATTGTCACATACTGTTAAATATTCTCTTTTACATAGTATTGATAATTGTCACTGAAAGAAAAAGGATGACTTGGGGGGGGGGGGGGGGGGGGGGGTCGTTAAACTGTCAACTTGCATTCATTCAAAAGTGCAAGCATGTAAAAAAACAACACCCAACAACCTGCAATCAAATGACTTTGGTGGTAATCTAAGCACACTCGAGATTTATTGTCAGGTATTTACCACAAGTTTTCAGCCAGAATAGTGTATTTCTAAAGAAGTAAAGAAGGGAGATGTACCATTGTGGCAGGACGTCTTTTTTTTTCTTTTTAAAGAGAAGCAGTAACGGATGACACTGTGTTGTTCATTTATGCATCTATGTATTATTTATTTATTCTTCTATATCGAGGATAATGGACTGTGGTGTGCAGAGGCAAGGCATCCACAAGGAGGAGTTGACCAAGAGTGAGGCAGAGCGTCAGGTGAAGAAGAAGATCGAGGCCAACGCGCCGCAGCAACAGGCCAAGAAGACGACCACAGCAGCAGAGCCCTCTACTTCCTCTGCTGCTGCCAGTAAACGAAACAGTCCCATCAGGGTTAGTTGGGTGGAAAAACAAAAAGAAAGAAGAGAAAAACCCAGGAAAAAAGAAAGTGTATGGTATGCTTGTCTGCATGAGTGAGAGTGTAAGTGATAGTTGAACAGGATCAAATATATGTGCAGTGTTATTCTTGGCTGTGGCATTGTGGGATTCAGTTGGGGGGGGGGGTGTTGGGTTTTTTTTATCATCTGGACTTGGAACAATTTTGAGCAGGGAAGAGAGAGAAAGCTTGAGAACTAGAATATGATGACTGGCCAGGAGACATGTATTATTTATCAATACATACAAGAATTATTTGCAAAACAAGGTCCCAAAAGACAGGGAGTTCTTGACTTTTAGTCTGTATGTAGTTGCAGCACAGTTTTATTTTGAGATTAAAAATTTTATGAAGTGACAGTCCTGATATGGACTCTGTTGTCGGCGGGGCTATAAACAAAAAGATTGGAATGGATTGGATTGGATTGGAGTTCTTGATTGTCCTCCAGACGTGTGTAGGACTCTGAATACTTTATCATCTCAACATGAAGAGAAATTCATGCAGGTTACAATTACACCTGTAAAGTAAACACGTATCAAAACAATAAAAGGGCACAAATCAGTTCCAGGCTCACAGACAAACCATCTTTATACCTATGCTTCGATATGCTGGTCATGCAAACAGAAGCACGCAAACAAATCTGATGATGACAGCAGTTCTCCGAGGCAAGGTTGAGGGCAGAAAGAAAAGAGGCAGACCACCAACATCCTACATTTGCCAGCATCAGTGAGGTCAGCACACTGGGAGGAGGGCTACAGGAGATCATGGAAGTCAGGAGAGAGAGAAAAAGATGGGGAACCCAGGTGGCGTCAGGTGGCACACCGAGCCAAATCCAACATCACTCAGTCACGAGTGCTCATTTTAGTGCTCCCCTTCCCTCTATTTTATTCTTTTATTTCGAGGATAATGAAAAAAACGCTCATGTGCTTTTGTTCATCCAGTCCCTGTGTGTATGCAGTTTTGTAAATATTGTCATCCATGCCCACAATAGCCTACTCTTCCGAAAAGCAGAATGGGTTTTAACTTGTGCGCAAGATGTTCTGCATGCGTTCGCACATGGGACCTTGGTTAATAATCTCATCCAAAGGACTTTGGGGGGGAAGTGGAGTTGGCGGTGATGTTAACTCCAGGGGAAAATTCCTTTACCAAGTCCAAGTGCGGTCAGTTCCTGCTAGAGCTAGCAGCACCAGCTGGGCAGGGCAGGGCAGGGCAGGGCAGGGCAGGGATGGCAGGGCAGGGCAGGGATGGCAGGGCAGGGCAGGGCAGGGCAGGGATGAACTGAAGAGCAGCCAGAGTGAAGGAAACGGACGGTTGTGGTGGAGCTCCTGCTGTAAACGGCAGCGATGGAGACAGGTAAACAGGTGAAGGTAAAGTGAAGTGTGGTGTTATTTTGTGTGTGTGTGTGTGTGTGTGTGTGTGTGTGTGTGTGTGTGACAGACCTCCCTGACCAAAACGAGGGCCTCGGCTATGAAGGCCTCGTCATCAGCACCGTCCACCCCAAGTCGCCAGGCTGGTACCTCGTCCCCACAGTCAGCCACCCCCCCATCCACCCCTAAAGTCGCCGCCAAGGAAAAGAAGATCCGTGTTGTTGCTGCCGGTGGTTCGTCGGTAA
>CM054158.1:7748915-7841415 GCA_028751875.1 Rapana venosa
AAACCTTCACCACGCAGTAGTGGCATTTTGAGTTTTGATATAGAAAACATCGTCCATACAGTATTGATATTTGATTCACAAAACCTTCACCACGCAGTAGTGGCATTTTGAGTTTTGATATAGAAAACATCGACCATACAGTATTGATATTTGATTCACAAAACCTTCACCACGCAGTAGTGGCATTTTGAGTTTTGATATAGAAAACATCGTCCATACAGTATTGATATTTGATTCACAAAACCTTCACCACGCAGTAGTGGCATTTTGAGTTTTGATATAGAAAACATCGACCATACAGTATTGATATTTGATTCGCAAAACCTTCACCCCGCAGTAGTGGCATTTTGAGTTTTGATATAGAAAACATTGACCATACAGTATTGATATTTGATTCGCAAAACCTCCACCACACAGTATTGATAGTTGATTCGCAAAACCTCCACCCCGCAGTCTTGGGCTTGACGACGGCTGCCTGTGTGGTTGCAGCGGGCGGGGACAGCCTGGACCACTCGCTGATCTCTCTGGGGATCCTGGCGGAGACGGTGGGGGTGGACCTGTGGAGCCTGGTGCAGAGCCAGCCCCACCACTTCTCCCCGGGCGGCCTCTACTACCGGCAGGCACAGCGCGACGTGGGGCTGGTGGCCGACAAACACTTCACCTTCCCTGTCTTCCCCGGCAAGGTGAGACAGGCGCACACAGTGTGCTGTGCTGTGCCTCTCTGTTTGGGTTTTTCTCCTGTGTGTGTGTTTGTGTGTGTTAGAGAGTGTGTGTGTGTGTTAGAGAGACAGTGACAGTGACAACAGTTTATTGTGATAAGCGTCAACGCCCATTCACAAGGGGACAGTGGGATGGGGACTGGGCACAAAACACAGAATCAACGAAAAGCATAATCAATTAATGATAGCCCAAACAGTCTTCATGACATGGATTCCATATCATTGTTCTATATACATATAATGTCATTCATCGGACCACAGTTGTGTGTTAGAGAGAGAGAGAGAGTGTGTGTGTTTGTGTGTGTGTTAGAGAGAGAGAGAGTGTGTGTGTGTTTGTGTGTGTGTGTTAGAGAGAGAGAGAGTGTGTTTGTGTGTGTGTTAGAGAGAGAGAGATGTGTGTGTTTGTGTGTGTGTTAGAGAGAGAGTGTGTGTTTGTGTGTGTGTGTGTTAGAGAGAGAGAGAGTGTGTGTGTTTGTGTTAGAGAGAGAGAGAGTGTGTGTTTGTGTGTGTGTTGTGTGTGTGTTATAGAGAGAGAGAGTGTGTGGTGTGTTAGAGAGAGTGTGTGTGTGTGTTTGTGTGTTGTTAGAGAGAGAGAGAGTGTGTGATTGTGTGTGTGTTAGAGTGGTGTGTGTGTGCGCACGCTAGAGAGAGAATGTGTGTGTTTGTTGGTGTGGAGAAGGGGAGTGTGTGTTGGGGGGGGGAGGGGAGAGGTGTGTGTATGTGCGTGTGTGTGTGAGAGTGAGGGAGGGGTGTGTGTGAGAGGTATGTGTGTGTGTCTGTTGTGGGTTTTTGTTGGATGTCTTTGTGTGCGAGGTGGGGGATGGAGCGTCTGTGTGTGTGCACACGCGCAGCGCACATATGTGTGTTCTATGGGTCTGTGATTCTAGACAGCACACATATGTATGTTCTATGGGTCTGTGATTCTGTGTGCACGAGGCTGGGTACAGACGATGGAGCCACAACGCCTCTGAATGTCATCCCTCTCTCTATACACGGTAGTTGTCAAAGATCATGCAAAGGAGGGGAGACTAGGCACACGCTTAGTGCAGTGCTGTAGCGTTGATGCTGAAGGCAGGGGTTTTGTGTTGCGTTGTATGACACTGTCAGATGTTGATCGGTCTGTGCAGTGATAATCCTCCATAGCTCGTTTCCCTCTGTGCTGCAGGGAGCTGGCCCTGGCAGGGAAAACATCACACAACAAATGTATACTCTGTTGTTGTTGAGACATGCAGATTATAGGTAGGTAGGTAGGTGCTCATCTGCCTGTGTGCATAAACACGCTTGCACATACACGTGTGTGTGTATGTGAGTGTGTGCATATGCACACATGCACGTGTGCATGCACACACTCACACACACACACACATACACACACACACACACACACACACACACACACACACACCTGAAATCACATCTGATGATCACTCTCTCTCTCTCTCTCTCTCTCTCTCTCTCTCTCCCCTCTCTCTCTCTCTCTCTCTCTCTCTCTCTCTCTCTCTCTCTCTCTCTCTTCTTCTCTCTTTTCTATCTCTCCCCTCTCTCTCCTCCCTCTCCTCTCCTTCCTTTCTCTCCCTCTCCCCCTTCCTCCCCCTCCCCCCTTCTCTCTCCCTCCCCCCCCCCTCACCCCCTCCCCCCTTACCCCTTAACCTGTCCATCACCACTCCCACAGACCCCCAACACACACACACACACACATACAGTGACTGCAGTGTTGCGATGTTTTCCCAACAGACCTTCTGCTACAACGCCATCCTGGACCGTGTGGAGTTGTGTCTGGATGACCTGGGTCACTTTGAAGTGGAGGCTGACGTGGAGAAGAAAGCTCACCAGCGGGAGAGGACGGGGACACAGCACAGTCACCACCACACCTCGGCGCCCTCTTCAGGCAAGTCACTCTGCCATCAGGGTTTTAAACAAAAACAATTTTTTGTTAAGGTTTGATTTTTTTGTTTTGATTTCCGTTCCTTGGCTAGGGGGACGGGATAGCTCAGTCAGTGGTCAGAGCACTCGCTTTTCCCCAGCCAAAGTTAAGCAGCGTCGAGTGTGGTTACCAGTTGGATGGGTGATCGTTTGTGCGCCTTGGCTTCAGTACAGTTCCCTCAGCTGTAAATGGTACCTGCCCTCTTTAGGGTCAGGGAAGGTAAAGCAGCGAGGGAGAGGAGATGGGCGCCGCCCTCAATATGCTGGCCCCTAGAGAAGTGAGGTCTTTGACCCCTCGCTCCCCTACGACCACATAGATTATGGGACAGCTTTACCTTTTGCTTGACTACAGTTCTGAGGTTCTTTGCTTGGCTTCAGTTCTGAGGTTCGCCAGTGATGACAGTTTGCGTTTCACAGCGTACAGATCCAGCATGACTCGGTGAAGGGTCCAGGGCCTAGTGCTAAAACTAGCTCCTCTCTTTTACCAAGCCAAGGGGTCATTTCCCTGCTGAATTAACCCAGCGGATGAAATGGACAGAGTGGAGACCCAAAAGGGGGGGAAATGACAGCGGGGGTTTTGCAACGTTTTTGCCCCCCTTTTAAGTACGTGCTTTCCCGATTTGGGATGTGTTTACCCAACACAACACACTCACACTCACACACTAACCCCCTACACACAAACACACATACATTTAAACCCCCACAAAACACCAACCCCCCCCCCACACACACACCCCAACACACATTCCCCACACACACACCACACTACACTCCACACACGTCATTTCACCACACAACACCACACTCAAACCAAAAAAAAACCCTGGATTTCCACATGTGAGCATTTGTTACCGTTTATAAAACCCTTGTACAAAAATAAAAGTCCCCGATTTTTTGGTTTCAAAATGTTAATTTCCCAGGGGATGGGGGCAATTGCTAAAAATATTCTGTGATTGTTACTTTTTTTTTTTAATCTGCGTCACGCGGAAAGATCGAAGGGAGGACCCCAACAGAGCCAGCTTGGGCAGCAGCGGCGCCATCCCCAAAAATATTTTCCCCGCATGCCTTTGAAGGTCCGGGCCAGCCTGAGGGTCCGCTTTTTGGACGACAAAAAGGCGGATGTGCTGTGACGGAGAACATCCCCGGGGTGCTCGCCGGTGCGGTTTTTTGACCGGAGCACAACCCCTCCTGCCGAGGAGGGCCGGAGAAAAGGGGGATGGAGACGGGACCCAGGGAGCAAAGGGTGAGGGCCAGGAGGACGGCTTGGCTGGTAAGGGGTGTGTGTGGGTAAAGGGTGGTTTGTTTGTGTGGTAAGGGGGTGTGTGTGCTGGTAAAGGGGGGCTTTGTGTGTGTGTGGTAAGGGTGGGTTCTGTGGTTTTGGTGCTGGTAAGGCTGGCTTCTGTGGTGTTTGCTGGAAGGGCTGGCTTGTGTGTGTGTGCTGGTAAGGGGGTGGCTTCTGTGTTTGTGGTAAGGTGGCCCCTTTTGTGTGCTGGGAAGGGTGGCTTCTGTGTGTGTGTGGTAAAGGGCTGGCTTTTATGTGTGCTGGTAAAGGGGGTTCTGTGTGTGCTGGTAAGGGTGTGTGTTGTAAGGGCTGGGTTCTGTGTGTGTGCTGGTAAGGGCTGGCTTCTGGTGTGTGTGGGGGTAAGGCGGTTCTGTGTGTGTGGTAAGGGCTGGTTTTGTGTGTGTGTGGTAAGGGCTGGCTTTTATGGTGTGGTAAGGGGGTTCTATGTGTGTGGTAAGGGGGGGTTCTGTGTGTGCTGGTAAGGGCTGTGTGTGCTGGTAAAGGGGGGCTTTTGTGTTGTGCTGGTAAGGGTGGTTCTGTGTGTGTGTTTCTGGGAAGGTGGCTTCTGTGTGTGTGTGGGAAGGGCTGGCTTTGTGTGTGTGGTAAGGGCTGGCTTCTGTGTGCTGGTGGGTGGCTTGTGTTGTGCTAGTAAGGCTGGCTCCTGTGTGTGTGGTAAAAGGGTGGCTTGTGTGTGGCTGGTAAGGGCTGGCTTTTGGGTTTTCTGGGAAGGGCTGGCTTTTGTGCTGGTAAGGGCTGGTTGCTGGTAAGGGTGGTTCTGGTGTGTGTGTGGTAAGGGTGGCTTGTGTGTGTGTGTGCTGGTAAAGGGCTGGTGTGTGGTAAGGGGTGGTTCTGTGTGTGTGCTGGGAAGGGGGTTCTGTGTGCTGGTAAGGGGGTGGGTTGTGTGTGTGTGCTGGTAAGGGGTGTGTGTGTGGTAAGGGCTGGCTTCTGTGTGTGTGCTGGTAAGGGCTTGGCTTGTGTGTTTTTTGTGCTGGTAAAGGGTGTGTGTGTGGGAAGGGCTGGCTCCGTGTGTGCTGGTAAGGGGTGGCTTCTGTGTGCTGGTAGGGCTGTTGGTGCTTTTGGGAAGGGCTGTGGTGCTGGGAGGGCTGTGTGTGTGGTACGGGGGTGGCTTCTGTGTGTGTGTGCTGGTAAGGGCTGGCTTTGTGTGTGGCTGGTTCGGGCTGGTTCTGTGTGTGTGTTGGTAAGGCTGGCTTCTGTGTGTGTGTTGGGAAGGGCTGGTTCTGTGTGCTTTTGGGAAAGGGCTGTGTGTGTGGGAAGGGCTGGGTTCTGTGTGTGTGTTGGAAGGGTGGCTTTTGTGTGTGTGGTAAGGGTGGTTCTGTGTGTGTGTGCTGGTGGGTGGCTTGTGTTTTGTGTGGTAGGGTGGTTTGGGTGTGTGGGTAAGGGCTGGCTTTTGGGGTGTGCGGTAAGGCGGTTCTGTTTGTGTGCTGGTAAAGGGGTTGGCTTTTTTTGTGGGGTTTTTGTGTGTGGTAAGGGCTGGCTTTGGTGTGCTGGTAAGGGCTGGTTTCTGTTTGTTGGTGGTAAGGGGGCTTCGGGTGCTGGTAAGGGGTGGCTTGTGGGGTTTTGGTAAGGGTGGCGTCTGTGTGTGTGGTAAGGGGGCCTCTGTGTGTGCTGGTAAGGGTGGTTCTGTGTCCTGAAAGGGGTGGGTTGGTGTGTGCTGGTAGGGCTGGCCTCTGTGTGTGTGTGGTAAGGGCTGGCTTGTGTGGGGTGTGGGAAAGGGGGGCCTCGTGTGTGTGTAAGGGATGGCTTGTGTTTTGTGCTGGGAAGGGTGGGTTGGTTTTTGCTGGTAAGGGGGCTTTTGTGTGTGCTAGTAAGGGCTGGCTTCTTGTGCTAGTAAGGGCTGGCTTGGTGTGTGTAGTAAGGGTGGTTGTGTGTGTGTATAAAGGGTGGCTTCATTGCTAGTAAGGGTGGATTCTATGTGTGGGAAGGGTGGCTTCTGTGTTTTTGGGAAGGGCTGGTTCTATGTCCTGTAAGGGGTGGCTTCTTGTTGGGAAGGGCTGGCATGGTGTAAGGGATGCTTCTATGTCCCAAAACAGGGATGGGATTGTGTAAAAGGGGTGGGTTCCGTGTAAGGTCCGGTTCTGTGTTCTTTAAGGGGCTTCCGTAAGGGGGGGTTCTGTGTTCTTCTAAGGGTGGCTTTTGTTTTTTAAAGGGGTGGGGTGCCATGTAAGGGCTGGTTCTGTGTTTTTCTAAGGGTGGCTTTGTGTTCTTCTAAGGGCTGGCTTTCCTGTAAGGGTGTTTTCTGTGTTCTTTAAGGGCTGGTGCCATGTAAGGCTGGCTTTGTGTTCTTTTAAGGGGTGGCTTCTGGTTTTTTAAGGGGTGGCTTTGTGTTCTTCTAAGGGGTGGCTGCCCTGTAAGGGTGGCTTCTGTGTTCTTCTAAGGGTGGTTCTGGTTCTTTAAGGGGTGGCTTCTGGTTTTTTTAAGGGCTGGCTCCATGTAAGGGCTGTTTTCTCATTCACAACTTCCCCTCTGGCCCACGCATTGTAGTTATTGAGGCCCATTTTAAAAAGTTTTTAAAGGGGGGTTTTTGGGTTTTTGGGTTTGGTTTAAATTTTTTGGGGGTTTTTGGGGGGGGGGGGGTTTTTTTTTGGGGGGGGGGTTTTTTAAAGTTTTTTCCCGGTGGGGGGGGGGGCCCCTTTTTTTTTTTTGGGGTTTGGTTGGGTTTGGTTTTTTGGGGGGGTTTTTTTAAAACCCGGGGGGGCCTTTTTTTAAAGGGGGGGGGTTTTTTTTTGGGGGGGGGGGTTTTTTTTTTTTCCCCCCCGGGGTTTTTTTTTTAAACCCCCGGGGGGGTTTTTTTTTTCTTTTTTTTGGGGGGGTTTTTTTGGGGCCCCTTTTTTTTAAGGGGGGGGGGGTTTTTTTGTTTTTTTTGGGGGGGGGGGGGTTTTTTTTTTTTAAAACCCCCCTTTTTTTTTTTTTTCCGGGTTTTTTTTTTTGGTTCCCGGGGGGGGGTTTTTTTTTTTCCCTTTTTCCCGGGGTTTTGGGGTTTTTTTTTTAAAAAAGGGGGAGGTTTTTTTTTTTTAAGGGGGTTTGGGTTTTTTTTAAATTTTTGGGGGGTTTTTTTTTTGGGTTTTTTAAAAATTTTTTTTTTTTGGGGGGGAAAAAAGGGGGGTTTTAATTTGCTTTTTTTTTTTTTGGGGGGTTTTTTTAAGGGGTTTTTTAATTTTTAATTAAGGGGTTTTTTTTCCCCGGGGGGGGGGTTTTTTTTGGGGTTTTTTTTTTTTTTTTTTTTAAAAAAGGGGGGGGTTTTTTTTAAAAATTTTGGGGTTTTTTAGTTTTTTTTTTTCCCCCCTTTTTTTTTTGGGGGGGGGTTTTTTTTTTTTGGGGTTTGGTTTTCCCCGGGTTTTAAAAGGGGTTTGGGTTTTTTTAAAAATTTTTAATTTTTTTCTTTTTTGGGGTTTTTTTTTTGGGGGCCTTTTCCCCCCCGGGGCCCCCCGGGTTTTTTTTTTTTTCCCCCCCTTCCCCCTTAAGGTTTTAAAAATTTTTAATTTTTTGGGGGGGGTTTTTTTGGGGTTTAATGTTTTTTTTTTTTTCCCTTTTTTTAATTTTTTGGGGTTAAAAAAAAAGGGGGTTTTTTTTGGGGGGGGGGGGGTTTTTTTCCCCCCGGGGGAAAAGGCTTTTTTTTGGGGGAAAAGGTTTTTTTTTCCCCCCAAAAAAAAAAAAAAGGGGGTTTTTTTTTTTTTTTTTGGGGGTTTAAAATTTTTTTTTTTTTTTTTTTTGGGTTTTTTTTAAAAAATTTTTTTAATTTTTTTTTTTTTGGGGGGCTGGCTCCATGTAAGGGCTGGCTTCTGTGTTCTTCTAAGGGCTGGCTTCTGTGTTCTTCTAAGGGCTGGCTTCTGTGTTCTTCTAAGGGCTGGCTGCCATGTAAGGGCTGTTTTCTCATTCACACACTTCCCACTCTGGCCTACAGCATTGTCAGTTATTGAGGCCTACATTTAAAAAGTTATGTTGTAAAATGTTATGGTAATATTGTCTTCAGTCATGTAATGTTATGTTGAGATTGCCTTCAGTCATGTAATGTTATGTGGAGATTGTCTTCAGTCGTGTAATGTTATGTGGAGATTGTCTTCAGTCATGTAATGTTATGTGGAGATTGTCTTCAGTCATGTTATGTTATGTGGAGATTGTCTTCAGTCATGTAATGTTATGTGGAGATTGTCTTCAGTCATGTAATGTTATGTGGATATTGTCTTCAGTCATGTAATGTTATGTGGATATTGTCTTCGGCCATGTAATGTTATGTGGATATTGTCTTCAGTCATGTAATGTTATGTTGAGATTGTCTTCAGTTATATAATGTTATGTTGAGATTGTCTTCAGTTATATAATGTTATGTTGAGATTGTCTTCAGTCATGTAATGTTATGGTGAGATTGCCTTCAGTCATGTAATGTTATGTGGAGATTGTCTTCAGTCATGTGATGTTATGTGGAGATTGTCTTCAGTCGTGTAATGTTACGTGGAGATTGCCTTCAGTCATGTAATGTTATGTGGAGATTGTCTTCAGTCATGTAATGTTATGTGGAGATTGTCTTCAGTCGTAATTTTACGTGGGGATTTCCCTTTCAGTATGAAAGTTATTGGATTTTGCCTTCAGTCAGTAATGTTATTGGAGATTGTCTTCGTCTGTCTTTATGTGGAGATTGCCTTTCAGTATGTGATTTTATGTGGAGATTTGTCTTCAGTCGGTAATGATTGTAAATTGTTTTCAGTCATGAAATGTTTTTTGGGAGATTGTTTTCAGTTGTCATGTTTGGGGAGATTGTTTCATCATGCATGTTAGGGAGTGCCCTTCAGTCAGTGTGTTAGGGGGAGATTTCTTCGTCGTGTAAGTTTGGGGATTGTTTCGGTTTTAAAAAGTTATTGGAGATTGTCTTCGTATTAATGTTATGTGGAGATTGTCTTCAGTCAGTAATGTATGTGGGATTGTCTTCAGTCATGTAATGTTATTGGAGATTGCTTCAGTCGTGTAAGGTATGTGGAGATTTCTTCAGTCGTGAAATTTTATGTGGAGTTTGTTTTCAGTCTGTAATTTTATGGGAGTTTTGTTTCATCATGTAATGTTAGGTGAGATTGTTTCATCATGTAATGTTATGGTAAAGATGTTTCAGTCATGTAATGTTATGGTGAGATTGTCTTCAGTATGTAATTTTTATGGTGAGTTTGTTTCAGCCTTAATGTTATGTGGGTTTGTTTCATCATGTAATGTTATGTGGAGATTGTCTTCACCCATGTAATGTTTGTGGAGATTGTTTCCCCCCCCCCCCCCCCGGGGTAATGTTAGGGAAAATTTTGTCTTCAGAATTTTTAATGTTAGGGTGAGATTGTCTTCATGTTTTAATGTTAGGTGGATTGTTTTCAGTCGGGGTAAGTTAGGGGGAAGATTGTCTTCAGTGTGTAATGTTTTTGGGGAAAATTGTCTTCAGTCTTTGAAAATTTTTATGGTGTTTTTTTGTCTTCAGTCATGTAATGTTATGGTGAATTGCTTAAAGGCATGTAATGTTTTTGGGGTGAGTTTTGCCCTTAAAGTCATTTTAATGTTATTTGGGGATTGTTTCCCGGGTCTTGAAATTGTTTAGGGTGAGATGGTTTTTCCGTCATGTCTGTTAGCCCCCCCATGGGGATGCGGGGGGCTTCTCACTAAGGTTACCAATCTACGCCCTTAATCGGGGCCCTTCATTTGGGGACGACTGCAAAATTTTCTTTTTTGGTACACCCTAAAAAAGCACATTTTATTCTAAAGAAATTTAAAAAAAAGCAAACCCCTAAAACTTCACCCATTTCCCCTTCTTTTATTTAAAATTTTAAATCAGTAAGATAAAACATCTATGAAGTTGGTCGGGTTTTTTTTGTCAAACCTTTTTTTTTGGGGGAGGGGGAAGGGAGGGTCCAAAAGGGGTTTCAAGAAAAAGGAAAAGCTTTTTGTAGGATTTTTTTCGATTCTCCCCTTTCACACCCCAACCAAAACACAAAACCCCACTCCACACCCCCAACACACTCCACACACACACCCACACACAACACCACACCACAAAACCACCACACCCCAAAACATGCCCACCCAAAACAAAAAAAAAAAATTAAAAAAATTTTTTTAAATTTTTTTAATTTTTATCAAATAAAAGAAACAGTTTCGTTTTTTTTTTTTGTTTTGTTTTTTTTTTTTTTCCCCAAAAAAAAAGTTGTGCCCTTTAACGGAAAATTTCAGTCTCGTGTTTCAGCTTTGTGGTTTTTTTGCGTTTGACAGCCCCAATTTAACGCCCCAAGGGCCCGGGGTTAAAGTGTGCTGGAGCCACCCCCCTGCCCCCCCCGTCCCCCTTTCCTGCGCTGTTTCACTGGGGGACTCACAGGCGGGGGCGGACCCTGTTCCCCACCACAGTGGGGAAAGCGTAAATGGACGTCTTCGCCCAGGGTGGGAGGGGGCCCGAAGGGGGGGGAACCCAAAGCCCCTTTGAGAAATGAGGGGAGAAGGACCCATGGAGACCCAGCCCCTCCCAAACCCCTCCTCCGCTGTGAGGAAAACTGTGAGTATTTAAAAAAAAGAGAAGAGAGAGGGATTTGGGGAGTTTTTAAACAAAAAGAGAGAAAAGGAGGATTTGTGAGTATTTAAAAAAAAGAGAGAGAGAGGGGGAAACTGTGAGTATTTAAAAAAAAGGGAAAAGAGAGAGGGGGACTGGAGAAATTAACAAAAAGGAGAGAAAAAGAAGGGACTGTGAGTATTTAAAAAAAAGAGAGAGAGAGGGGGACTGTGATTATTTAACAAAAAGAGGAGAAAAAGGGGGGGACTGGGGGGGAAGAAATTTAAAAAAACAAAAAAAAAAAAGAGAGAGGGGAGGGACGTGAGTTTTTAAAAACAAAAAGAGAGAGGAGAGGGACTGGGGAGAAATTTTAACAAAAAGAGAGAAAAGAGGGGGGGAACGGGTGAGTTTTTAACAAAAAGAGAGAAAAGAGAGAGAGACTGTGGGGTATTTAACAAAAAGAGAAGAGAGAGGGGACTTGAGTATTTAAAAAAAGGGAGAGAGAGAGAGAGACTGTGAGTATTTAACAAAGAAGAGACTTTTGAGTTTTTAAACCCAAAAAGGGAGAGGAGAGAGACTGTGAGAATTTAAAAAAAAAAAAAAAAAAAAAGAGAGAGAGACTGTGAGTATTTAACAAAAAAGAGAGGAGGGGAACTGGAGTATTTACAAAAGAGAGACTGTGAGTATTTAACAAAGGGGAGGGGAGACTGTGAGTTTTTAAACAAAGAGAGAAGGGGACTGGGGAGAAATTTAACCAAAGAGAGAGAGACTGTAAAGTTTTTAAAAAAAAGAGAGAGAGAGAGCGGAGTTTTTAAACAAAAAGAGAGGGACTTTGGGAAATTTAAAAAAAGGAGAGAGACTGTGAGGGGTTTTAACAAAAAGAGAAAAAGACTGTGAGTATTTAAAAAAAAAAGGGAGAGAGAGATGTGTTTTTTTTAAACAAAAAAGAGAGAGAGGAAAACTGGAGTATTTAACAAAAAGGGGAGAAAAGAAGAGACTGTGGTTTTTAACAAAGAGAGAGAAGAGAAGACTGTGAGTTTTTAAAAAAGAGAGGGGGAAGAGAGAGAGAGAGAGCTGTAGTATTTAACAAAAAAGAGAGAGAGAGACGTGAGTTTTTAAACCCCAAAAGAGGGGGACTGTGAGTATTTAAAAAAAGAGAGAGAGGGGAGAGAAGAGAAAAGAAGAGAGAGAGATGGGGAGTATTTAACAAAAAAAAGAGAGAAAAACCGAGTTTTGGGAAGAGGGGAGAGAGAGAGAGAGAGAACTCAAACTCGAACCGAAACGATTTATTCAAAAAAAAGGCCTTTTTGGCCCTACATGAAGGGGTTTTGCCGAACTGTTTATTTTTTGGGTTTTAAACACATCGCACCCACACCCACACACCACACCCCACACACACCCCAAAAACACAGACCAAAATTGTTACTGTTTTTAACACAAAGTCGCTAAAAAAATATACTTAGGATAACATTATTTTCTTTTTTCTAAAGGCTTTACACAAATATAAAGTGAGGCTCCCGCAAAACCTCAGGAGGGATTTGATGCCGGGAGAAAACAAGTCTAAAAAATTTAGGCTGTCTACTATTTTTAAAAGGGGAAGGGTATTTTTTCCCTTTAAACCCCCTCAAAATGGACACCCACAAGACAAAGGGGTACTTCATCCCCCGGAGCCTTGCTTACATAAGGGGCCAATAACAGCCTGACGTCGTCAATATCATGTTTTTCTGTATCTGAATTTATGAAAATTTATATCGGGATACCCCAAGGGTCTAAACTTAGAAAATTTATTTTTTCAAATGTATACCCAAAATTTCAAGTTGTGGAAAATTTTTGACATCATGCGAACTTATAAATTGTTTTGTACATTTTAAATCTTTCACTGTTTTGTATTTTGTTTACTCCATTGCTCCCCATGGGCAGTCAATCTTTTCTTTGCCTGAAAGCTTAATAAACTCTCAAAATTTTCCCAAACCTTGATTGAGCCAAACAAATCCAAACCCCGGTTAAACCCAAAAAGTACGTATTTTTTGTTGCCCAGTTTTTTTTCCCCTTTTTGACACTAGATCAAAAAAGCATCTTGTAGGTTTTAAAAAGGGTTTAGCCGGGCTCTCATTCAATGCAGATCTTAACCCCAATTCTAATGCATCTTACAGCAGCATTAACAGAGAGGGGGGTATCTTTTATTTTTTCCACTATAAACAAGTTTTTTTTGGTGTACGTCAAACAAAGCCTAAAAACTGTTTTTTAAAAGAAAAAAAGGGGGTTTTACAAAAATTCACAATGTGTTACAGCTCCCCAAAACCCCCCTATTTCTGCACCATTTTCCAGTGGGTTGTATTTGTGCACCCAAATATTTTAATGAACAAACCCAAAAGGGTTTTTTTAAATTTTTTTCTTTAGTTTTTTAAACACAAATAACAAAGCTTTTTTTTACCTCGATTTTGCCAGATCTTTACATGAAATTGTGAAACTAACTTAGTAGAAAAAAGTTTTCCTAAATATTTAAAAACATTAAATAAAGGGGCAGATTTTTCCCAAATTGTACAACCATTTTTCATGAGCAGCAAAATTCCCCCTTTTTCGAAAAAAAAACGATATTGCCCCCTTTCCTCAGTTTTAACCTTAAGATCCAGTGCGGGTTTGAAGCCTTTTTAAGCTGTTTAACTGCTTTTGAAAAACTAGGGACTTTTTTTCAGATAGCAGGATAACTTCATCAGCAAGCAGAAAAATTAAAACAACTCTGAGTTTTCTTTTGGGGGGAAAGTGGGACCTTTTTTACCATTATTTATGATGTCTCTGGCTAACTTTTATTGATAAAACAAAAAACAATAAGGGGCCCACATACGTCACCCCGTTTTTAACACCAGTGGTTCAGTATTTTATGTCCGTCACTTTTGTTCCCCTCTTATTCTTTCTTTTGACTTTTTGATACATGGGTCTCAAACCGTAATTGTTTACCCTTCCAAAACCATTTTTTTAGGAGAATAGGGCCACAACCCAAATTTTCCCGTTAACAGAATCAATTTTTTTCAAAATCAATTTAAAAGTTCCCTAGAGCTTACGGTTTTTGGAAACAAATGTTTTTCGTACAAAACCCAAACGAGTAAACATTTTGTCTATAGTGGAGTATCCTCTTTTTAAAACCCGCTTTGGTTTTCCCCCCCTGTAATTTTTATTCTTCATAACCCATTTTTGTAACCTTATTGTTTTAAAAAAGTACTATTTTTCTTATACTTAAATCATAAGAAAAAATTTTCCCCCGTAGTTATTTGGGTTTCCCCAACATCACCCTTTTTATGCAATGTTAGAATTTTTAAAAATTCAGCCCCGTTAAACTGGAAAAAAGACCATCATCAAAATTTTGTTGAATAGTTTTTTTTGAATGAAAAGCACAATTTTCTTCAACCCCCATTTTTTTAGAATTCACCAAAGATTTGAAACAGGGCCCCTGCTTTCTCCTTTTAATTTTTTTAAGTGCCCTAATTTTTTTCGTTTTTTAGAAAATAGGAAAATCAAAATCGCCTCTGTTCCCTCATGTCAACATTTAGTAATTTTGGAGTTTTGGGTAATGAGTCTTTTTCCCAAAAGGTTTTGAAAAAGTTTTAAAAACCCTCTGTCAAACTGAATTTTTCTATTCTTTTTGGGTTTAAATTTTTTTAAATGACCCCCTTTTTAAAAACTTTTCCAGAACTGGATTTAGAAAAAAGGGTAGATGACAAACAAAATCTGCAAGTAAGGTCTTAAATTTTACCTTTTTTTTTTTTCGTTCAAGCCCGCATTTATTTTTCCCCTTTTTGTGACAAAAAGTACTTTTTTTTGTCCTTTAATTCTTAATGTTTTTTTTGGAAAAGGGCTTTTTTAGAAGTTTTCGGGCCTTATATTTCCCTACTTTTACATTCCTTTTAAACCAAGTATCTTTTTTATGGACCTTTATTGTTTTGTACCTGTTTCTTCCTTTCAAATTCGCACTGGCTTTTTTGAAACCCCTTTTTAAACAAATCTAAAAACTTCATTTTTGTTTTTCAAACAATCTCTGAAAAGGGTTTTAAATTTAAAAATTTCACCCCAAAGTTCCCATCCTGGACTTTTTTTTTATAAACTGAGAGTTTGTTTTTTTTCCCCCCAACCCAAAATTTTTCCCTAAAAGAGGTTAAAAGTTTCCACACCGTTTATATAATGGATTAATATATAATTCCCCAGGAAAAGGGGTTTTGGGAAACAGAACGCCGGGAACAAAAAACGACATGAGTCAAAAAAAACTAGAAAAAAAAATCATCTGACACCAAAAAATAATCATTAAACTACTCCCCCAAACCCGAATGTTGTTTTAGCGCCCCTTTTTGGTCACCTTACTACGCCCCTTTTTGAAAACCCGTAAACTAAGAGCAGTGCACATAATTTAAAATAATTTTCCTTTAAATTTTTGATAACACAATCTTAAAAATTTTCGATTACTGCTTGGGGAGACATACTTTTTTCTTTGGACATTTTGAACTAAAGTCATTTTCTACTTTCTGACAAGAAAAATTTGAGGTTGGGGTTTAAGTTCCCCACTTTTTATTATATCAACTTCATCCAGTGTCACCAAAACAATTTACTAAACATTCTTCAAAATTTTTAATTCCATTTTCATTGTCCAAACATGTTATAAAAAAAAACCCCTTAAAGGTTTTGGGGTATACACACAACAAACAAAAAAAATTTTTTTCTTTTAAACCCCCCGAGATTTTGTTTACAGAGAAAAGTGCAAAAAAAGGAATGGAACATCTAAACAATTCACAAAAACATTTTTTCATGCCTTTTTAAAAAAAATAAAACCCCAAAAACGCCCCCCCTTTATGGCTAACTTTAATTGCCGACTTACAGAAAAGGGCCCTTTTAAACCCGTAAAAACATCTGGTTTTTATTTTCCCGGAATGTTTCCCCCCAAGGGGGATATAAAATCAAAAAAACGCACATAAGATACAAAATTTTATCAACAGTTTTGACAAAAAATCCTTTTCCCTTAAAGGGCAAAAAAGAAAAATTTTATTTGTTTTATTGTTATTACCAAAAATTCAATTGGGTCCCCCCCTCAAAAACTGACACTTTCCCCCAATTACATTTACCCTGACAAAACACAGCATTCATGCTTTCAAAGCATTAAAAGGGTCTTTTAAAGGAAGCTGCCTACAAAAACACCATGGTCAAACTGGGGTTTTGCCTTGGCCAAAACAGACCCTTCCCTTTGTCTAGCCCCTTTACATGGCAATTTTGGGCACGCTCAAATTTTATCACAACTGGCCTTCTTGGCAAGCCTAAAACAGAGTGTTTAACTGAGGCTGAGTGACTGGTGTTTTTTACTTTTCCCCCCCCCTGGGAAATTGAGACTATGGGGGATGATTTTATGGGCCGGCCAAAAGCTTAAATTTCCCCCCCTTTTAAGATCTTTAAGGGGCATCCCTTTTGCCATTTAAAGATAATTTTATCAAAAACCCTTCTCACTTTTTTTCCCCCCTGCCCCAGCCCTCTTCAAGAAAGGGTTCCAAAAAATTTGTGCCATAATATCTCTAACAGTTTTGGAAAAATCGTCGTCTAAAAAAAAACCCTTTAAACCTTTCAAACGAGTTTTAGCCTTAAATTCTTTGCTTTTTATAAAACCCAAAACCTGGCAAAAATGGGAAAAGTTGGTTTTTGGGAAATTTTTCCCCGTGCACACTATCAAACTTAACATTGTAAATCCATTTTTTTGAAAAAAGTTTTTTTAAAGAACATTTCACAATCAGCTCCATCCATTACTTTTTTTTCCCTCCTTTTAATAATGATATTGGTTTTCCTCTTTACCGGCCTTTTTAACTTGCATTCTTTTCCTTTGTTTTTTCCCCTTGTCCATCGTTCTGTATTTTATTGCTTTAACTCTAAATTTTTTAGTCCTAAATTGTTCATGTCTTTTCTTTAAACACACATTTCCTCTTTCCCCAAAGGGATTTAACAAGTTTTTCAAAATTTGATTTGACTCCTCAAGTCTTGGGTTTTTTGTCTTTTGCAAGTTCCCCCCCACTTTCTCCATTTGGCCCTCATCGTGGGGAAAGGTTTTCCCCAGGAGCCCCTGTAGGGGAAAGGGCTCCTGTCAATTGGGACAGTTTTTAGGTAGGTGGGGGCCAAATCTGCAAAAAACTTTGGTTTTTTCCCCGCCCCCTTTTTTCCCGGGATTGTGCTTTGCCCCCAGCACCAATCGTCAGGCTGGTTTGCCTCAGCTTCCTCCTTGGCCCGGAGGGTTTTTGTTTTCCACTTTAAACCCCAACCCAAAAAAAAAGGCCCCCCAGGGAAAAGAAAAGGTGGAGGGTCAGCCTAACAAAAACACCGCTCGCCCACTTTTTGCGTCCGGATTTGGGCACCCCCTGGCCCATTTGAATTCTGCCCGTTTGGGCATGAAGCAGGGGGAAAAACTGCCGCCCAATTTTCCCACAGACAAAACCCCTTTCAACTGCAGCGATATTCCCCTCCCCCTTTTTCCCAAAAGTATTCTAACAATGAAAAAATAAGGCCAAATTAAAACTAGCTACTAATTTACAAAAATACTAGACAATTTCCCCACGTCTTTTTCCCTTTTGCATTAAAGTGGGTCGGCCCCCGGGGGAGAGAGAGAATTTGGGGGAGAGAGGGCCCGAGTATTTAACAAAAAAAGAGAGGCTTTTGAGTATTTAAAAAAAAAGAGAGGAGAGGAGACTGTGAGTGTTTAAAAAAAAGAGAGAGAGAGAGGGGACTGGGAGTATTTAACAAAAAGAGAGAGAGGACTGGAGTTTTTAAACAAAAAGAAGAGAGAGAGAGGACTGTGATATTTAACAAAAAGAGAAGAGAGGAGACTGTGAGTTTTTTAACAAAGAAGAGAGAGAGAGAGAGACTGTGAATTTAAAAGAGAGGAAGAGACTGTATATTTAACAAAGAAGAGACTGTGAGTTTTAACAAAGGGAGAGAGAGAGAGAGAGAGAGAAGAGAGAGAGAGAGAGAGAGGACTGTGAGTATTTAAAAAAAAAGAAGAGAGAGAGATGAGTATGAGAGAGAGAGAGGACTGAGTTTTTAAACAAAAGAGAAGACTGGGTATTTAAAAAAAAGAGAGAGAAGAAGATGTGAGTATTTAACACTCTGTGGTATTTAAAAAAAGAGAGAGATGAGTTTTAACAAAGGGGAAGAAAAGAGAGAGAGAGACTGTGAGTTTTTAACAAAAAGAGAAGATGTGAATTTTAACAAAAAAGAGAGAGGAGATGTGAGTATTTAACAAAAAGAGAGGAACTGTGATATTTAACAAAAAGAGAGAGAGACTGTGAGTTTTTAACAAAAGAAGAGAGAGAGAGACTGTGAGTTTTTTAAAAAAAAAAGAGAGAGAGAGAGACTGTGAGTATTTAACAAAGAGAGGAAGGAGAGAGACGGAGTATTTAAAAAAAGAGAGAGAGAGAGAGAGAGAGAGAGAGAGGAGAGAGGATGTGAGTGTTTTAAAAAAAGGAGAGAGAACTGTGAGTTTTAACAAGAGGGGGAGAGAGAGATTGAGTTTTTAAAAACAAAAAGAGAGAGAAAGTGATTTTTAAAAAAAGAGAGAGACTGTGATATTTAAAAAAAGGAACTGTGAGTTTTTAAAAAAGAGAGAGAGAGAGACTGAAAATTTAAAAAAGAGGAGAGAGAGATGTGATATTTAACAAAAAGAGAGAGAGAGAGAGAAAACTGTGAGTTTTAAATAAAAAAAGGGAGACTGTGATTATTTAACAAAAAGAGAGAGAGAGAGAGACGATGAGTTTTTAAAAAAAAAGGAGAGAGAGAGGAGAGAGAGAGAGAGAGAGAGAGAGAGAGAGAGACTGGAGTTTTTAAAAAAAAAGAAGAGAGACTGTGATTTTAAAAAAGAAAGAGAGAGAGACGTGAGTATTTAACAAAAGGAGAGACTGTGAGTATTTAACAAAAAAGAGAAGAGAAGAGAAAGGAGAGAGAGAGAGAGAGAGGACTGGATTTAAATAAAAAGAGAGAGAGAGGAGAGAGAGACTGTGATTTTTTAAACAAAAAGAGAGAGAGAGAGAGAGAGAGAGGAGAGAGAGAGAAGAGACTTTGAGTTTTAAATAAAAGAAGGAGAGAGACTGGAGAAATTTAACACAAAAAAAGAAAGAGAGAGACTGTGAATTTAACAAAAAGGAGAGAAAGAGAGAGAGACTGTGAGTTTTTAACAAAGAGAGAGAGAGACTGTGAGTGTCAGGTGCTTGTCTGGGGGGATGCCAGGGCCGTATAAAATACATCCCCACATTCTGGAAATTCCTGTGCTAGAATTCCCTCTTTTTTTTCCTTCATGTGTTTCTGCTTCATTCTTTTTTTTTTCTGTCACTCCTCCTTTTTTCCTGCTTCTTCCCCTCCTTTTTTCCCCCAAAAAGATTTAAAAGATAACAATTTCTCCTGAAAAGTCAATACTCGGGTCCCTCATCAGGCGCTTAACGGCAGCGAAACCATTTTAGTCATATGAAGACAGCACATTTTTTGTTGAGCGTTCCAAAAGAAAAGAAATTTTTTTCATAGGTATAAAAGGGGTGTAAGAAAAGTCAAAAGATTTTTGGACATTGAAAGCAAAACATGTATCGACGGAGATGTTGTGTGCTTCGGGGTTTGTGTGTGTGCATGTCGGGGTTTGTAACGATGCCCGGGAGTCTGTACTTGTGTAAAGGGAGTGAGGATTTTAAATATTTACAAAGATAGAAAAAATCGATTTTGATGCTTTAGACCTTGACAAAAACGCCTTTTTCCTTCCTATTTTAATACACCCACTACCATCAGGCTTGAGAGGTACAGAAGCCTGCAGTGTTGGTCAGGCAATTTAATCAACACTCTCAAAAAAGACATTTGTAGAGTGATGAAGTTTTACGTGGTGGTCCCCGTCTTCCCCTGAGCCCAACAAGCCACTCTGGGTAGGGCCCCCCAAGTTTTAAAAATGCAGACGTGTCTATTGCCGAGGGTTATCCCGGGAAAAGGGATGGAGAATGGCTCCCCTCATTGTGAAAAAATTTTCTTTTGGTTTTTTGGGTGTTGTCGGAAGATTAAACCAAGCACAGCGCCTAGTTCAGGGCCCTCGTGCTTTTACACTTTGGCCTGAAGGTTTGGAAGTTGTGGTCGAGTGGATGAGAAGAATCACATTGTGAAGCTGAGGTTGAAACCAAAGGACAAATCCCCCCCTTTGAGGTCTTTTTCAAAAACCCCTCAGCATTTTCATGTGTTTAATGTCTTTCACTTCATTATCCCGATATAAAAAGAATAAATCGATAAAAAAAAAAAAAAAATTCCAGGGGGATTTCAAAATGACATATTGTCGTTTTCCCTGCATCCCTGACCAGGGGAGGGGGGGGGGGGGGGGGTGCATTGTGCCTAGCTTTCAAAGTCCTGCTGGGAACTCTGCACGAGGCCTCTTTTTGGGAGGGGGAAGCTGACATGAATTGTGGGATTTTGTAGTCATTTTGATCTTCTGCATGTGTGTGTGTGTGATTTTTAACACACACACATAAAAAAATAGGCACTGGCAGGGCTACCTTAAATTGACCTGGGAGATGTAGAAAAACCCCCCCCCTTTACTTTACCAATGGGTGCCAAGATTCAAACCCCCCCACTTCATGAACCCGTGGGAATAATAAAGTCACACAAAAGGGTAACCCCCCCAACTTTATGTTGTCCTGTGTAAATGAAAACCCCCGTTTTTGGGATCGTGTGGAGAAGGATAGACAGGGGGATTCCATTCTATTTTCTGAAGTTTGTTGCAGGTGTTGCGGCGTCACCCGATGTTCCCATGATGCCCTGGAAACCACGACAACCCCCCCCTTCAAGGGAAATAACTTAGCTTGATCATGGGGGAAACCTCCATGTGTAGTGCCAATGACAAGAAAGAATCGGTGCCTGTGCTTACTCTGCGTGCGTGCATGGTGAAAATACATGTAGCTGCATCCCGAAATTTTTTTCCGTATATACTTTTTGGGTCAGACACATAAAGAAATGTTTGTTTTTCTTTTTTATTTTTTTAAAAGGTTTTAGTTTTTATAAGAAATGTAAATTTTTGTAGAAGAAGAGCAAAACGACACAAAAGCGGTGTGCTCTGCTCTGCTATATGGCTTAAGTTGGTTATTCATGATATGCAATGTGCAAGACGACGCTTGTTGCCGTGTTTAAACATTTGTTTGAATCTTTGTGGTAGAGGGTGCAAAAAGGTTGGGCTTTTTTGTTTTTTAAAGTTTTATTAATGTGCGTTTTTGAGTGGAGATGGATGTGAAATGACTTTCACATCATTTACAACTGTCACACTGTAAGGGGGCAATAGTAACTAAAACCATGAAGGAGTATTTGTCTCTGTTGGTATCTTATCCTAGTTAGGTATGATGACCTGTCCAGAATTATCTACCTTTTGTTCCCAAATTATATGTTTAGTTTATTAATTTATTTGGTTACATTTTCTAAAGTCCACACTGAGGACGTTAACAAATCTGTGAAAAAGAAAAAGACCACATGCTGTTTGACATGGGCAACATCCACAGAACCAGAGAAAAGCCCTACCCCCACCCTATCTCCATTTTTCAGCTGAAATCAGATTGATGCATTTCTGCAATCGTTTGTAGTATTTTAAGATAGCTAAATTACTCGCAGCATGCAGACCAACCCTCCCAATGCCCCCTCCCCCACCAAAAAAAATCTCTGCGTGTATTCCGTTGCACTTTTTTCAAATGTCTCACCAGTCAGTACTTCATGATCACATGCCACTGTGAGATTCCTATTCCTTTTCTGTGTCTACTTTAGGTTGAAATCTTCATGCAGAAAACGGCTGAGCAAAGACGAGACTCACTTGCCCGTCCCTAAGTTCATGTTTGTAGAAACTCTTTGTACTCCAACAGTCCTGGGTAGCTTGTGCCTTGAAATCGATATGGAAACCTGGATTGGAAAAGTGGACACAGTCTTGTACATAAAGCGGTCAGCGTTAAGCAGATTTTTTTCTGGGCCACCATTTTTTTGTCTTTCTTTCTTGGATAATTAGGTTTTCCTCTCTGCTGAAATTGGTTGGTTGGAAAATCTTGAGAGTTCCTCAGTCTGATTTAAACATTTTAAAATTTTAATTTCTAAAAGATTGATTCATTTACTGTTTGGTTCATTTGATGAGACAGATGGTAGGTAGTTTGTGGGTGTCTGGAATGACGGTTTTCCGTTTCTTTGATGGAGTTGTTCATGGGCTGTAGGGAGACAAGAGAAGGAGGTGAGAGGAGGAAATGTGTGTATGTGTAGCAGGGTCCTAGGAGCTTGGGGTTATTTCTTCACTTTGGGGGCGAGGAGGAGTTTTAATGCAGTGCTATAGAGACAGTGAGTGAGTGAGTGAGTCAGTTCCTGTTGGTTGTGTATAAACTGGAGATGTCTTTATGGATGTTTTAGGAAAATGTATTGCCGGAACATAAAATGGTATTGAATGGAATTGAAAAGTGGTTTGTGTGTGTGTGTGTGTGTGAGAGAGATAGAATTAGTGGAATCGAAAGGTGTGTGTGTATGTGTTTTTATTTATTTTTAAAAATTTATTTATTCTTTTATTTCAAGGATAATGGAATAAGCACTCATGTGGTTTTTTTTTACATCCAGTCCCCGTGTGTATGTGGTTTTGTAAATTCTGTCATCTGTTCCCACTGGCACACAATGGCCTACTCTTTTGAAAAGCGGAACAGGATTTAATGTGTGCGCAATATGTTCTGCGTGCGTGCATGTATGTGTAAACCCTGTGAATTTTATCTTCTCTTCTGGTTTCAGAATAGACACCAAGCATGGTGTTGTATTTCATGATGGGAGAAGAAAAAGGCTTGCACTGTAGATTCACTATTTTAACTTATGATTGTTTTGTGTCAAGAATTTGACAGGAGTGTCCAGGTTTTTTCTTCCGTTCCTCGGCTAGAACTCCCAGGTTTACCAGTGGTGAGATTGTGTACATGTGACCATTGCCCAGCATGAAGGTAGCCACATTCTGACTCCAGGGATGACGTCTTAACATGGCACCAGTGTGCATGCATTTTAAAATGTTGTCATGTATTCCTACCAGCACGCAATGGCGTAGTCTTTTCTAAAAGGCAGAACAGATTTTTACATGTGTGCAAGATTTTTGCATGCATTCGTATGTGGAATATTGGTTTATAGTCTCGTTAGAAGGAGTGGGGGGTGGGAGTGGAGTCGGTGTTGATGTTAACACCAAGGGAAAAAAATCACCATGTATGGGCGCCTCAGTGTGGGTCAAATCTGGGCCATCAGATTGCGCTTAAAGCTCTAACCACTAGGCTATTCCCCTGACCTGTTCTAGTGTCGGTGAAGGCAGTGTCTTCGTGTACGTAGGTCTAGGTGTCATATTGACAGGCTAGGACAATGATGTAATCAGAACAAACTCATTCTTGAAGTTGTGAGTTAAGAACAGAGTTGTCGGTTGTGAGGGAAGGAACGGAGCAGTATGGGCGTGATGTGTAAAAGATGTGCCAGGACAGTGCTACCAGGCAATGTCTTCCTTCTGGAATGTCTGTCAATGCCCAGTAACAGAACCACATTTCTGTCAGAATATTTGGTCTGGTGTCAGCTGTGCGTCCTTAATGTTATCATTCTGGTATCTGGGTTAACATGTATAAATAGACATTAGTGCTAAGTGCCACACACCTTAACTGCTTATTGGAGACTTTTTTTTATACATTTTGTGTCAAAAGTTCAGATCACTTTGCTCACACACTTTCTCCCATCATTTGCCAAAGGTTTTCACGACAGCATCACATTGTTGTATCAACTGTTCTTTTTCCTCAGTTGGTCTTGAAGCTTGTTGACTTTTGCCAGGCATAAGCAGTTATATTGGGTCCTAGGAGTAAAGATTCACAGTGAACTTGTACATACAGGCTTTCTAGTAGTTTGACTTTTTTTCCCTAGAAAATTGATTTATACATATAATTCGCTGTAACAAAGCTTTCCTTGATTTTTAAACAGATTTGTCTTGCAATCAGTTTATAAGCAGTGGCCATGTTGGAAAACTTGACTTTATTTTCCAATCACTGATAGTGATGGTTGGAGAAGAAAGCAGTCACCGAGTGGCCTTGTGAGGAAGAAAGGTAGTCTTGTGCAACAGCAGAGCCCCAGACAGAAGCAGCCGACCTGATAAACATTTCCTTGGTGTATGTACAACAGTATGTATGAAGTGTACATGAACCCTGCTCTGTTCTTCTGCATTCCTGAGCTGCTTGCAGCGTTAAACTCCACAGGTTTGGACATGTGAGACTTCCCATGCCTGCTTGGTGGTTTTTCTCACCAGTTAGGCAGTCGTTCTCCATTATCCTGGGACTGAAGTGTTCCACATTTTTTTCTTTTCTTTAAATTTTCCTGCATCAGGTTTTTTGTTTTTTCTTAATACAAAGATTTTTCAGTAAACCTGGAGTGTACATGGCCAGTGTATTGCAATCTCCTCTGTAACCTCATGTTGAAAAAAGCAGGGGGGAGGGAGGAAAGCCACGGATACTACAGTGATTGACACCTTTCAGAAAGCCGACATTTCCCCATGTATTGCTGCCCCTGCAGACACAAGCACATGAGAAAGGAAGACTCCTCTCCTCCCTCCCTCCCTCTGTCTGTCATTGTCGGTTGGCCAAACAGATCACTGTGCTATCCGTGTCTGACACGGCAAGATGGATTTTATTTTGCTGTGAACTGTGAGGACTGAAGCTAGCTAGTCAGTGAAAATTGCTTTTCGTCAGGACTCTGGATGTTCCAGGTTTTTATGGAGTATTAACCATATCCTTAACCTTGCTGCCTGTTATTAAAGCATTGCTGCAACAAGTCAAAAGTACTCAATGTCACATATCCTCAAGGTATATTTTTTTGGTGTGCTTTTATATAGTTTGGATTCGGCAGCATAGTATTTGTGCAGGTTATTCAACAGAAATATCTGTATCTTTTGATTGTTGACGTGAATTCAAGATTCTGTAATGCACAAACTTGGATTTTGTAAAGGCAGAGGAAGATAGAGATCACAGGTCTATGTGTTTATCTCAAAGATAGTAAAAACTCACCCATAACCTGTCTTTGGCTCTTCTGAGATAGAAACTTAGTGGATATAATGACATTCTGACTTCATTTGAAGTTTTTGAAAATTCCATTTTAGTATGTTTGTATTTGTATGTCTCGTTTTATTACCGTGTTTTTTTGCATCTCCTGTTTTTGTATTTTTTAAATTTATGTTTTACACTGAAATTTGTTTGTTTTCTAAAATGTCCTGTTTAATACCTGCACACTTTAGTTGTTAGCTTTAAAAAGAGTTATGAATGTCTGGATTTCTGTTTTTCTTCTATGTATTCCTTTTGGGTTAAAAAAATTTTTTTTAAATGATTATTGTGCCGATTTGTTTTGATTTTCTCACCTTGTTTTCACTATCAGGTTAAAAAACACCACCACCACCAAACCCCATTGATACAAACCCACACTAGATTTTTAATTTTAAGTTAAGTGGCTACTATGTATCATGTAGCTGTGTCAGTTTTTCAGCTTCTTTTCTATCCCTAGCTGTTAGTTGGGCTTTAAGCTGTGATTTGTAACAACCAGCATGTATTCAAATCACTTGGTTGTCTCCATTCTCATATTTTGAAAAAAAAAAAAAAGAATTGACACAAGTGAATGTGAAATATGACCATTGTGTTACTGTAGAACATGTATTTTGAAAAAAAAGAAAAGGAAAACAGAATGAAGGTAATGAGGGGAGGGGTTTTATTTGTGCTATCAAAGGCGAGTGTTAATGAGCTTTATGTCATGACCTTTGTGGCCGTTTTTTGTTTTGTTTTTTTATGTTAAAACATTATTTGTTGTATCTGTCACAAACTACCCAAGCATGGATTTCAGCAAAACTCTGCAAACAGTATCCAACTTCATTAAAAAACATTCAATTATTATTATTTAAAAAAACCAGCCAGAAGCCCATGATGTTGGGCAAATCTCGGGTTTCTTTGTTATTGTCAAGCATGTATTTTTTCAGCGTGTTTACAAACACAAAAAGTGGGCAAGTTCTTATGTTTGCGATGCAATGCTTGAGGAATGGCCGTGTTCCGTCTCCCTAGCCATGCTGGGCAGTATGTGTGTGCGTGTGGATGGTTATACCGGAACGGTGACAGTGTCTGCTTAGAGTGAAAACTATGTATTTACCCCCCTTCAGTATTAAAATTCTGAAGTTGTCATCCACAATCGGTTTTTCAGTTGGTGATTTACATGAATGAAAATGAATTTTGTAGAGAGGTTGACCCTGTGAAATGTCTGAATTATGTGAGTCCAGAGCTGAGAATGAATGATACCCACTTGTGATTGAAAGATGCGTTTCTCTTCTCTTCATTCCTTTAACTGCTTAAGCATGTAGTGCCTGGTCTTCTCCTGTGCTTGTCACTCTGCAGGAGGTCTGCCTGCTGGCCTCAGCCCACACATTCCAATGACAGAGCAGCTTAAAAAAAAAAGAAGTTTTACAGGATACATGCGAGGTATATTTGCATTTTAATAACCTTTAAAAAAAAAAAAAATCCCCCCGAGGATAATGGAATAAGCACTTATGTGCTTTTTTACATCCAGTCCCCGCGTGTTTCCGGTTTTGTAAATTCTGAAATCTGTTCCCATTGGCACATAATGGCCTACTCTTACGAAAAGCGGAACAGGATTTAACGTGTGCGCAAGATGTTCTGCGTACATTCGCACATGGGGCCTCGGTTTATAGTCTCATCTGAAGGACTTTTGGGGAGAGTGGAGTCTGCACTGATGTTGACTGTAGGGGAAAATATCCCCTTGAACAGGAATCGAACCCGGGTGGTCTGATCACTAGGCTACCCCACCCACCTGACAGGAATGAACGTGCACATGCGATTTGTAGGTGTTTAACAGAAAGGGAATTAGGGTACTGGCGGGTTTGTGCTGACCTGGGAGGTCATACCCCCAACAATTCACCACACATCACTCCAATATCTGAACCCTCAACTTCACGGACCACAGGACTGAAGTCAAGACGTCTTGACCACTCAGTTACAGTGTCTGCTGACAAGTCACTCTCATGGAGCGCTTTGAGACACACAACACAGTCTGTCATGGGGCAATGAAGAGGCGAGTGTGCCCAGGGCACCCATGCTGGGTGGTGCAACATCATTTCAGTATTTCCGTACAGTTTCTGACATGTAATATATGCACTCGTTCTGTTCTCTTTCTTACAAGACACATATTTCATTAAAAACTGTAAATTTATTTTTAATGTAGCAAAACTATACAAATTCACAAGAAACGGTCTATTGGAGTCCAGCAGATCTTGAAAGTGTTGGTAACTGAATTCTTTGATTAATAACAGAGAAAGAGGCCATCAATTACTGTCCATTTATTAACATAATTACAGCAATATACAGGAAAGGACTAACTAGAAAAGTAAAAGAAAAAACCCAACAAACCCAAAATCTCTAAATGTAACTAAACACTTTGAGAACTACAATACGCATTGATTAATTGATGCATTCCCTGTGTACAGCCATGGGAACCCTCTACACACACAGTTTTGGCAAAGAAAACGCAGGTATGTAATCTCTTGAAAACAACACACATTTTGATCTATACAGGCTGCTGTTTTTCACAGGTGAGCATTTCCTATTAAAACATAAAATGTTGATCATGTTT
Source organism: Rapana venosa (assembly GCA_028751875.1). Lineage (NCBI taxonomy): Eukaryota > Metazoa > Mollusca > Gastropoda > Neogastropoda > Muricidae > Rapana > Rapana venosa. Next base: position 7,776,040 of record CM054158.1, read on the forward strand.
GCTCTGTGTTTCTGAAGTTAAAATGTTGCCATCTAAATATCTCTAGAAAGCTTTACAGAAGGAGAGTGCATCTATTTAAGTCACCTTCGACACTGATTCACTTGTCTATTTATACTGATATGACTGTAGGCAGTTGAACATACATGCACAAATTGCACTTATACCATAACACTCCAAACTTCCACTACATAAATGGATGTTCTAAAATAAGCAGAAAATCTATACAAATCTTATTAAGTATTTGCTATGCAGTCTAGCTGCAAAAATACAGCAACAGCTAAGTTTTGGCACCTGGTATGTATAGGACCATAATTATTTCCTTTAGCTAATTATTTCCTTTAGCTAACTACAAACTACTCTTTCTCCAGATATTTACAACTGCTTTTTCTGTCGCAACGGTACAACATGATGTATATACATTTGCTGACCTTTTAAAAAAACACACCCAGATAGAACAGTTTTCTTCACATATCTACATAGGCAAACTTAAAAAAATTGTGATTGATTACATTTTAATAAAGTTTTTGAACAGTGACACTATTACGGTTATGACTATTAGACTTCAGAGCTTTTTACATTTCTCTTGGCAAAAGAAAATCTTCATAATCACGCTGATCGATGTAGGTTTCCTCTCTCTTTTATCAAAAAATAAGATGTATTTTTCAGTCTAAGTGTTTTGACAAAAGTAAACACAGTAAACAAGCAGGCAAAAACACAAAATCTCCAGCAATTCAACACATGAATAAAACAAATCAGCACCTGAAATTCAAAGCATGCAGTAGTACAATACTGTTCATGGAACGCATCACATTCAGAAAAAGACGACTCAAACACATCACTTCGCTAAGGTAATCCTCCATGCACAGCAAGCCAGTGATGACTATCGATCTTCATTTCTCTCACTGGTCAGTAATACACATCTTTTCTAATTAAAATTTGAAATAAAAAGCCAACTGCATGGAAAAGGATGGGGAGGGGGGAATAATACACACACACACACATATAGAAAAAATTTTCAATATCAACCTTTTCATCTTTGCTCAAAAGTTTGTGATTTAAAAGAACTTGGACTAATGTGCTCATATCTCAACATCCACAAACATTTGCTATCATAATTATGTATAAACAAAAAATATCAAACATGTGACTTTTGTAACAGTGCATACAAAAGAGATCAGTGGAATCTCTTGAATTACATTGAAATCAAACAATACATCCTGAAGTAGATGGTGCACAATAACTTAACATGTTAATGATTTACATGCCATCATAGAACACTGGCACATTGCAACAGCTTTCTCTTTTCAAAGCAGCCTACTTGCCAACTGCTGTCGATTCATACACGTCTGCACAAGCTATCTGCTCCGTTAGTGGTTGTTTTTTTCACCCTGAAGTACATCAAAGTGATCCTTTCAGAATTTTCTTTCCTGATACTGTGAACGAATATATTCCAGCATCCTTTCCCTAACAGGCTTCATTACACACAAAGTAATAAATAACATGGCAATTCTAAATACACAAAAAATCGAGAGAAAAAAGTTAATCTGAACGGGAGCGAGGAGCAAATGCAGCGACACTTGTTCTCTCTACATTCAAATACTGCAATTTCACGTACCACATTTCAGCTACGAACAAAGACGTTAATGTTGCTCACTGCAGCAGTAGACCTCAACTCCTCTATGTTCAGACACACTTTGATATACCCTGTCAAGCCACCCACTGAACTACAGAACAGAGAATCCTGTGGCAGTGAAGACAAAGACTCTACAGTTCCATCTATCCTTCAATGACCATCTCTACTTTTGATGCCTTCAACAACAATTCAGCCATGCTCACCAACTGCTACATTTGATTGTATGCAAAATATCGAAGTACAAGCTCTAGTGTGCAGCACAGCAGATCCATTCCACAATCTATTAATTAAGTAGATAAACATGACCACATGCATTTTGACGGTGACTACTGACCACATGTTTGATGACATATTGCTTTCTTTTATATATTTTTTAAAAAACATTTAAAAATCTACATGAAAGAAGGCCAAAAGCTCTGTTCTGGAAAGCGATCCACTGGTTTGACTGAGGAGGTATTTCCAAAATCAGCCTTTTTTCCCCCTTACACTTTCCTTTTATACATCCATGTACACTGCACACACTCTGCACCAAGTTGCTGACACACAAGTACACTTTTGAAACAGTAAGTAGGCTAAGTGTTGGCAATGATGTGACTCCTAGTGTCCCTGCACACAGCACACCCTAAACCACACAAGTCTGTCTCTTTGGTCTCTGGTATGACTGTTCGAGTATCTGATGTAAGCAGTTTTGCCCCGATTAAAGGACGGAGGTGGGGGAAGAGAGGCAAGCTAAAATTCGTCGTGTCGTGTTAGAGCCTCCCCAAAGTCTGTGGCCTGGCTGCCTACAAACAGATCGTATTTCTCCAGGATCTCCTCGTGACTCAGCTTCCCATCCTGAAAAATACATAATCAGGTGTAAGACAAAGAAAGACACAACAATGTCATAAAAAGAATAATCCAGTCAATGCAGGGTTCATACAGACTTGGTGGAAACAAATTTAGGGCCTTTTTAGGGCTTTTTAAGGGCAATTATTTCCAAATTTAGGGCCTAGCCGCAGGGTATCAAAGTATATTTTATCAACCTGTGTATACATTTACTTTGATAAACTAATCTCAAACTCATGTAGGAAAGTCTCCTTGTCTAAAACTGCATGTTGGATTTTGACACAAATTCAAGCTAAGTTCTAGAATAGAATGTCTTTCAACCATAGATACCACAATGAATTAAAATCCTCACAGTAAAACTTCAAGTCATGGTGTGATGAAAGTCTCCATGTCTTCAAATACCAAGCAAAGTGAAAACTGAAATAACTGTGTCGGATTTGAAGATGTTTTTCACAAACAACTACCTAAGTGAACTCAAGATACTATCCTCAAACTTCATCTGATGTGAACTAAGTCTCCTTGCCTTATCAAAGATGCAGATGGTTACCAGGTACTAGAACTAGTAATAACAATACTCTCACACAGTCACAGCGCCTCTTCCAAATTCTGCTCCTTTATTTCAATCTCATACATGCGTAGATGCAGGCAATCACACACACACACATACACACTCATCCACGCACGAGAGAGAGAGAGAGAGAGAGAGGTTGCTGGACGCAAGTTCTCTTCACTATGCATACATGTGCAAGTCCTGTAACACTGGCTTGAAAAGGATGCCTACACTCTCACTATAGCCTAGTTGTTTGTTTTTTAAAACAAGAATCTTCAAATCAAGTCTGCCAATAAGCTGCGAATAATATGCAAAGTGCTGGCATTTCTGACTTGCCTTATGAACTGGATTCGTTTCTGTATGCGTTCTGCAGGAAATCTGTAGGGTCATCTCCTCAAATCCAGAATAGATCTGGTTACAGGTTTTATTGTTTTCCCAATCTCAAACGTAACTGTTTCATTGACTGCCATTTTGTAAACTGTGCATGCACAGAGGAGAAAGAATAGCTATTCACAGCGCAGCTGTGCTAACAGTGAAAAATCTCGTAGAGAACTGTAGCGCAGTAAACAGAAAACTTTTTTTTTTGGACTCGTGATCGCAGTTCCATAGTTTAACATCATTTTCCTAACAAATTACGGACATACCGTACGGGGCAGGTAGTCCTGCACATGTAAAAAAAAAAATTGGTGAAAACAAAGCGATCTGCTCTTCCAATGGAAGCAAATTACCTCCCTTGGCAAAACAGGCAGCGCAACATGAATAGCAGACGACAGGCATTCTATCAGTGATATCAGGATCTTAGGACACCCTTCTTGCTTTCATTTCTCATAAGTTTTATTTTGTATATTTGTTTAATCTACATTTCAACAAAAACTTTCACTCATGATTCCCCTTTTTAGAGCTTTTTAGGGCCTCCAAGGCTGTATGTCTCAATTTTAGGGCTTTTTAGGGGCCTTAAATGGGCTCTTCAAAAATCAGGGCCTTTTAGGGCTTTTTAAGATCTGTACGAACCCTGCAATGTGCCTCAATACTAAACATGTCATGACAAAGGTGATGATAGAATAAAGTCAATCTGCCACAGCGTAATCATATGATAAACATACAGAATTCAACTCGTTTTTCAATGAACAATGCAATCTGCAAATCCCCTCCATGCTGGAACACTCTGCAAACCAAATATCATTTTTACTTCATACAGGAGTCTGAATACTAACAAGTTGTTAAGCATGACTATTATCTTTCTATATCATGTGTTGCTTACAATAATCTGTGTCTGTGGGGTTTTCTTTGTTTTGAAAAGCAAGAAAATATACAGTTCTTGATCAGTTTCTTGGTTTCCTTCTTTTTAAAAAAAATTATGGAGTTGACTTGATTGCTATGGCTCTGACTTGATATCTCCCCTTATCCTGGAAGCGTCACAGGGACAGTGTGTTTAGAGTTTTTCAGGCAGGCAGTGTAGGCTGCTACCATGGCCAAGTTCAACCTAGCAGCTCTCACCCTCCAAGTAACATGGTGCAAGCTGAGTACATCTGCCTCATCCATCCAACTGGCCATAACTGGTCTACTCTACTTTATTCATTCTTTTATTCTGAGGATAATGGAATAAGCACTCATGTTCTTTTTGTACCCAGTCCCCCTATGCATGCAGTTCTGTCAATTTTGTCATCCATTCCCATACAATGGCCTGCCTTTTCGAAAAGCTTTTGAAAGGTGGATGGGATTTCAACGTGCGCACAAAGAGGGTCTACAAGCATATGTATATGGGATGCAGGCAGATTCAAGTCTTATCAGAAGTATTTTCAGGGAAAAATCTTGGGCAGACAATTAAGCAGACTCGTACCTGTACCTTCCCTCAACGATCTATCACCATACTTTCTGTGATCAGAAGTTTTCATTTTCTCCTTCTCCTCTAAGAGAAAGCAGGATGTTGCATGTCTAGTGCAGCCAGCTCCACAGCACAGGCTGGAGTGGACAGTGAGGATAATGTCATTGGTTCAGGCTGATATGCTGAATGCCCTCTCTTCTCCTTTGGTCCTTCACCTGTTCCTATTCTAAGGTATAATTTGCCTGGAAGCCAAAAGCGAAAGATGTAACAATCAACACGTACATACATACAATCACCATGCACTCACACAATGCGGGATGGACGATGAGGGATGAAATATACAGGGTTAGCAGGAACACAAACTACTTGCTACACATGAAACATGTCAGAACTGTATGGGATTCATATTCTCCTCCTTTGAAACAGACGTGATGTTTTTTGTGCTCTTCATTTGCTGTGACTGCTTGCTTCTATTTTCTGTTACCATTCCTCTTTTAAAAAGAATATGACTGAAATATTTGGCCCTTATTCATGGTTGCTAAAAATACAGTTATACTTAAAAAAAAAAAAAATCCATCACAAAATTATCAATACCAAATCCTTTGTTACTTGATGCAATTCTCATAGTCCTGTTGTAGCTTTCTGAAATGTATCACAGTTATGCAAGTCTTTTTTACAACTGTAATCCATTTCTCCGTCCCATGAAAAAGTGGACTGATATTATTTACCAACTTCCTTCATTCCCACGACTTAACCCCCCAACGAAAAAGTCAAATCGGAAAGGCACTGCTTCTCTGGGTTAATTAATTAACCTCATGCTCTGAACACAAGCCGGCAAGCAGAAATACTTGGCATGCTGAGAAAAAGACAGTGTCTGCGTCCACATTTTCTGAACAAAGGAGGAGAGTACAAACCTTATCCCCATCGCCTTCATAAATGAGATGTTTAGCTTCTGCCCTGGCATGATCGAAATTGTCCGGCAGAATCCAGCGCTTGACCTCTGCCCTGTCCAACTTCCCATCCTTGTTCTGATCTCTGTAAGTGTCAAACTGCTTGCGCTCGCTTTTCACCCAATCTGGCTCCTCTTCAGCATTCTCTCTGTTGGGCCACAGGTCAGCTGCAGTGTCAGGGAAGAAAAACAAAGCGCACATGAATAAATAAAAGAAGGAGAAATAAACGTGATAGTGTGATGTGAAAAAAATCAAACAGATACAGTCAAGTGATGCAGAAAGCACTCTTGTTTTGTAATGCAGTTTTCCTTTTCCTGTGTACAAAGACCTCTCCACAGAGGCTGGTTACTTTTTTTTTTTCTATTAAAAGCTGAAAACATTTTGATAAAGCTGGGGTGCTTTCCTGTACACACTTGCCTGTCACTGTTTGATTTGACATCATCTCTACAAACCACAAACCTTATCTGCATCTGAGTCAGATAAAAGATGTTTGGCTTCTGCTGAGCTGTGGTCATAATCTTCAGGAATGATCCAGTCTCGAACTTCATTTTGGTCCAGTTTCCCATCACCGTTCTTGTCACGGAACTGGCGGAACTGGTCTCTCTCACTCACCACCCAATCAGGTTCACCATGTTCATCTTTCTCGTCATCATCGTCTTCATCATCATCATCGTCGTCGTCATCACCCCATATGTCAGCTGTAGGACATGATTGGTCACACCTGCATTTTCACCTTTAGCACAATCATTATCTACCTGAAAAGTTTTTGGCTTGGCTTACCAGTTTCCTAGCAACAGACATTGTGTGTTGAAAATATTCCTGTCAAGTCTCATTCCTTCTGTAATTCAATCAGACAAATGAATGCAACAATCTATTTCACAGCGATTCATTGATGTTGGCTGTCAGGCCTTGCACTTCAGTCAGGACTGCTCATAATAATTATTTCATTACAAACAACAGTCCCCAGTTGACAAAAATAACTTTCCTGGTAATTTGTATGAATGATCGATCCATTTTTCACATAAAAAAAGAATGATGCTAGTTTCTGTCAGAATGACAAGAGACATTCATCAATTTTGCCCAATCTTCTGACTGAAAGAATAAACTAAATATACACTGCTTTTAGATGACCTATTCTTGCTTTGTGGGTCTTACAGAACCCAGCCTTTCATACTTTGTACAGAAGAAAAATACACCGATGCCTCCATCTCTATGCTATGGGTTTTAAAAACCCACACACTGTATGAAATAAAAATGTTGATGCTCACAGATCTGGATTTTCTACATCACATCACATATATGTTTGGTTGACAACACTCCTTCTTCTTCATTGAACACTCGGACAGTAACAATGGTTGTCCATCATACCAGCGAAAATGCACTGCGCTGCCATTAAACGCCTGACCACACAGGCCCACCACATCCAACTTCAGCATGGGAGAGAACTGTTATCCATTTACTCTTTCAGAAAAAGGGCGGAATGGACCAAAAAGGCAGAAAAAAGACAAGAAGCTAAGTTATCTTCATTAATGCCACTTACCAATATACTCTTCCAAATCGATCAGCCCATCTTTATCTTTGTCAATGTCTTCAATAGTTTCCTGCACATGCAAACAAACAGCATGGCATGACACTCTAGTTTCTTCATAACTCACTACAGACACTGATACAATGAAATTGCTACCACTTCCTTCTGACATCTACATAAGCTCTCAGATCAAAACAGTATTTCAATCTTTTTTTTAAATGACAGCAAAATAAATGAAAAAAATGCATAAAAACCAACAAAGTAAAGTAAAAAATGTTAATGGCCAGAAAAGTAAAGTTACAATTACTTAGCAAATACCAGAAAAAAACACCAATTCCTATCTTAATAAAATACTGATTCATAGTGAACTTAAAAACTACGGCATTACGAATCAGACAATATGCTGTTTACGTGTTTCTGGACTTATCCTGTTCAGAAAATTACAAATTTATATTATCTTCATAAACAAATTACTTAAACGAACTGACCAAGAAAGAGCTTCTCAACCCTGGCAATTTTAATCCAAGATCTTAACTCCCTGGGAAAGGTATTCAGAATGTTTATGACAATGGTAAGCAACTACTCCTTAACCTTTCAACTCATATATGCTGTCCTGTGATTCTATAGCACGGACTGGCAACTCCTCTGCCCTTTCCTACTTCCCCCTCCATCCTTCCTGAATATTCTAGATTCTGCATCTTTCTTAGCTGTAGCCGGCCCAGGAGATACATTTTCACTATTTTTACATGTAGACTGTGTATTCATGCCTGCCCCTCACCATAACAACAATATCACGCATGTGTTCTGCATCCTCAGGGTGAAGGAAGTCCATGAACTCTTCTTTCCCAAGTTTGCCATCTCTGTTTTTGTCAGCCTTGTTCCAGCGTCTCTGGTCACGGTTGATCATGTCAGCATAAGCTTCTGTTCTAGAACCTTTCACATTGGGATCTGAAAAAATAATTCTCCATGTCACTTGTGGAGCAAGCAAACAACTTAGAGATATGTACAGTATATTGACTGCATTCTTCTTCTTTGTCGAACACTCAGACAGCAACTATTGTTGTCTGTAATATGAGCGAAAATGCGTCACGTTGCCATTAAGCGCCTGACAAGTCAGGCCCAGCCCATCCGACTTCAGCACAAGAGAGAATAGTTATGTTTTAAATCTTTCTGGAAAAAAGGCAGGAGAATGGACCAAGAAGGCAGAAAATAGACAAGGAGGTGACAGGAAGAAAAGGAACAAGGCAGAAACAGAGTGATAGAAAAGAGGAAATTTCTCACACAGAACTTCCTGAATGTGGGGATGCTATTTATAATGTGGGGATGCTATTTATACTGATAGGTTACCGGCATCCCCACAGGGGAAAACTGCATTCGTATCTGACAAAAGATGACAGAAACCAACAGCAAGATGTGTTCTAGAGACAAGCTTCGCACTCTTAAGATCCCCTAGGCTTTCATATACAGTGCAAAGTGATGATCTAGATGTTCATCCTTGTCAGGAAGATCTCTTACTATGCACCTCAACTCGCACAACTAAGGATCCATGCTGGAAGAATGGGTACATGGATGCTGGATCAACGTTTCAAATCGTTTTCTCAACAGCCAGGTTGGAAGAGATTTTCTCTTTAGAGGTAACATTAGTGCAGACTACAAACCCTTTATCAATCCTTCAAACGAGACTTTAAACTGAGGTTTCATGTAAAAACGCCTGCAAAATCTTGCGCACACACATTTTCAAAATAGGCCACTGTGTAAGCAGAAAGAGTATAGACATAAAATAAAATTATCACCAGCCAAGATGAAATCTGGCACCTTGAAATGAGATTGAAAACAGTCGCACATGCAAAACTCTCACCAGTGGTGGACCTCAGAACTAAGGAGGGAAGTGAGAGGACATGACAGAGCAGAGAAATATTCAAGTTAAACAGGCACACAGATTATTCAGCAGTCTATGGCAAAGAAGATTATCATCCTTTGACAAAATATATATTAACGTCTTCTTGAACTAGCACTAAAAAAAAAATTTTTTTTTTAAAAGCATGGTTCTTAATCCAAAATGCCTAAAAGGTTGTCATTGAAAGATGTCGTTTTCCCGATTTTTTTTCTTCAATTGGATCTTTGATAAATCATTTCAAAATGATAGAAGTTGTAAGTAGTTACCTGCACTTGATTTTTCTCCATTACTATTTCTTCAAAGAAGAAGAAGAAAAGGGAGAGAGAAAATCAAAATCAGTAGTACTGTAGAATGCTACATGGCAACAAGCTTCTAAAACAGATTACACATTTTTTCTTAGTAAGGACAATCTAACTATTCAACTGTTTCTTTTTTTTTCCTCAAAACAACTAAAAACAAACACCCCCCCCCCCCAAAAAAAAGAACAGAAAAAACACCCCAAAAACCCACCCCAAAACTAACTAAATTCTATTCATTATGAAAGAAAATAGCCTCCTGAAAGTCCGCTTACCCTGCTATCTACCCCTGTTTAAAAAACATATTTTGAGCCACCAAAACATGCACAGCTCACCATCATCATATCCAAAAGTTCTTTTCTTGTAGGCCTGCCATGTGAGGGTGTTGTCCTCCTCAGGCTGGTGGTCTTTCCACATGCGATCAGTGTCGTTGATGATGTAACGCTTCTGCACATACTGGATCCACTCCTGCAGCTCCTCCTCCGTCACAAAACCATCCCCGTCTTTGTCAATCTTCTTGATGATAATGCTGGCCACAGAGAAAGAACATTAACAATAGATTATTTTTTCTTCTGGTCATGGTGTGTGTGTAACAATAACTTAAGTTTTTGCTGGTCATATCACCCCCCCCCCCCCCACCAACTCACAAGGAACGTCACACTTGAAGATGTATATATATATACTCTCATATAAGGTAAACATTGGAATAACCCAACTTTAAACATTAAACTACGTTTGGTGTTCATATAAACAAGCTGGACTATAAGAGTCAGTGGAAATCCATAATAGTAAAAAGGAATACATTTTCTAAAAATACAGCATATTTTGGGCACACAAGTAAAGGGTGGCAAACTTTGATTTGCTGGCCATCACACTGTGAAGGTAGTCTATTTTAACTCAGTAAACATGCAGCTCTACTATATTCTAAAGATTCTCTACTTTACATATTTTGCTCTGCAGATATTTGTCAGGTAGTCTAAATAGTCAGGGTATACTGATAGAGAATCACATCACTTCTGTTGGTACAGACCTAGTCCTGTTTATAACTTTTGAATTCATTTTCATATGAAGAGTTGCACATCTGAGAACAGCATGAACAAGGGTATGTATGTGATAGTATACATGCAGATGTGAACAAATAGTGTTGCTAATTTTCTTTTCCTTTCTTTTATTTATACATAATTTTAAATGTATATTTCCAAGTAGGCAAAGTATTGTAATTTCGGTCTAAAAAGGCAAAACAATGTTTTTCCATAAACTTACGCCAAGCGGTCTTTGCTTTCTTCTGGGCTTAGTTGGTCGAATGTTTTTTTGTCCTCATGACCAAGGAATGCATCATGATCATAGTCAGCATTGTGCTCTCCATTCTGTTCATGATCCAGATCACTCAGTGTCTGAAAAATGTTAGCACTTCATTGTACATCATCAACATACATGACATTATACATGTATAAGCCCCCCCCCCCCCCCCCCCCCCCCCCCCTCCCCGAATGTAAATAAATCATTCCAGTTCGAATCTAAAACTATTCGTTCATTGGCAAGTTAAGTGACAATTTCGTGATGATGCAACTGAACGCACACAGAAATTTGATAGTATTTCTTTGTATTTTGAGTAAAATTATGATTCAAGAATACTCCTCCAGAGTGTTCTTCCAAACTACTGTTTGTTTCTTACATTAGTTACAATTCCATTATGTGTATGACTATGAGTGAATGTGAGTGAGCGAGATGTTCCTTCCTTGCATGATGATCAATGGTGATGACGATGTAATGATGCTGCTATGGAAGTACACACATATGCTTTGAAAAAACTTGTCAGGGCTGTATGTTTCCTGTCATGGTATCCCAGGATCAAGTTCAACTGTGTCTGAGAGGTACAGACACCTGGAGAACTGGTCAGGTAGTTTGAACAACTCTCTCAAAATCATATCCATGAAGTGGGTGGGCAACTCAATCTTTCCTTTTCTGTCTCCCCCCCCCCCCCCCCCCCCCCCTTCTTCTACTACTTTCTTTCTAGATTTTACATGATTTTCAAGATGTAACCACTTCATTAAAAAAACTAAAACCTGAATCTTTAATTAATCTACCAAAAAATCTCTCCATCTCCTTCCAAAAATGCATGAGTATTCAGTCATGGGTCTTACTTTTTAAGCCTTTGACTAAACCAAGAAGCAAAAGAAAATAAGATAAATAATAAAGTGACAAATATACTTCTAGCACTACCTTGTGGTGTACACACACTCACCTTGTCTACAGACGTTGTTTCTTATCTGTAGGAACAGCAAAGGAGCATGCCACCAAAACTGCCAGCACCAGCATCAAATACTGAAGTCTGGACATGGTGACCAGATTCCTCATAAATGTCTGCAAACACAATCACCGCATCCTATTGTTGTGCACATGAGTGTGTAAAGGATGTGTGTGTGTGTTTGTTATTTTATTATTATTATTACTTAAAAAAAAATTATTTTCATAGTTTCATTTCGAGGATAATGGAATAAGTACTCCTGTGCTTTTTTACATCCAGTCCCGTGTGTATGCAGTTTTGTAAATTTTGTCATCTGTTCCCAACGGCACACAATGGCCTACTCTTCTGAAAAGCGGAATGGGTTTTAACATGTTCGCAAATTGTTCTGCATGCATTTGCACACGGGACCTCTGTTTACAGTCTTATCCAAAGGACTTTTGGGGAAAGTGGAGTCAGCACTGATGTTAACTCCAGAGGAAAGATGCTCTTGAATGAGATTCACCCAGGTCAGCAGTTCAGGAATATATCACTTTAACCACCAGGCTATCACGTCCGTCCCTATCCTCTGTGTGTGTGTCTATGTGTGAGAGAGAGACAAGAGAGAGATCAAATAAAATTCTTTATTTGAGGATATGAATAAGCACCTATGTGCTTTTTTACATCCAGAACCAGCCCTCAGGGATACATCATATATTAAGATAAATCCAAAACCCATACACTCCAAAGTGAACAAAAAAACCAACCAACAAGAGAGGAGAGAGAGAGAGGAGGGGGGGGGGGGGGGGGGGGGGCGAGAGTGTGTAGTCTGTAGATCTATCTGTATACATGTGTGATCTGCCACTGTGTACTGTGTGTATGCTAGTCACTGTATCATCAATCATGTGTGTGTGTGTGTGTGTGTGTGTGTGTAATGCATGCATGTATGCCTGCTTGAACTGTCAGGTGTGTGTGCGTGCCTGCGTGTGTGTGCGCGCTCGCGCCCGAGAATATATATATATATATACTGTGATGCAAGTGCGTGGCACTGTTGTGGCACTGTTCTATCACGTGGCACTGTTCTATCACAAGTATCAGTAATTACCACAGTGATCCTGTGGGCTGGAATAGATTGACTTTCTTATATAAGCCTAACTCAGAGTCTGAGTACAATGTGTCTCTGTTGAGTAGGACTTTCATTTTTGCTCAGTTTCTGGCACCGACCTTGCTGACGTGGCAATCTACTCAACAGAGAACCATAGCATCTTCGGCATTGAAGTCAAGAGGGGTGAAATGTCAAAATGCTACTTCCTCAAACTGTCGAAAGCAAAAAGCTTCCTCGCATTTCCTTTCTTATGGATTATAACTAAATCCTCTACATATTGTTACCCATACACAATTAACGATTGTCTTAACTATCCCTGCCTTGTGTTTTTGTTTTGAAGTCTTGATCTCTACAGATGAGCAAGCGACAACTTCCGACAGACTAAAGCAGACGATACACTTACCTCAAGAGATGCAAAGAAAGCAGATCGTATATGGTATGCAAAAACTGGTGGTCAATATTTAAAACAGCAGTTGACGTAAGTGATTTATGCTGTATCGACCAGCCTCCTTTTATCAATGGGTGCCGTGGATCTTGAAAACGTCCTTTGGCTCAATAGGCCCCTACAGTTTCGCACGATCTTCTGGCAGCGGTAACTATAACTATTTTCGCCTCAAATAAATGAGAGTTCCAGCCAATCAAACCTCTAGCTTTGTACCACATGATACAGTTAACCCAATGAACATCCTGCCAACGTGGCCAGCAAAATTAGTTAACCAATCAAAGAGATGAGAGGCTGAGAGCCGAAAACCCCTTCGTGGCGTGAAATACGATACCTTCGGCATCTTCCACGTGGAACATTCCAGTCTCCAGGGTTTCCTGACGGAAACATCTTCACACTTGCATCAGCCGTAATTTGTTACAGAAAAAAGGCACTGTTTACCATACACACGCTTATAGAGGTACACCCATTGATACACAAAGAAGCTATTTTCTCACCATGCACCATTCACATAGAGTTATAATAACAGTGATGAAGATTAGAATGTTTTGTTTTGTTTTGTATGATTTTAACATCATACATACTTTCACACACACACACACACACACGAACACACTATAACTATGGAGGTCCGCTGTCAGTGGGATCTTACACTCTGTTCAAGAATTAGTTTCATAAATGAATTTGAACACGAACACACACACACACACACACACACACACACACACACACACACACGCACGCACGCACGCACGCACGCACGCACGCACTCACACACACACACACACACACACACACACACACACACACACACACACGCGCACGCGCGCGCACACACACCACACACACACACACACACACACACACACACACACACACGCACGAAAGTCGGTGGGAACAGATGACAGAATTTACAAAACCGCAAACACACGGGGACTAGATGTAAAAAAGCACATAAGTGCTTATTCCATTATCCTCGGTATAAAAGAATAATATTTTTTTAAAGCGCGCACGTACACATCGCGCGTACCCGCGCGCGCGCGCATGCATGCACACACACACACACACACACGGGCGCACACACACAAACGTGCGCTCCCGCGCACACAGACACACACGCATGCACGCATACACACACACGCGCGCGCGCACGAACGCACACGCACACACACGCACAAACACGTGTGACCACTCACCACACACACACAAACACACACACATCCAAATACACACACACACACACACACCTCACACACATGCATACACACACAACCACACACGCATACACACACGTGCACCCCCCCCCCCCCACACACACACACAAACGCGCGTGTGCGCGCACCCCCCCCCCCACACACACTTTATACACAAAATATGTACACAGATCTACATGCATGTATGCTCTCTCTCTCGCTCGCTCGCTCGCTCGCTCTCTCTCTCTCTCTCACACGCGCACACACACAAACACACACTCATACACACACGCACAAACACACACACTTGTCTAATATTACGTAATGTCAAAAGACGTTAAATTAAAGAAGAAACCCCCTCCTCACCCCCCCCCCCCCCCCCCCCCCCCCCCCCCCCACACACACACCACACAATTGCTGATCCCTGAAATCAGAATGCAGCTACTTTACTGGTCAACAAAAACAGTTGCATACACACAAATGTGACTATTGGTGAACTTCGGAGCTCTAGCCTAGCCCAGGTTCACCAAGGAGTGGAGTGTTAAAAATCATCTGATGTGCCGTGTGAAAAAAAAAATTCATATAAAGTTTTGATCTAATTTTGTCACGTTCCTTCGCCGAAATGTTCTTGACAGTTGGTCTGAACATGTTCTTGGTGGCATCCTAGTGTTCAAAATTTAGGAACTTCAAAGTCAAGTTGGACAGTTGTTTTAGATGCCAAAGGCTTTCTTCTTCTTGTTCTTCTTCGTCGTCGAATGATCAGACAGCAACTATAGCTATCTGTTATATGAGTAAACATGCATTGTGCGGCCGCTGAGCGCCTGACAAGTCATACCCAGCGCATCGAACTTCGGCGTAGAAGAGAATTTTTCTCTTTTGTCTTTCTGGAAGGAATGGACCAAGAAGGCAGAAAAGACAAGACAAGAAAGGGGCGACAGGAAGAAAAGTAACAGGTCAGAAACCAAGAGTGGGATAGAACCGAGGGAATTCCTATCACAGAATTTCCAGAAAGCGGGGATGCTTAGACTGACAGGTCCCCCGCACCTCCACAAAGGTGCGTTTTTCAATGTGTATGTGTTTCGGTGTAGTTTTATTGCGCGCTCGCGCCCGTCTGTGTAAGTTTATGAGTAATAATTTTGCTCATTATTATAATCTAATGTGTAAGCCAAATACTATTGTCTTTCTTTTATTTGTCTCACACACTCCGTCAGGCACCGGTGTAAACCGTTGCAGGAACACGCGCTCGATCTGACTCCAATTTTTTTTTAATAGCCTAGGTTCTCGACTTAGCAGTCCCTAAGTCGGAAATCTCCGCTGGGACGAAATTGATGTAATCACAGCAACAACTTCGAGAGATATACAGACGTTGGTTTGTTGATGGTACAGTTCCTAAATGGATATTTTTGCAGGCTCTAACAGCGGGACGGGATAGCTCAGTGGTCAGAGCACTTGCTTTCCCCCAGCCAAGTTAAGCAGCGTCGAGCGTGGTTACCAGTTGGATGGGTGACCGTTTGTGCGCCTTGGCTTCAGTACAGTTCCCCCAGCTGTAATTGGGTACCTGCCCTCTTTAGGGTCAGGGAAGGTAAAGCAGCGAGGGAGAGGAGATGGGCGCCGCCCTCAATATGCTGGCCCTAGAGAAGTGAGGTCTCTGATGCCTCGCTCCCCTACGACCTTATAGGTTATGGGACACCTTTACCTTACCTTTACCTAACAGCCTACAACAAACCAAGAGAGAGAGAAAGAGGGAGAGAGGGGGATGAGAGAGAACACTCCGAATACTGTGATGATAACATGGGAATTGCGTCCCCTGATTCTTGCCGGCACGTTGTTGAAAGTCGCCAGGAGGTGAATGTTTACACTTCTTGCTGTTACATCTTCGATCTCACCTCAAGATCTGTGCAAATCAGGAGATACTAGTCTCGTTAGGGGTAGATATAGGCGTGGAATAAAAGCCTGGTCCGACTTCTCAAGGTATATATTTTAGAAGTTAGAACATCGTAAGTATGTAGGGCCTAGTGTATCCGTGAGTTAAACTCAGGTTTAGGCCTAACAATTAACAGTTCACAGGGGAACAATTATTTTATCGAGGATTGTCCCGTTATCCATCATTGTGACATTTCTACTTTTCCATTCTGTGTCAGGGTATTGTATTATACCAATGCATGCGGTTTTCATTTGGAGCAATACTCTACAGTGCATGGATTTTAAATATCAAAATTAGAAGAAAACACCCTTTTAATGACCCATACCGAACTTTCAGGGTACATTCGCCACAATTTATCACCACGATTTCATGAAAGAGCCAAAGTATCAATAGTTATATGTATTGTATTGCTAATGAATGAAGAAGTGTGGATTTAAGCTACCAGTCACACACACTACACAGACACACACACACACACAATATGCACACATGTATGTGTATGCAAGTACTCAAGAACAAGTACATCACACAATGCAGTCCCTATATATGTATACCACACCAGATTGTGTCACAGTTCTACATGCTGGGTCAATAAATTGCCTGTCTAGATTAGATGACAGTCTAACACTGTCCTTCTCCACCCTCTGGTTCAGACAGACTGTTTGTTTACTCAGTTAATGAGATATGTCAGGCTGAAATGGACCAACTGCTCTGAAACTGAAAGGCTTGAAAAGGAAAGGCAGTGGGCTGCTGTGACTGTAACTGTGTAAGGCTCCAGGTTTCAATCACATACACGAGACACACACGCTTGTGCACACTATATGATTGTAATATAGGCTTCAAGCTAGGCGCTGATTGGTTAGAAGATGGGAGCAATTTGTTCAAAATAGAATTCTTCCTCATTTTCTGTCATGAATGGTCAGGTTGAATCGGATAGCTTGAACAGTTTGAGGTGTACATTTACAGCAATTGACACACAATCCATTGAGAATCAGTTCCACCCTGAAAAAAAAATTGAGGGGAAATAGTATACTGTGTATCTCACTATCTGGTGCAATTTATGTACATTCTTCTTCATTGAATGCTCAGACAGCATCTATTTTCTGTTATATGATTTGAGGGAAAATGCATTGCGCTGGTGTATGGCGTTAAGCATCTGAAAAGTCAGGCCATCTTTGGCGTGGTTTTGTGTATTAGCATAAGTATATTAGTGTTTTGGGATGCAAGGAAGGCTGTGTAAATGGCCAAGGCTGTGTAAATGGCCTATCATGATTAAGACTATTATCATTGTTGAACACTTGGAGGTAGAATTTTTATTTTGGCTTACTGTTTCTTAAATCCATATACTTTATTTTGGTGTTATTTGTGTGTATTGTTTTGTGTTACAGGACATGGCATGCCTCACCTGGGATTGAGAAGATGGCAGTAGTAAGCAATGTACCATTTTCTGTGTATCACTATCAGCCCAGAGAACTGAGCATGGGACGCATGTTGCTGTAGCTGTGTAGCAGTGGAGACTGTGAACTATGAGTACGCCAGGCGGCGTCTTGGCGAGATCTCTGGGGAGATCACTGCTGAGAGTGGTGCAGTATGGGTCAGTGTTGTACTGCACTCTGGAGTTCGTGGCTGACTTCGTTCTTGTAAGTGCTCATGTTTGGTATGGCATTGTGTTGTGTTACTGTATTAAATATGCCCAGCATGCACCCTATACAAGGAGAGGAGTGGGCTCCGCCAGGTTCAACCAGTCCAAGACTAGAGACATGGTTGGAAAAATCTAGTGCAGTGTCCCAGTAACTCCTTGGAGAGTTAAGAAAGAGAGAGAGGGAGAGGGAGAGGGGGGGGGGGGGGGGAAGAAAAAAGGATACATATCAGTTATTAATGAAATGTTGTGATGGTAACTGATGTCTACTGAAAGCTGTGGAAATTCTGTAGAACTTTATCAAAGTATGAGCAAATTTGATTCTTGAAGCTTTTTTTTTGTCATGGTTGATGTTACTGTTTGCTACGGTTTACAATTTATGTTATGTAATAATTATAATGATGTGTGTTTGTATGTACACATGCATATGTCACACATGTTCACGCGCATGTGTGTGTGTGTGTGTGTGGGAGAGAGAGAGAGAGAGAGAGAGAGAGAGAGACAGACAGACAAACATAGACAGAGAGAGTCATATAATATTTCTAATTGTTTGTCCAGTGTAGTGGACCCTCAATGCAGCCTACCATCCAGTCTGGGGACATTGTTATCACTGAGCACATCAGCGTCAACTTCAACAAAGTACAAAAGTGAGTTTTGGTTGATCAAAGCATTCAAAGTCAGATGCTGAGAAATCTGAAGATTTCTTTTTCTTTGGTGCTATTCTATAAGTATAACTGATTTAATTCGTCAAGGGTAAATTTATCCGTCAGCAATGATACCAGCTGTCACTCATCCTTTGCTTTTTTTTGGTAAAATCTTAAAGTTCTTAATAATAATAATAATAATAATAATAATGTATGGAATTTATATAGCGCTGAATCTTTTAAAGCAACAAATACAGTATGTGGGGGTGAGATAGCCTAGTGGTTGGAGCGATGTGCTCACAATATGATGGCACTTGTTTAAGCTACCACTGGGGCACCCATTCGAGCGAATTTTTCTCCTGGAGATAACATCAGTGCCTGCTCCACTCCCCCAAAAGACCTTTGGATGAGACTTACAGCCAGTTGCCCGTGTGTGAATGCATGCAGGACATCTTGTGCAAGCAGGAAAACTGGTTTTTTCTTTCGGAAGAGAAGGTCATTTGTGTGCTGGTAGGAACGGGTGGCAAAATTGTTAAAAAATTTTTTTTAATGCACACTGGTGTTGTGTTGAGACATCCCTGAAGTCAGAATGCAGCTGCCTTAAATGGCGGGTAAACAGTTGCATACAACACAAAATCATCTGTTAGCTGCTTGAATACTCTCCCCGACTTTCTTAGTGTGTGTGTGTGTATTTGTTTGTGTGTGTTTGTGTTGTGGTGTGTGTGTGTGTGTTGTGATGTGATGTGGTCCTTTATTGTGAACTTTTTCCCTGGTTTCAGAGGGGATGTGGTGATATGTAAATCTCCCAAGTCGCCCAGAGAATACATCTGTAAGCGGGTGATAGCCATGGAGGGAGACAGAGTGTTCAATGCAGAGAAGGACACTTTCACCAGTGTAAGTTTATTTCATCCTTTGAAAATCAAATGTGTTTTAATCGATGGAAAGGATTGACACAAACCCACTATCATCAGTCTTATACTGTTACTTGTTTTTCATTCTGAAACATTAGTAAGTTGTACATTTTTTGCAATATTTGTTCTGTGTGTAGGCTGTGGAATGAAAGTTTCATTGGTGATATCATTACTAGAAGTATGCTCGTGAGATACAGACACCTGCTGTGCTGATCATGTAATTTGTGCAACACTTTCAAAATTGCATCCTTAAAGTGGATGAAGCATGACTGTGTGATCCCAGTCTTCTCAATGAGCCTATAGCAAACTCACTCTGGGTAAGAGCCAGCTGGATTAAAAAAAAGTTCGGAGTCTTACGGGATTCAAACTTGCTATCTTCCAGCTCGTAACCCAGGGCGCTAACCACTGTGCCATGGCAGCTGGTCCCTGTTCTGAAGTTAATAGTTGTTCTGCAGCAGACATCCAGTGAATTTGTTTTGTGCTCCAATGTAAAATTTCCAGAAGGATTACAGTGTTTTGATGTATATCCATAATGGCTGTTTCAGATAAAACGGGGTCACATATGGCTGGAAGGGGACAACAAGCAGAAGAGTAGTGATTCCAGAAGCTATGGCCAGGTGCCCTATGGTCTTCTTCGTGGCCGTGTTTTCTTTGTGGTGAGTAGTATGGGGTCTCAGGGAACATTGTTTTTGTGTGGTTCTTTGTCAAACAGAAATCTGAAAATACTTCGACTTGGATATTTTATTTTATTGATTTTATTTTGTTTGCTGCTTTTTTTTCCTCCCAAAGATTCTAAGATTTTATTTCAGGCAACTCCCCTGGAGGCACATGAAATTTGAGGAAAGCTTTGATTTGACCCTCTCTTCTTTAATAGACATGGAGTTTTACCACTGCTTACTCAGATCAACTGCGGTTGCACACCCATGACTCTTCTACACCTTTCCCTGTCTACCATAGCAGGTAGTGGACACTCTGTATGGAGTTTTATGTAATGTGTCTGTGATGGCATGGAGGAGGACCTTAGTTTATTGCCTTCAGTGCTGAACTTGGAGAGGATGGGATAAGGAACCCATGTTAACTCCAGGAGAAAATGTCTTCTTAGTTTATAGCCTTTAGTGTCGGAGAAGATGGGATAAGCAACCCATGTTAACTCCAGGAGAAAATGTCTTCTTAGTTTATAGCCTTTAGTGTCAGAGAGGATGGATAAGGAACCCATCTTAACTCCAGGAGAAAATGTCTTCTTAGTGTATAGCCTTTAGTGTTGGAGAGGATGGGATAAGCAACCCATCTTAACTCCAGGAGAAAATGTCTTCTCAGTGTGTAGCCTTTAGTGTCGGAGAGGATGGGATAAGGAACCCATGTTAACTCCAGGAGAAAATGTCTTCTCAGTGTATAGCCTTTAGTGTTGGAGAGGATGGGATAAGCAACCCATCTTAACTCCAGGAGAAAATGTCTTCTCAGTGTGTAGCCTTTAGTGTCGGAGAGGATGGGATAAGGAACCCATGTTAACTCCAGGAGAAAATGTCTTCTCAGTGTATAGCCTTTAGTGTCGGAAAGGATGGGATAAGGAACCCATGTTAACTCCAGGAGAAAATGTCTTCTTAGTTTATAGCCTTTAGTGTCGGAGAGGATGGGATAAGCAACCCATGTTAACTCCAGGAGAAAATGTCTTCTCAGTGTATAGCCTTTAGTGTCAGAGAGGATGGGATAAGCAACCCATGTTAACTCCAGGAGAAAATGTCTTCTTAGTTTATAGCCTTTAGTGTCAGAGAGGATGGGATAAGGAACCCATCTTAACTCCAGGAAAATAGTTATCTTCTCAAGAGACCTGACATTTACAGTGTCAGCTAGATCTCGAGTCCTATGCTCTGACCATGCGGCCATTCTGGCCCAGGCCAAAAGCTGTGTCAGGTTATTGATGTCAGCTAATTGCCAAGGCCTACATTAAAATGTTGTTATGTTTAAAATGTTGTGTTGAGATTGCCTTCAGCCATGACAAGCTCTTAACATAACAACCTGCACTCTCCTTTATAGGAGAAAAAATCCTCTGAAGTCGGAGTATGGCTGCCTATGTGGCGAGGTACTTGAAAAGAGTCATACACCCAAACTTCTCACCCGGTGTACTTCCTATCTCACAGTGATTCCCAGGTGGGACGAGTGAGTCAAGAGTGCATGTTCTGGGTGACCCCCAGGGTGTAAAGCTGGGGAACGCACAACAACAACAACAACCATGCGGCCATTCCAGTACCCCCCCCCCCACCCCCCCTCCCCCGAATCCAACATAGACAGCAGGATACGAAATATAGGGGCCTGTGCTGACATCTGTGGTGTATTTGTTGATTGAAATAGCTCTCCTGGAGGGATTGCCTGCCATCAGCCTGTTGTCATCAGTGACGGTCCCCCATCAACATGCAGACCTTGAACACTGGCACAATCTCATCACAGACATTGAAGTGGAAGAAACACCCCACCCCCACCCCCCAAAACAAAAAACACACACACAAAACCCCCAAACATTGAGGTCCCATGAGACGTGGACATAAATGTCCGGCCATAGAAACTGATTCACAATCACAGATTCTCTTTGGTCTATCTATCTATCTATCTGTCCCGTAGTCTGACGACCGTGGGGGCACCCTCAAAGACTCAACAACCAGTTCCCTCCATTCCTCTCTCTGTTCTGCCTTTCTCAGGGTTTTGTTGAGTTCTAGGCCTGTCCATTCACTGATGTTATCCTCCCAGCTCTTCCTTGGTCTGCCTCTTCTTCTTCCTCCTTGGTCAGTGCCTTGTAAAATTGTCTTTGCAAGTCCTTTGGATCTTGTGACATGCCCAACCATTTAAGTTTCTCTTTGGTACTTGATGTAAAAAAGCACACGAGTGCTCATTCGTTATTCTTGAAATAAAAGAATTTGGTTTGATTTGATTTGATTCAGCACTGTTGCCAAGACTGGCATCCAGTTGAGCACACACCACTTTGACATACAGTCTGAGTTCTCAACATCATTTTTGAATTAAAGTACTTAGTATATGTTAACTTTGCAGTTTGTTGTCTAACTGTGGTATAGATTTTTGTCTAACCTTTTTTTTTTTTTTTTTTAGAAGAAAAACACTTCAAACTTTTTCTATGGCCTGTGGGTCAGTGGTGTATGAACCTTGCCCATATGTTGTGGGTGGGATAGCCTAGTGGTTAGTGTTGAGCTCGCAGTTTGATGTTGTCGTTCAAGCCACCACTGAGGGGCCTGCTGGAGGGGATTTTCCTCCTGGAGTTAACACCAGTGCTGAGTCTACTCCCCTGAAAGTCCTTCAGACGAGACTGTACACTGAGCATGAAGTCCTGCACACAGAACATCATGCCCATGTGTTAAACCCTGTTCTGGCTTTTGGAACTGTAAGCCATTGCGAGCTGGTAGGAATGGATGACAGAATTTTAAAAATGCATGCATACTGATTTCACCTGTAGATATCATCCTTGAAGTCAGAATGTGGCTACCTTAATGGTGGGTGAATGGTTGCATATTTAAAAAGCTTACCATTGATAAACCTTGGAGCCATAGAAAAGAAAGAAAAGTAAGTAAGCGCTTTTTGTTTTCACAAGATATAGCGCTATATATATTCCATTTATTATTATTATTTATCCTCCTCCTCCTTGTTTGTTGTTGTTATTATTATAAAACTGCTATGGGTAAAGCGTCGCCCACAGTATTTAGTAAATGAACAAAGCCTTTCATGCTGGTGCCAAGAACACAGACACTTTTTCCTGCAGAGTTAGGTCATTCTGACATCTGCCATCTGGTTCTGATTCTTTTCAGCCAGGTCAGATTAGAACATGAAGTTGCTGGCTTTGTTTTGAATTAAAATTAGATGTTAATTGTGATATGATTGTATTTTCCATGCATTTAGATTTGTTTGCTTTTCAAGATTCAGTACTTTAAAAATTCCACATATGATGATGATGTTGATGATGATGTTGATGATGATGTTGTTGTTGTTGACCTAACTACTTCAGCAGATGTACATTCTTTTGTGCAGTTATGGCCTCTATATCGACTGGGACCACTGAAAGATGAGACGGAAAAAAGCTGTTGATGTTTAATATGTATAGTCATATGGAAATATTTTTGCATGTGAATTTTTTTGTGGACAAAGTGTTGAGCACAGAGCTAATGTGAGGTATGCATTGATTATGAGAGGACATTATTGATTTGTGATGACTTTTGCTACATATTTGTTATTTTGTATACATTGTTTGTTTCAGAAATAAACATGATCAAAAAATGATAATTCTGTATTTTTGTTATCTTGGAGACAAAAAAATGTATCAGTGCAGGCATTCAGACTTGTTCACCATGACTTTTGACTGATGTAGGTAGAACTTAGTACAGGCCCTTGTGAAAGTAGTCCGTATTTCATCAGTTTTGTGGTTGCAAGTGAGAAGTTCAGTTCAGTATTTTATAGTAAAGTGTACATGAATGTATGTGTACCTGTAGCTTTTCCTCAAATCAGAGAGCTACCAGCTGTTGGAATGAAGCCAGCAATGCAGATAACACTGGAATAAACTTGGAAAATACCAGTCACATTATATAGAAAGTTTTGTGCTGTGATTATCCTGACCTTGTGCAAAATTCATAGAATTACTAGAAATCATGAGCAGAGCATCTAGCCATTTACTATATTTCAGTGTTAAAACACGTTTGAGATGACTTTCATACCAACGTTTGCCGGGTTTGAAAAAAATCATAGTTGTACTAAGAGTATCTCATTACTGGGTTCTTGCTTGAACTCTTCATTTCTTCTTTGTGGCAGTACACTGCAGTCCAGCAGTTTATTTTGTCTTGCAATGTGTGAATTGTGTACAGAATCTAAATACATGCTTGCTTGAGTATATTTTGAAATATTGGTCCATTGATGTTTTGGATGTACAGACTTTCAGATTAACAATATTTTGAAATGTGAATTCATAGAACTGCTCGTTTTATTGATATTTTTTCCGATGTACTCTAAGATTTACACTTTAAAATGCAAATTCATAGAACTGCTCAGAATTATTTTTGCTGTCATTTATCTCTCACAGTTTGAACAATATTAACACAGTGCTTGAAGACACTGATGCGCTCTCACTTAACCAAAAATGTTTTGCAGCAATTTTTAAACAAACCAATCTTTTTGCTTAAGATTTGCTGCTAAGTATCCATTGTCAAGTTTTCAGTCTGTCAGCATGCCTGTCACTATTAGCAGGTTCATCTTGGGATCAACTTAAAGTCAGAACTAGTGACATAGAATTTATGAGTAAATATCAGAAAGTTCATTAATGATGTATTATTGAGGAATAAGTAGCGGAAGGAAAACAAGTGCAGGTAAACATTATCTATAAAGGAAATATCAGACATGTCCAAATACTACAAACATCCCTTTTTTATTATTTCTTTACCAAGGACAGTCCACGATGGTAAGTGTGTTGTTTTTTGATGAAGTTAAATTGACCCTATGCAAATGAAATATGGTATGATCATAGTGGGAATAGAAGTCAGTGCTAGTGAATGTTGATCTCACAGGGCAGCTATTGTCATTTCCTTTTTGTTTGTTGGTGGTAGCTACTGTTATTTTTCTCGTTCTTGTTCCTGCAGCCTGCTTGCTGGTGTTTCACGTTTCACTCCTGATAATATTCAGTGCAGTGACTTGTTTAAACAGCGCTGATTGTAGGTAGTTGTTTGAATTGATGGAGACTTGGTTCATCAAATACTGTTGCATAGAGAATGTGAACAGCTTTTGCAGTCTTTGGGTGGTTGACATTTATTTCACAAGTTGCAAAGAATTTTGTTATTGTAATATACAGAATGATCCCTGTTGGTTTACATGTGTCAGTTGATGGGTAGTTTGACATTGTTGTTAAAAATCATGACAGATTTCACCATCTCCATTCCTTGTCTTAGAGTTGTGCTGAAGGCAGAGCTATGGCAGTCATGATATCACAAAATGATGTGCCGTATGCCTGGCTATGGCACATTTCAGATTTTAAAAAAATGAGTAACTGGCATTCAGTGGAAGGGAAACTACTCTTCTGTTAGACCCACCGTTTCTCCTGGTAAGGATTCACAGCTCAACTGTTGTGCAGCGTGTTCAAAAACAAATTCTGACATTGCAGTTTTTTTGTTTCAACATGGATGCTGACACAAAAGAACTTGGTTTTTCAGTAAGTATGGAACATTTTGACTGACTCTTGAGTCTAATGACATGTTAACTGTGTGCAAGATCAATCTTATTCTTTTTTTGTGTGGCTTGGCTATGATGATATCTCATTTGTCATCCATTAACAGTAAAATGCGACGGCCTACTCTACTTGGAAAGTGGGAATGCAATTGACTGTGTGTGCAAATGTCAGTGCCTGTGTTCATGCACAGGACCTCTGTTGACACTCTCACCCTAAGCACCAGAAAGGAACTTGATTCTGCTGAGAGGTTTGCTCCAGAGAGAAATCCAATCCAGTCATGTTGTTTGTGTCCCCGCCAACCCACCGCAGAGGTCATGTCGGGGCCGTCATCTTGAACCTGCAGAGAATGTTTCTTTCAGCGTGCAGTAAGACTCGAACCCATCACATACAGATCAAGCATTGCATGTCCTTCTCTCCTATCCACATAGCATCCATCGTTCTTTTGTTTTGTTTTGTTTGAGATCAGATTCCAGATTTTCCTGTCAGCATAATATATGAAGTGATATGATCACATGCATAGTGTCAGGGGTACTGAATAGGGAAGTTTTAACACAGGATCCATTCAGTGCAGTGTAAAAAAAAAGAAAGAAATGCCCCTCCCTGCCTGCTCCCTTTTCTTTATTTACTTCATTCAACTTGGGGGAGGGGGGTGGGGAGGAAGAGAAAAGCATGTAACAGTTGCAAGAAAGTAGGAGTGAATAGAAAAAATGAATAAAGTTCATTAATATTCAGTAGTGAACTTTACTGATAGCAGCAATAGCATTTTGTCACAGGGCGAAAGAATCCTAAGAGGAGCTAGTAGCACTGATTTCATATCATCTTGTTCATAGTATAATTTGTTACTTGTTCCTCGAAGAAGTGAACAGCGATGAAAGTGTTTTGATAAATACGTGTATTGTGTTGATGCCGTTGATACACTTATCCACGCATATGACAGACGCCGTAGCTGAGGGGTGAAGACTGTTGTTCCACTTCAATCTTATGGGCCAACGAAATCATCGGTTCGAATCTTGGTGGCGTCGGGTGAATCAAGAGTGGGGATTTTTACAATCTGCCAGGTCAACTTTAAGTGCAGACCTACCAGTGCCTTAATTCCCTTTGTGTATAGACACAGGCAGAAGATCAAATATGCATGTTGTAATGCATGTCGGCGTTTGGTGGGTTACGGAAACATGAGCATACCCAGCATACATCCCAGCAGTCGGAATGTGGCTACCTTCATGGCGGTCAAAAACGGTCGCATATGCAAAATCTCGTCATTGGTAAACCTCAGAGCTCCAGCCGAAGGACATTAGGGACAAAATCCATGCATATTCCAGTTGACAGACTGACAATAACTTGGATTAACACAGAATCCTTCCTGAAGTTGGAATACAGCTACCTTCGTTGGGAAAAAAAAAGGTAGTATACGCAAAATCTCACCATTGGTGTTGTAGGCCTACCTCCCTACCTCAGAGCTCTAGCCAAGGAATGAAAGAAAAAATCTGAACCAAAAAAAAGAAAGAAAATAATCAGAAAGTGCTGGCTGGTCATCTGCTGTTGGCAGATTTCAGTCCTGGAGAGGGAGTGATGGGCTCTGCTAGGTATAACTTGCTCACAACACACTGCTTATAGAACACATCACTGCAAGGCCTCAGTGACTCCTCGAGGAATTCAGGGAGAAGTCACAGTGTACATATTAAGGATTCTGCTAACTGCTCAGATCAGTAACTCAAAGCTTTATGTATTTATTTTTTCCTTTGTGATGATTTGCAAGTTTTTTGATCATTGTCACCATTTCTGAAAAAAGAAAAGAAAATATCATGTTGCCTGTTATTGTGAGCTATTTCATTATGAGAAAGGGGAGATCATTTGTCTACTACTTTTTTTTCCTATTGCAGTCATTGTCTTGTTATTATTCTTTTTATCATTTGTAATATATCTCTTTAGTTAGCATCGCACCAAACGTGACTTGCGAGTGTTTGTTTGAGAAGTGTTATGTGAGAGCATGTTTGCGTTGTAAAGAGAATACTATTCTCTTGAATAAGCAGCTTATACAGCTATTTTTTAGACATCAGAGGGAGGAGGTCGTGTAATCTTTCATGAACAGTCATTTTTATGGGGTTTTTACTATTCTTTCCAATTCCAGATTCTGGAAGGAAAATTCCAACCCTGCCATTTCTCCGAGTTCATAAGGACTTTGAATAGTTTGCATGTTTGTTGGTTATACTGCAGTCCCAGTCAAGTTATTTGATTCAGGGACTGTCTCAACCAACCACCACTACCAAGAAACTTTCTCAACTTTAGTTTTAATTTCAAGAATACAAAGAAACATTGACTTAAGCGCTTCCAGTATTTGCTTTGCTTCCTACAGAATAGTCATAAAATCACATAACTTTATTTATACTGAAAAGACAAGATAAAATTCATATTGTGTATGGAATTTATAGGAGTTTGAATCTGTAAACAACTGAATCAAGGCAGCATTCTGTTAGATTTTTTTCCATACATTTGAATGATTCATTGGCAGATTCTGTACACTGCAGAAATTGACGAAGCTATCTAATCTCTATGAGAGCGAGAAACTTCGTGCTGCAGCTGTGGCACTTATCACACACTTTTTTAGATTTAATTGTATTTTTTTCATCCAGCTGTAGTCATCAAGTGTTTTAAATTTTATGTCCACGGAGAAATCCAACTCTTTTGAGCCAGAAAGGTTTTTAATGTGTGCGCAAAATTTCTGTATCATCACAGGACCTCAGTTATATCTCTCATCCGAAAGAGCTAGCGCCAGAGACACCATGGGGTCTAAGGATAGGGGATAAAATTTCTAGTCACAAACAAGAGGTAGAATCGCAATTCTGCAGCTCAACAACGGACTTTTATCGCAGTTAGTCTAGACAAAAGGCTGCTTTAACCTTGCTAGGGCCAACGATCCAAGATGTGACCTGCTTTCTGTCTTCCCATTACATTTGATCGATTCATTCACAGGTCAAGACATTTCCTGTACACTGCAAGAAATGAAGCGAACGCTATCTAATTCTCTAATGCAGACAAGAGAAACATTTCAGTTGCTGCAGTCTGTGGTCATTGTTATTCAGTCAATCACTTTGAATTTCAGAGTTTAACTCCTGTACTTTTTTTTACATCCAGTCCCTGTGTGCATGCATGTTTGTAAATTTTATCGGTTCCCACCGGCAGAAATGGCCAACTCTTTTGAAGGGCAGAACAGGTTTTAATGTGTGCGCAAGATGTTCTGTGTGCATTGGCACATGGGACTTCAGTTCATAGTCTCTCCGAAAGGGGAGAGAGAGAGAGAGGAGAGAGAGAGGAGAGGGGGGGGAGGAGGAGGAGGAGGAGGTATATTTCTAGCACATAATTTCAAGAAGGTAGGAATGCTATATTTACTGTAGGCCAACAACTGTGTCTGTTAGTGATGCAAGTTAAGTGCTGAGGCCTACATTAAAATGGTGTTATGTAAGCTCTTGGCCTGGGCCAAGTGTATAGTGAGTGATTGAACTGCTTTGCCCTGGAATTGCCCATACAGGGATAGTCATACAAACACACAACTGATGCAACCAGAAAAGCAAAAGAATGAATGTTCATACTTGTGGCTGATGATGAACTAGTCAGGAGTTTTCACCAGACAAAACTGGAATCCAGGCAGCAACAGATAGTATTACTACACCTCCAAAGCTAAGCATGGAAACGTGAACAGTCACCCTGGGCAAAGTCAACAGTAAAACAACACAGACATTGTTGTGAACACTTTAATTTGTTTGATCAGACAACCAACAGATCTCACTCACACTAAGACTCCTTCACATACCAAAGTAAGCATGCTAGTTAGGACTATGACACACAGACTGGAGTTACAGAGCATCAATGGGCACACACAGAGACTGGAGTTACAGAGCATCCATGAGCACACCCAGAGACTGGAGTTACAGAGCATCCATGAACACACACAGAGACTGGAGTTACAGAGCATCCATGATCACAGATTCACACACAATCCAGCTTGTGTTCAAGACAAGCACACATCAGTCAACCAGTATTGTAGAATATGAGTCATCAGGCATTGTCTTTTTGTTTTGTTTTTTGGGTTACGATACTCACAGTTTCATTCTTCCAGTTTGAAGCACCAAGTTTTGTCATGGGCATGGATGGGAGCCGAGTTAGAACATGCAAACAACTTTTCCCTCCAAATCATCTTAGTTTTGGAGAAAGGAAACTATACAAACAGATTCTGAAGTTGCCCTTGATCATCATCTAGTTTTCAACAATTCATTCTTTCTAAAAAGGAAACTGTTTTGGGGAAGAAAAAAAAAAATCAACCTCTCATGACAGGGCTGCTCTGTATGCACAGAGTGCCTCTCCAATCTTAATTATAGCCCCGCTGATCACAGAGGCCATATCGGGGCCAGAGCGCCTCTCAGTGCTGCTGGCTTCATTCTTCACCAATGGTTTATCTGCATTATTCATGGCTTCATTCTTCACCAATGGTATATCTGCATTATTCATGGCTTCATCCTTAACCTGTGGTATATCTGCATTTTTCATTGAAAGGCTTCATTCTTAACATGTGGTATATCTGCATTTTTCATGGCTTCATTCTTAATCAGTGGTATATATCTGCATTTTTCATGGCTTCATTCTTAACCAACGGTTAAAAAATTGTGTCCCATAACCTGTAAGGTCGCAGGGGAGCGAGGCGTCGGAGACCTTACTTCTCTAGGGGCCAGCATATTGAGGGCGGTGCCCATCTCTCCCTCGCTGCTTTATCATCCCTGACCCTAAAGAGGGCAGGTACCATTTACAACTGGGTGAAATGGGGGACTGTATTGAAGCCAAGGCACGCAAATGGTCACCCATCCAACTGGTAACCACAATCGATGCTGCTTAACATTGGCTGGGGGAAAGCGAGTGCTCTGACCACTGAGCTATCCCGTCCCCAACCAAATGGTACATCTTTTTCAGTGTATTTCCTTTTCTCACCTTGTAGCAAAGGCTGGTGACTTCAGCTAAATGTGCACATTGCTGACAGTTTCCAGTTGTCCACTGCAATTATGCAGATTTATTTTTCATAATAGCAGAAGGTTCCTTCTTCTGCATAAACTGCATCAAATAGTAGTTGATAAGATTTTACAGGCATCATCACCTTTCATTTTCTACAATGTTCATCCTTCCCAAACATTTGTTTCTGCATCAGCCCACCTGTCTCGCTCATTGCTCAACCCTCTGCACCCAGCACACACACACATGAAACGCCATACATTCCATTTTTTTCATGACCTGTGCTATCCATTCTCTAACATTCGTGTCATCACAATCACATAACACACATAATCAGCATCAAACTTTCACCTGCGCATTCTCTTTTTCCAGTTCCAATAGAAAACCTCACATGCATCACAATGAACAGGAAATGTACATGATCTACAGAAGGGCTCTGGCTTGCACTGTGGAGGTACACACGCTTCCACTTCAGTCTGATTTGTCTGCACTGTGGCAAAGAGTGGTGCAGCGCAGCGCAGGATTCAGGACCAGAAAAGAATGCTGATGGCCATGGCCACGCAACAGGCGGCCACCCAGGGACTTTTCCTCTCCCCTGACAACAGACAGACATTGCCATGTGATCACCCCCACTCTCCCTCTCTCCCCAGACAACAGACATTGCCATGTGATCAACCCCACTCTCTTTCTCTCTCCCCTGATAACAGACAGACATTGCCATGTGATCACCCCCACTCTCTCTTTCTCTCGCCCCTGACAACAGACAGACATTGCCATGTGATCACCCCGCTCTCTCCCTCCCCCCTGACAACAGACATTGCCATGTGATCACCCCCACTCTCTTTCTCTCTCTCTCGCCCCTGACAACAGACAGACATTGCCATGTGATCACCCCCACTCTCTCTCGCCCCTGACAACAGACAGACATTGCCATGTGATCACCCCGCTCTCTCCCTCCCCCTGACAACAGACATTGCCATGTGATCACCCCCACTCTCTTTCTCTCCTCTCCTCCCTGACAACAACAGACATTGCATGTGATCACCCCCACTCTCTCTCGCCCCTGACAACAGACAGACATTGCCATGTGATCACCCCCACTCTCTCTTTCTCTCGCCCCTGACAACAGACAGACATTGCCATGTGATCACCCCCACTCTCTCTTTCTCTCGCCCCTGACAACAGACAGACATTGCCATGTGATCACCCCCACTCTCTCTTTCTCTCGCCCCTGACAACAGACAGACATTGCCATGTGATCACCCCCACTCTCTCTTTCTCGCCCCTGACAACAGACAGACATTGCCATGTGATCACCCCCACTCTCTCTTTCTCGCCCCTGACAACAGACATTGCCATGTGGTCACCCCCACTCTCTTTCTCTCGCCCCTGACAACAGACAGACATTGCCATGTGATCACCCCCACTCTCTCTCTCCTCTGACAACAGACAGACATTGCCATGTGGTCACCCCCACTCTCTCTCTCCCCTGACAACAGACAGACATTGCCATGTGGTCACCCCCACTCTCTTTCTCTCGCCCCTGACAACAGACAGACATTGCCATGTGATCACCCCCACTCTCTCTCTCCTCTGACAACAGACAGACATTGCCATGTGGTCACCCCCACTCTCTCTCTCCCCTGACAACAGACAGACATTGCCATGTGATCACCCCCACTCTCTTTCTCTCTCCTCTGACAACAGACAGACATTGCCATGTGATCAACCCCACTCTCTTTCTCTCGCCCCTGACAACAGACAGACATTGCCATGTGATCACCCCCACTCTCACACACACACACACTCTCTCTCTCCCTTTCTCTCCTGTTATGGAATCCATGACATGATGACTATTTGGGCTGAAATAAGTTACGTTTTCTGTATATGATATTATGTGTTTTGTGCCCACTCTCTCTCTCTCTCCTGACAACAGACATTTCTATATGGTCCCCCCCCCCTCTCTCTCCTGACAACAGACAGGCATTTTTATATGGTCAACCCCCCCCCCCCCCCCTCTCCTAATGACAGACATTTCTATATGGTTACCCCCCACCTCTCTCTCTCTCTCTCCTGACAACAGACATTTCTATATGATCACCCCCCTCTCTCTCCCTCCTCACAACAGACAGACATTTCTATATGGTTACGCCCCCACCCACCCTCACCTCTCTCTCCTGACAATAGACATTTCAATGTGGCCCCCCCCCCTCCCCCACACACACACTCTTTCTCTCTCTCTCCATGACAACAGACATTTCTATGTCGTCACCCACACACACACTCTCTCTCTTGACTTCTTCGTTGAATACTCAGACAGCAACTATTGTTGTCTGTCATACAACCAAAAATGTTTTACACTGTTGTGCCTGAGAAGTCAGGCCCAGGGCATCCGAAATTGGCATGGAAGAGAACTGTTATATTTTAGGTCTTTTTGAAAGAGAAAGGCAGGAGAATGGACCAAGAAGGGTGAAAACGGATAAGAAGCAGGTGACAGGAAGAAAAGGAACACGGTAGAAACCAAAAAGTCAGGATAGAAAAGAGGGAATTCCTACATCACTACCCACAAACACTTCACTCACCAATTCTTGCACACTTCCAAAATGTCCCCATCAACCTGGCAACAAAAAAAGAAAAAAAAACAAACCATGATGTAAAAACCATGATGTACATACGTAATGTAACTCTACTTTGATTGATCTGCGAGCTTCAACTGCTTAGTCGTGGCAAGGAACTTACAATTCAAGTTTCAGATCTGTGTCATATGATATAGTGATGTGGTGGATATATATGTTATATATATTTATATCTATCTATCTATCTATCTATCTATATCTATACACTCACAAGTGTGTGCTGATATAGACAAGAGCTGTATAATCAACAACCTTTCTTTCTCTCCTTCCTCATTTCACATAATAGAAACAGACAGCAGGAATATCACAAGCAAAAAAATATGGAGAGTTCTAATCGGATCATTGGTCTTGAGGTAGTGCACCTGTCTAGAAAGTGAGAAGTTGCAGTTCAACCCCTGTTTGAACCCAAACCTCCAATCCACTTGACTTTGAGTGGTGGTCTGGGTGCTTGTTTTTCAAATGAGACTATAATTATAAATCAAGGTCCTGTGTGAGACACATTTAGCACACATAAAAGAACCCATGTGAACAAGAGAGTTGTCCCTTGCAAAATTCTGTAGAAAAAAGCACTTTAATAGGGAAACAAATGACACACATATGCAGACAAGGGAACAAACAAACAAAACAAGAGAAAAAAGGATGTGCACACTGCTCTTGCAGCCCAACTTTCACACAGAGAAATTTGCCAGGACTGAAGGAGGTTTACAATACAATACAAATATTACAATACAAAAAATACAACTACAAAAGTACAAGCAAAATTGTCTTCAATAGTTCAAAGGTCATGCAAGGACTCCTGTTTTCCTCAGACAGCTCTGGCAGGTCTCATTCTCAGTGTTGGAGTTGTATAATTATCATGAAAGCTTTATTTCCATTTCACTACTTCAGCCACTTGCCTTTAATCTCATTTATCAGCATTACTCATCAGACAGAACATAGTGGATAGGAGTAAAATATCACCTACAGCAACTACTTACCATTCAAACACATAAAAATAAATACACAAACAAAAATTCCCTGGGCAATGCCTCTTAACACACATGGCATCATTCTAATTTCTATGCATACAACAAGAGAAATGTGTGTTTGTGTGCGCACGCATGTGCGTGTGTGTTTGTGTGTGATGTGTAATATGTGTGTGTGTACATGTGATGTGTGTGTGTGTTTAAGAGTGTGTGTGCGCACACATGTGAGTAAGAATAAATTGTGAATTATGGGTGGAATAAGGAAACTTAAAACTGAGGCACATCTTATCTGATGCATGTTTCTTCTTGTACAAAAGGATAACAGAAGACAGAGAGAGGTGATTTCCAGGTGTGTCTGTCTGAATAATACTGAAAAAAAAATCTGCTAAACTTGCTAGCTACAGTTATTAAACTAAATGTAGTTAAGCTACACATTACTGCTGTATTTTGGATCCATACCCAGTTTTGTTGCGGTCCAGTATTGAAGGGGCAATGGAGCGCAGGTATGCACAGGTGCAAATCAACAGCAGAACAACTGTCAGTAGGCTTTGGAAGTTGAATAAGGCAGACTGAAAAAAAAAAAGAGAGAAAAATGTCAGTAACGGCAATGAATATACCTTACCAC
Source organism: Rapana venosa (assembly GCA_028751875.1). Taxonomy (NCBI): domain Eukaryota; kingdom Metazoa; phylum Mollusca; class Gastropoda; order Neogastropoda; family Muricidae; genus Rapana; species Rapana venosa. Next base: position 7,811,055 of record CM054158.1, read on the forward strand.
CAAAACTGAGGAGAAAAGTGAGATCATATGTAATTTCAGAATGGTTATTGACTTTCACAATTTGCCATACATGTAAAAACTGCTGCTCTCTAAGATTAGACTGTTTGGCTTCATGTTCAATCCACGGGTCCAAACCTCAGCAGTGGCATCTGGTGAGTTAAAAATGTGGGGATTTTTACTGTCTCCCTGGTCAACTTAGTTATAGCGCAGATCTAGCTGTGCCTAACTTCCCTTTCTGTGTGTGTGTAAATATTAATTTTATTATATATCATATATTCATGGCACAATGATTCCCAGGTGGGATGAGTGAGTCAGGGTGCATGATCTGGGTGACCCCCCAGGGTGTTAAGCAGGGGATGCACAACAACAACACATATAAATTCATGTTTTGGGGGATTGGAGTCTGCACTGATGTTAAGTCCTGAGGAAAAATACCTTTGAACAGGCATCTCAGTGGTGGCTTTAAGTCAAACCTGCACTTGATCCTAAGTCATCAGATGGTGAGTGTTTAACATGCAAGGTTCTCTCTCTCTCTGTGCTCCAGGTTTTACTTGCATGTTAAAAAGTTTAGGACCCCTGCTGGAAAAAAAAAGTTTAAAACCCAGAACGAACAAGTGATAGGCTGAGTAGTACATGCAGATTGCACGCCAAATAAGGACTATAAGAACCAAACAGTAAGTCTAGAAGAAAACATATTATTGTAAAATGAAAAATTAGGACTGCCACTGCATTGTCAATAATCACTCCTATCTTTTCGCTATTCGTCTACTTGTTCAAGAACAATAACATTCTATGTGTTCTACGAGTTCAACTCAACACAAAAATGCAAGTGTATTAGCATTTAACTTCGGTATGTCTACACATGAGAGGAACAAACCATTACCATTTTCTCTCAATCCCACATGACAACGTGTTGACGGAAGTTGATCGAACGAACGCACTCCTTGATGTTATCGGAAAAGCGATTGGCTGAGAGTGCCCAAATAGTATCCAATAAAAAAGTCAGATAGAAAAGCAGGCTAATAATAATTATTTTATGTTGCGTTTGGTTACACACTACCATTAGCTTTTGCCACTTTTCCTTCTGTTTTCCTATATTACTCTTGCATTAATGCAGCACGTACTAAGATATCCAAAGAAACAAAACCCGTTTTTTGTGTGAAAGATTAGCCTTTGAATAAATAAAAACTCATGTGATTTTGCATAAAATCATCCGCAAGCTAATACAGGAGTGTAACCTGTGTTAGCAGTAGCTGTGCACCCCAGGGCCACTGAGGAGGCACTGGCTGAAGAGGCTTCTCCGGTATGTTGTGATGCTAACCCACTCCAATGAGGAAAGTGACCAAAAAATAGAGTGAATGGTCGTATCAGAGCTGGAAATTAAGCCGGCTTCACTCGGTAATAAGCATAGAAAAACTCATAACAAAAACAAACATACCCCCTCATCTACCCCCCCCCCCCCCCCCCTCCCCAACAGAAAACAACACAAATCAATAAGCAAAAGTAAAACGCAAAAGCCGAAATGAGAGAGAGAGAGAGAGAGAGAGAGAGAGAGAGAGAGAGAGTTGCGAATGCGAAATGTTTATTCAGATTAGGCCATAGCCCCCACCTGAAGGGGTAGTCATGAAACATACCACATGTAAATATATATATATATATATATAATATATATATATATATATATATATATATATATATATATATATATATATATTATATATATGATACAGCCATCATCCAGACGTTTTAAGGCTTTATAAATGTATAATGCCAAGTTATTCAGCACATTTTCATTTTTCGATGCCATAAGTACATTAAACCAGAAACGACATGGATATTTATGATATTTTGGTTAGATAAATTTAATCCTCAGGTCATAAAGAACAGGACAACACAACACAAAGTGAATTTCATTTTCTTCAGAGTTGTGGCATAGAGGGCATATCGTTTTTTCCGTTAACCTCCTGTCGTATCTAGAACGATGACATGCAATACACCAAATCTTAATTTTGTCAATGCGCTTTTGACATATCTGTTAATTTCAATTTCAGTATATGGTTCAACACAATTTGTAACTTTAAACATGCTATATTCCATAAATCTACTACTGTTTTCTATATGGTCATGCCATTCCTACCACATGCAGTCAATGAGTCTTTGTCTTTTGATAAAGCTTCCAACATCCTGAACACCCTGATTATCACAAACATAATATGCAAATCCATAAGTACTTAAACACCTCCGCACAGTTGTAGCCCAAGTCTTCTTACCGTTAACATCCAGATTATACAGCATCTTATAAGCCCTGTGTGGCAGTCCATGATTTTCCAGTCTATTTATCCTAAGCCAGTAAGTAATGCATTTTACAAAAGAATTAAGATATATAGGGCATCTTCCAATTTCTCCATAAATAAGATCATTAGGCATTCGATTGTCAACATTCATAAAACGTTTCATAGCATACAAATGAAGCTTTTCAACTTGATTTCCGTTCTCAAAAGCCCAGATTTCAGCACCATAATTATTGTAAAATAGATTGCACCTGAGAATCAAACAATTTTACAAATATCTTCAATGAACTGCAATCAAGTCTATATATAACCCTGAGTATAACAAGTACTGCTCTCTTTGTTCTATTGATTAAATCCTGGCATGCAGAAGTAAAACTTAATCTAGCTGAAAAAAATATTCCAAGATATTTATAAGCATTTACTACTTTCACAGTTTCAGTATTGTATTCATGACTAGCTAGATATCCACCCTCACGAAAAACTGATATTTGTCTTCCCCATATCTACCTTTAATTCTAATCTCATTGCTGTGTAATACAAACTGTTCATCTGTCTTTGAATTCTACAACAGTTGTTGATATCAAAATAATATCATCAGCAAAAAGTAACACAAATAATTCTATAAAATCAAGAGAAACTCCATGCTTTCCATTTTCTATAATTTCTAAGGCAAGATCGTTCACAAACAATGAAAACATTATTGAACTACACACACCTCCTTGCTTTACACCTCTTGTACAACTCACAAAGTCAGATAAAGTTGCTCCATTTCTTACTCTAGCTTTTACTTCTCTATACATTCTTTGTATACATCTATGTAATTTTCCTCTAACACCATTCTTACACAAAACAGGCCAAAACAAATTTCTAGAAACAGAATCGAAAGCTTTTTCAAAATCTACAAATGCAACATATAATTTATGGTTATTTGCAAATTGCTTTTGAACAGCAGCTAACAGAGTAAACATATGGCCAACCCAACTTGGTGTTCGCCTGTAATATTACTTGTCATTACCCACTCTTGTAATCTATTATTAACAACCGAACTACATATCTTACTCGCTATGTTACACAGATATATTCCTCTATAATTGTTTATATCACATTTCCTTTCTTAAACAGAGGCAGAATGATTGATTCCACCCAGCCCTCTGGATAGATGCTCTTGTCAAACAAATGATCGAATAGTTTCATTAAAAAAATGCAACACAGATTCCCCTGAAAATTAAAAAAAACTCACCTATCAACCCATCAGGTCCTTCTGATTTACCGTTTTTTAATTTTCCAATTGCTAGCATTATTTCCTTGGCTGTGATAGGGCTGTCTAACAATGCATCTCCCTCCCCTTTGTCTTCAGTCTCAACTGACTCAGTCACTTCCTTTTCTAGTACATCTTTGAAATGATCAAACCACTGACTTGTAGATATTGTATTATGTGGCTTAGATCTTTTGCGTGATATTTTTCTGATAGTTTTCCAAAAGCTTGTTTGACTGTTAACAGATACCAGTAGTTCTCATAAAAGTATATAATTGTACTCTTTTTTTCTTTCTTATAAGCCTATTTTTATATTCTCATCATGCGATACAAAATAATGTCCTATGTCTTTCTGTGATGAGCGTTTGAATTGCCTATACAGTCTTCGTACTTTACGTCTTGATACTCTGCATTCATGATCGAACCAGTCTTGAGAGAGAGAGAGAGAGAGAGAGAGAGAGAGAGAGAGAGAGCAGTATTCCAGACAAATTGAGATGTCCATCAGGCCAGATTTGTTTCATAAGCCTGTCCCAAAAAAAAAAAAGTCAGATAGACCAAAGGCAAAATCGACATTTTCGTCTAATATTTTAATCCAATGTTGGGAGAGAAAAAAATGGATAAATCTACCCTTTGCTAGTTCTTTTAGTGTGAATACACACTTTATCCGTTGGAGCATAGGCTAGCCTAATAAAGAATAGATAACCACCACATTGGCCTAGGGCCTATGGGTCGCGTGAATGATCTCCCTTCTAGGTGTAAGCTTCTTTCCGTGTACGGTATCGAAGCCAAGCGTCAAAATCAAAAGTGAGGTAGGAGAGAGTTACAAACTACATAAATGGACTGATTGCAGAGACAAGTATGCTGTCATGTAATTTTGATTGAAGGAACCTCTTTAGAAAGAAATGATAGACCTCAGTGATAAAATAGAGACATTGATCTATTCCGTCCCAGAGTTGCCAGTAAATTAATTTTGGTTTTGTTAATTTCTTTTTTCTTGACAACTCAAAACTGTATAAAATTAAACTAAAGAAAAAGAATCACTGTCACCACGGTCAGTGTAGTCACTCAGAGAGTGTTTACTTGAGGCTGGAGATCTGGATGATGCACATGGGGGAATCATTTGGTGTGGTAACTAAGGTTGGAAGTGTAGAGTTGAGATAGTAAGAGGAAGACAAGAATGTGCTCTTTAATCCAGCACTTACCTGTAGGCAAAAGAATTAGACAAAAGTTCAGATCGAACATCGTATTTTGAAGTAGACTGTCTGCCGTATGAACCTATTAACTGAGCAGATCCATTTTTATCTGTGAAAAGCATTCTGTTTTACTTTTTGTTTTGTTATTTTGTAAGACTAAAAACTTGTGAAATTAATATTTCATGGAAAACTTTTGCATGGTTGGGATATTTTATTAGTAAGTCTGACTTGTTTGCTTTCAGGTTGAAGATGGACACGTGTTTTGTAAAGCTGCCGCACTGCGGTACCAAAGCCTGTTTTCTGCTGACCCAGCTCAAAGTGGAAGGCAGAGAGGGGTTTGAGCTGACGCTTACTGATGGTGAAAAGTTCTGGGAAGGACAGAGTAAGACAGAGATTCATTTTGTTTTATTTTAGGAAATTTTATTACCATCATTATTACAATCACCATCATTATCACAGTCACAGTCACCATCATCATCATCATTAAAAAAACCCCTTTCATATCTTATCTTTAAAATCTATTGATCATTAGTACTGTATTATTAGTAGGACTGTTTTTTATTGTTAAAACTGAAAATAGTCTCATGCAGACCATAGTGAATTTTTGGTTGCATTTTTCTTTTTTTCTTTTTCTTGTTTTAAAGTTATGATTTTGTCAATTTAGTCCTGAAGTTGTAGAGATTTGCAGGGTTCTTTTTAGGTTGTATCATTTCTTTACCTAATGTGTTCTGTTTATGTACCATAATTGTAGTGTACACATCTGGATCATGTTGTAACGGTTACAAAGTCTTCCATTAAAAAAAAAAATTGTTAGATTTTTTCCCCCACTTCAAAATAGATAATTTGTTCTAGTTCCAGTGTTTCTGTCTTCTGTGTTATAGGGAGAATAAATGAATGAAGTAAACAAAAGTTTTATCGTAAGAGTGGCATTTATAAGTCACCCCCTCTGGGGGGTGGGAGGGGGGCGAGGAGAGAGAGAGGGGGAGAGAGAGAGAGTGTGTGTGTGTGTGTGTGTGTGTGTGTCTGTGTGAGACTGCACTTAGAAAACAATTGTGTTATTTATCAGATGCCATTACTCAAACAGTCGCAAGACTAAGTTTGAAATAAAATGTTTGGAAAGCTGTGTGGCTGTAAAAGGAAACAGCCAGTAACACCTATAAACCTTTTTTCCCACGTTCCTCAGCTAGAGCTCCAAAGTTAATCAATGGTGAGATTTTTGCTTATGTGACCATTTCTTCCCACCATAACTCTCATTTTGACTTAGGGAAAAGTCTATATAATTATAAGAGTCTATCCCAGATGTGGGAATGAGGCTACCTGAATTGGTGGGTGGGGGGAGCAGGGGGGAGGAAACTGGTTGCATACGCAAAAATCACACCATCTGTGAACCTTGGAGGTGTAGCTGAGGAACACACACAAAGGAAGAAAGAGTCTGTTGGAAGGTCCAGCTCAGCGGTGTTGTGTACAAAATGCTGCAGGATGAGGACTGATGTGGATAGGCCACAGCAAGCAAGAGCGGTTTAACATTTTCTTTCTTTCTTTCTAACTTTCAGTCACAGAAGAAGATCTTGATGCTCTGAGCTCCAGCCTCAAAATGGACTTCACAACCTATGTGAAGAAAACGGTGGCAGCTTTTACTCGACGGAACTTGGGGGACATGAACTTTGTGTACCAGCTGAAGCCACAGGCAGAAGGAGTCATCGACTTCCTGTGGAAAGAAGAAGTCGGTGAGATCAAGGTAAAGAATACACCCCCTTCCCCCCTCCCCCACAATAAAAGAAAACCGAACAAATAACCCACTAAGGATTTTTGTTGTTTTCTGGGTCGTTATTCTTTAGTGTGTCTTGGGCAAGATTTAATATGCAGCTAATATTTACAGTTTAAAAGGTAATGTTTTAAACAGTAGGCCTATGGGCAAGCTGGGATGAAGAATAAACATTGCTCTGCTGGTGCTTGAATTCCTCAGGGGGTTGATTTAAAGACCCCGTTTTATCAGATTCCACAAAATACCATTTTAAAGTTCCGGACAGTAGGAAGCATTTATGTAGTAGTTGTAGTATAGTAGTGGGCTCCTTCTGTCTTGGAAGGCAGTGGTTGCACCTTCTTTCGCTTGTTCTTGTATATCAGCGGGTGAAGGAGTGCAGTACACGAGGGAATTTGCAGGGGAGAAATGAAAAGACTCCAAAAAGAGAAGGACATTCTAATGTGAGTGTCTTGGTTATGGTGTATTTGACTGAATGTTGTGATAGTTTTGTTCTCACTCAATGTTTTTTTGTATGTTTATTCTACTGACTTAACTTGACATTGATTTTTGTCTTATGTCGTCATTGGTGTGATTCTGACACGAGGTGGTATTTTTGTCTTATGTCGTCATTGGTGTGATTCTGACACGATGGGGTATTTTTGTCTTATGTCGTCATTGGTGTGATTCTAACACAAGGTGGTGGGGTGCCCTGGGTCCAGTTTAGTGAAAGTGTGGTTGGGTCCCTGCTGGTGGATTTACCGTACAGTTGACTGGAAGTTATTGTCTGACAGACAAACAACTGTCAGCTTTGCTCGACATGTGAGGACCATTGATCGTCGTTGGAAAATTGTATCATATATGTAACTGCAGTTTTTAGGCCAACCTTGGGTTGTACTTTACTTCTGATGAACTCTTTTTCAAGATAAAACATACCTCAAGACATACCTATTTCAAACCTAAGGCTTCCCCCAATAGTTTCATCTCATAATTATCTGTCTTTGCCTCAATGGCCAAAGTTCCCATCACCCTGCTGAAGCATATAACTTGTGTGTGTGTGTGTGTGTGTGTGTGTGTGTGTGTGTGTGTGTGCGTGCATGCGTTTGTGTGTATTTGAATTTGTTAAACTGTTAATCATTGTTGATTGCACGTGTGGGAGTGGAATGGATGCAAGCGCTTTGATGTGTTTTTTACAAGATACAGAGCTATATAAATTCCATTTATTCTTCTTATTATTATCATAAACATGCTTTTGCTGAGTTAGAGAACAACAAGGCAGGCAGTGGTAGCTGCGCAGTCATATTGACCTATCTCCTTGTACTGTGGCTTGTCTGTGAACCAAGGGGCTGGACCCATTGAAATTCTTCCTCATTAGGAATGTTTTTCATTTTGAAAAACAGCCGCATAGGACTGCCATTATAATGGTAAGGTAGCTTGTTGATGGTTGTTTATATGCGTTATTTCTTGTTATTTTGGGAATGTTGTCATCAGTTGAGAACTCAGTTTTGGGGTGAAGGGCAGCACTGTGATTGCACGCACACACCACACACACACACACACACACACACACACCACACCACACCACACCACACCACACCACACCACCACACCACACCACACCACATCACACCACACACATCACGCACACACACATCACACACACACGCACGCATACACACACACACACACTCTCTCTCAAACTGGGCTCAGCTAGGTTCAACTTGTCCAAGAGACATGACCCGGAAAATCCAGTGCGGTGTCCCAGTGACTTATCACAGAGTTAGAGACAGAAGAAGAGAAAGGATAGATCTATGTGAATTCCTGGGACTAAAACCCAACGACACGTCATGTGTACATGAGTCTGTATTAGTATGGGGGCGGGATGGCCTAGTGGTTAGAGCGTTGGGCTTGTGATCTGACAGTGCAGGCTCAAGCCACCACTGAGATGCCCGTTCAAGGGGATTTTTCCCTTGGAGTTAACCTTAGGACCCACTCCACTCCCTGGAAGTTCCTTCGGATGAGACTAATATAAACTGAGGTTTCATGTACAAACACATGCAGAACATCCTGCGCACGCGTTAAAACCCTTTCCATCTTTCAGAAGAGTAGGCCATTGTATGCCAGTAGGAGCAAATGTAAGTAAGTAAAGTAACAAATGACATTACAAAAATGACAAATGACATTAGAAAAACAAAACATGCACACTGGTGTTGTGTTTATATGCACACTGGTGTTGTGTTTATATGCACTCTGGTGTTGTGTTTATATGCACTCTGGTGTTGTGTTTATATGCACTCTGGTGTTGTGTTTATATGCACACTGGTGTTGTGTTTATATGCACACTGGTGTTGTGTTTATATGCACACTGGTGTTGTGTTTATATGCACACTGGTGTTGTGTTTATATGCACACTGGTGTTGTGTTTATAGGCACACTGGTGTTGTGTTTATAGGCACACTGGTATTGTGTTTATATGCACTCTGGTGTTATGTTTATATGTACACTGGTGTTGTGTTTATATGCACACTGGTGTTGTGTTTATATGCACACTGGTGTTGTGTTTTTACATTAACCTTGATGGACTGCAGCAACTGTAATGGAGTGCAAATGGTTGCATACTTAAAAAATCTCACCATCGGTGAACCTTGGAGCTCTAGCCAAGGAACAGGGAAAAAAGATATTGGTACATTGCCTCCCGAGAAATGTCAGAGCCATGCATCCTCCTCTGTGCCAGATTCTGATGGGGTCAGCCACACTACATCTTCAGAGGGGAACGCCGAAAGTGCTGACCTCCTTGTTCACCAGCTTCATCAGCATGACAAGTCACCTGCATCAGAGGATTACGACTTTGGAAGCGGACAACCAGAGGCTTGCTCAGGAGCGACAGAACGCCTTGAAAGTGTGTCTGCTTGCTTGTATCCCTGTGGGGTGTGTGTGTGAGTGTGTGAGTGTGTGTGAGTGTGTGTGTGTGTGTGTGAGTGTGTGTGTGTGTGTGTGTGTGTGTGTGTGAGTGTGTGTGTGTGTGTGTGTGAGTGTGAGAGTGTGTGTGTGTGTGTGTGTGAGTGTGTGTGTGTGTGTGTGTGTGAATGTGTGAGAGTGTGTGTGTGTGTGAGTGTGTGTGTGTGTTCGTGTGTGTTCTTCATTTTAATGTCTGTTTACAAAAGAAAAGAAAAAGAAAAAGATTAAAACAGGGAAAAAAGAAGTGTGTGTGTGTTTATGTGGACTGTGCATGTCTGTAAGTAAGTGAGTACATGTGCATGTGCATGTAATATGTATAAATATGTGTGTGTATGCACGCATGCATGCATGCCAGTATTTGTTGGTGTGTTCATAATAGCTCTTTTCTTTTTTTCCTCAGAGATTGGATAAATGTGTCAGTGCCAAGGAAGAACTGGAGCAAGATCTGTATTCCAAGGTGAGACCAGTAGTGATCAATGATTGATTGGTTGATTTTATTATTTTATTATTTTATTTTATATTTTATTCTTTTATATCAAGGATAATGAAATAAGCACTTATGCGCTTTTTTACATCCAGTCCCCGTGTGTATGCGGTTTTGTAAATTCTGTCATCTGTTCCCACCAGCTCACAATGGCCTACTCTTACGAAAAGCGGAACAGGATTTAACATGTGCGCAAGATCATCTGCGTGCGTTCGCACACGGGGCCTCAGTTTATAGTCTCATCCGAAGGACTTTTGGGGAGAGTGGGGCTTGTTGAGTCTTGATGATGACTTGCCTACATCAGTTTGATGATTACTGTGATAAAAATTCAGGTTTTATTGTACTTATTTATCAGTGTTTATTGAAACTGACTTATGACAGTCTCTGGTTCATACTTATATAAAGGTCATTAGAGAATTAGATGTCGAAAGTATTGTGGGAAAAAAAAAGACAAGGGTTATTCAATTTTGTTGTTGTTGATGTTTTTCAAAATGATTTTGTGAGTGAAAATGGATAGATCACTTTGTGGCATTTGTAAATCATTTTGTTCAACTGATTTTTGAAAAGTGAAATTGTTAAAAATCAGTTTTTAACATGTTTTCATTTAAAGAGGTTGTTTTTTTCTTTTAAACAAAATAGCACAACAGTCTGAAGAACTGAGAACCAAAAAGAAAGAAAGATGATTAAAATAGAATTCTTCCCCAATGTTAGAATCCTGCTAACTTCATGGTGGCCAAAAATGGTCGCACACACAAAATGTCACCGTTCATGAACATAGGAGCTCTAAGTGAGGAGCCAAAAAAAATAAACCAAAAGAGAGAGAGAGAGAGAGAGAGAGAGAGAGAGAGAGAGAGAGAGAGAGAGAGAGAGAGAGAGAGAGAGAGAGAGAGAGAGAATGAAAGGAACTTTTCTGAAGGAGACACTGCCAGGAGAAATGCTGATGCAAAGAAACGTTCCTGTTTGAGAAATCTTTTTAACACAAATTTTGAAAAGAGAAAACAACTTGTGGTGTGCTGACACCAGTCACTACAGAGGTTAGAAAAAAAAGGAAGTAATTTTTTCAATGGTATCTGCATGCTTTTCTCCATCTTACCCAAGCACATGCGCACACATGCATGCATGCATGCACAATCAAGCAAGCTCTTGTGTATGTATGCACATGGGTGCACTCACACACACATACACACATGCACGCATGCACACATGCACACACACACACATACACACACACTCACACACACACACACACAAACACACACACACTTTTTTGCGCACATAATAAAGCTCCTTAGGTGAGAACAAGAGAGAGGTAGCACTGTGCACATGTGGCCACACAAGCACATTTCATTGAACTTTACAAATATTGTATTTTTGCAAACCATGAATCACATAAATATAGGCCATTGCATACAAGAAATATTGATCTTTCAAGAATGCATACGTGTGTGTGTGTGTGCATGTGTACGTGCATGGGTGTGTGTGTGGGTGTGTGTTGTTCAGTTTGTTGCAGTCTTAAACAGCAAGAAAGAAAAAATCAGAAATTTACAGGACGGCAGAGGTAAGTTCATTATTTATTTAATTTTTTTTTAAAGATTTTTTTTTTCATTCCTCAAACAGAGCTCCAAGGTTCACCAGTGGTGAATTAATGCGTATGCGAATTTTTTTTTTTTTTAACCGACCACTTAGGTAGCTGCATTCCGACTTTGGGGATGGTGTCTAGACACGACATTTTGTGTAAAAGGTAAAGGTAAAGGAGTCCCATACCTATAAGGGCGTAATGGTGAAGCGAGAGTAGAGATCAGTTTCTGGGCAGCTAGTGAGGGCAGGCACATCTCACCTCACCTCGCCCGCTTACCTTCCTGACCTAAGAGGACAGGTACCCATTACAGCTGCGTGAACTGTGAGAACTGTACTGAAGCCAAGGCGCGCATCAAAGGTCACCCACTCCAAGTGGTAACCACGCTGACGCTGCTATAACATTGAGCAGGGGAAAGCGAGATGCTCCGACCACTGACATTTGTGTGCCCTGGGTTCAAACATTCTTCATCAGTCCTACCAGCATAAAATGTCTTAAAACTGAAGATAAAACAGTTTAACATTGCACCTGGAGGAACTAACAGTGCAATTTACACACACATGCACGCACACATACACACACACACACGCATGCACATAACATATACACATGCACACACACACGCAAGCATGCACACACACAGGCCACACACACACACACACACACACACACACACACACACACACACACACACACACACAAAACACACATACACACACACACACACACACACATACACACACAGACACACACACACACACACACACACACACACACACACACACACACACACACACACACACATATATCTTTAAAAGTGAAGACGTTAAAGCAAGAACACACACACACACACCACACACACCACACACACACACACACACACACACAAACACACAACAACCACACACACACAAACACACACACACACACACACACACACACACACAACTTGTTCCCATTAGCAAATGACTGTGACATTGCAGTGATGGTCACGTTTGTATTCACAGGTGATCCCGTGGAGTCGGTGGCAGGTCAGTGGAGTGTGCGTGATCAGCTGAAAAGTGGCCGTCCACTATAACACACCAAACAACTACCCCCAACCCTGGCCAGCAAACAATCAAACAAATAACATCCCTGTGAAGAAGACAGTGTCAACTACCCCCAACCCTGGCCAACAAACAAACAAATAACATCCCTGTGAAGAAGAAAGTGTCAACTACCCCCAACCCTAGCAAAAAACAAACAAACAAACAAATAACATCCCTGTGAAGAAGACAGTGTCAACTACCCCCAACCCTAGCAAACAAACAAACAAACAAATAACATCCCTGTGAAGAAGAAAGTGTCAACTACCCCCAACCCTGGCCAACAAACAAACAAATAACATCCCTGTGAAGAAGAAAGTGTCAACTACCCCCAACCCTAGCAAACAAACAAACAAACAAATAACATCCCTGTGAAGAAGACAGTGTCAACTACCCCCAACCCTAGCAAACAAACAAACAAATAACATCCCTGTGAAGAAGAAAGTGTCAACTACCCCCAACCCTGGCCAGTAAACAAACAACAAACAACAAATAACATCCCTGTGAAGAAGACAGTGTCAACTACCCCCAACCCTGGCCAGTAAACAAACAAACAAACAAAACAAACAAACAAACAAACAAACAAACAAACAACATCCCTGTGAAGAAGACAGTGTCAACTACCCCAACCTGGCAAACAAAAACAAATAACATCCTGTGAAGAAGAAGTGTCAACTACCCCAACCCTGAGCAAACAAACAAACAAATAACATCCCTGTGAAGAAGAAAGTGTCAACTACCCCCAACCCTGGCCAGTAAACAAACAACCAACCAAAACCAACCAACCAACCAACCAAACAAACAAACAAACAAATAACATCCCTGGGAAGAAGAAAGTGTCAACTACCCCCAACCCTGGCAAACAAACAAACAAATAACATCCCTGTGAAGAAGAAAGTGTCAACTACCCAACCTGCATAACAAACAAACAACCCACCACACCCTAACAAACAACAAACAAACAAACAAACAATAACATCCCTGTGAAGAAGAAAGTGTCAATCACCCCCAACCCAAGCAAACAAACAAACAAACAAACAAACAGAAAAAACAAACAAATAACATCCTGTGAAGAAGAAAGTGTCAACTACCCCCAACCCTAGCAAACAAACAAACAAACAGATAACACCCTGTGAAGAAGAAAGTGTCAACAACCCCAACCAGCAAACAAACAAATAACATCCCTGTGAAGAAGAAGTGTCAACTCACCCCCAACCCAGCAAACAAACAAACAACAACAGATAACATCCCTGTGAAGAAGAAAGTGATCAACCTACCCACCCAAAAAACCTAGCAAACAAACAACAAATAACATCCCTGTGAAGAAGACAGTGTCAACTACCCCCAACCCTAGCAAACAAACAAACAAACAGAAACACCGTGAAGAAGACAGTGTCAACAACCCCAACCTAGACAAACAAACAAACAAACAAACAATAACATCCCTGTGAAGAAGAAAGTGTCAACTACCCCAACCTGGCCGTACAAACAAAACAAACAAAACCACAATAACAATCATCCTGTGAAGAAGACAGTGTCAACTACCCCCAACCCTGGCAAACAACAACAAACAATAACACCCTGTGAAGAAGACAGTGTCACTACAACCCTGGCCAACCACAGCAAAAACAAAACAAACAAACGAAAAACAAGATAACATCCCTGTGAGAAGAAGTGTCAACTACCCCAACCCTGGCACATTAAACAAACAAACATTTAATCATGTGAGCAAAAGTGTAACAATATAACATCCTCTGAAGAAGACAGTGTTCAACTTAAGTGACTATTGCAAGCATAAGAAACATAGATAATCTGTGTGATGATGAAGTAGGTGTATCCGTGACTGGCAAATTGCAAATGATGTCTGCATATTCGCTGTGTAGATGCGTGTGCACTGTGTTACCATACTGGCTGTGTATGTTTATGCACCGCAATAATGAAAAACATAAGTATTATATAACGTTTTTGAGAGAGACAGGTCAAGTTGGTGACGCTAGCAACATACGAAGTCTATGGATAGCTGCATTTGCATGTATTCTGCATGTGTGCATCCACATATGTGTGGTATACAGTGAGTTTACCATGCATGTGGTGGTGTGATGTGTGTGTTTTGTGTGCTCAGCATATGTAGCATGCTATAATGGGCTTATTATGGCAGAAGACGATGTCATTTTCGAGCACACATCGTCATTCCCAGCTTCTTTCGTAACAGCTGATTGTCATCCAATATCGGTTACCGTATCCCATGCATTGGCGACCATGAGGTAGGCGCAAGTCAGCCATGACGCTTTAGCTCACAAGCCCATTGACAACGTCATGCAGTCATGGTTTCGGTGCAGCTTTTGTTCAGTTTTCTGTGTCACTTACACACGATGAGCGACAATGGGCAACAGAGGAGGGGAGCCACAAGCTCCACAGTGAGTCAGAGATCGCTATTCACCCAGCTTTACCCTAGCACATGGTGCGTGGAACTTGATGGGGACACGTGAGACGCTACCTTAGCATGTCGATACAATAGTCTCGCTCCTTCTTTATACAATCCTCTTCTATCTCTCTCTCTCTCCTCTCTCTCTCTCTCTCCTCTCTCTCTCTCTCTCTCTCTCTCTCTCTCTCTCACACACACACACACACACACACACACACACAGACACACACACACACACACACACACACACACACACAACACACACACACACACACACACACACACACACACACACACACACACACACACACACACACACACCACACACACACACACACACACACACACACACACACAGAGACACACACACACACACACACACACACACACACCACACACACACACACACAACACACACACACACACACACACACACACACACACACACACACACACACACACACACACACAACACACACACACACACACACACACACACACACACACACACACACACACACACACACACACACACACACCACACACAACAACCACACACACACACACACACCACGAACACCACCAACACACACACACACACACAACAAACACACAACAACACACACATAACACAACACACACACATACCCACACTTTCTTGCGCACATGTTAAAACCTGTTCTGCTTTTCATAAGAGTAGGCCATTGCATGCCGGTGGGAATGGATGACAAAATATACAAAACTGTATACACACAGGGACTGGATGTAAAACAAAAGCACGTGAGTGCTTATTCTATTATCCTCGAAATAAAAGAGTAAGAAGAGTAAATAAATAATTTAAAGTAACACTTTACTGTTTATAGAGAAGTAGAGCCAAAATCTTAGCAAAGAAACAAAGAAGTGTTTCCCTCCCAAGCAAAGCATTTAATGTGTTGGAATGTTCAGTTGAAAGTAACTCTTTTCCTTCCTTTTTTTCTGACTCAGTTTCTGCACCAAGCTAAGACTGTCAGTGTGTGTATTGAATTTGCTCCTTTTGTTTGTGTGTGTTGTACAGTAACACTAACAGCGATGATGGAGATGACCGCAACACTGATGATGAGGTGATTTTCTTGTCCATATTCTCTGTATGTGTGTGTGTGTGTTTGGTGATGTGTGTTTGTGTGTGTGTAAGTGTGTGTGCTTGGTGATGTGTGTGTGTGTCTTTATTTATATATATTTATTCTTTTATTTTGAGGGTAGTGAGAGAGAGAGAGAGAGAGAGTTATAACTTAATTTTGTAAATTCTTAGAAATATACAATGCCCATTTTCATTCAAAATATTTTACCAACAGTTAACATCCTATTTTTACTTAAACTTACCTTAAGAAAAATGGAAAAGAGTATCATCACTGATTTATGTTTTGGAAATGCACAAATGTGCCAGTCAAAAAGATTACAAAAAAGAGAAAAAGAAAACACTTCTCAGGAACACGGTGGTGTGGACAAGCTAAAAAAAAAAAAAAAGAGAAACAGAAATCACAGGAACACGGTGGTGTGGACAAGCTAAAATTGAAAAAAAGAGAAAAAGAAAACACAGGAAAATGGTGGTGTGGACAAGCTAAAATTGAAGAAAAGAGAAAAAGAAAACACAGGAAAATGGTGGTGTGGACAAGCTAAAAAAAAAAAAAAGAGAAACAGAAAACACAGAAAAACGGTGGTGTGGACAAGCTAAAATAAAAAAAAAGAAAAAGAAAACACTTCGCAGGAAAATGGTTGTGTGGACAAGCTAAAATTTAAAAAAAAGAGAAAAAGAAAACACAGGAAAATGGTGGTGTGGACAAGCTAAAAAAAAAAAAAAGAGAAACAGAAAACACAGAAAAACGGTGGTGTGGACAAGCTAAAATAAAAAAAAAGAAAAAGAAAACACTTCGCAGGAAAATGGTGGCGTGGACAAGCTAAAATTGAAAAAAAAAGAGAAAAAGACAACACAGGAAAATGGTGCTGTGTGTGGACAAGCGAAAATTGAAAAAAAGGAGAAAAAGACAACACAGGAAAATGGTGCTGTGTGTGGACAAGCTGATGCCAACACTGCTGGTTGTGCAGACTCCCCCGGTGAAGCGCCGGGCCCTGGTCAGGAGAGGCAGACCCCCCACCACCACCACCGCCACCGCTGATGCCGCCGACAGCTCCCTCAACCTCGGTGACAAGGACGATGATGACGACGACGACAAAACAGCCAAAGGCAAAAATCTGGTCAAGAGGTGAGACGACCTTGCTGATTTTTGTTTGTTTGTTGGTTTTTTTCTTATTGAGTGTCTTATCCTGAAGTAACTAGCAGTCAGCGAGTGGTTTGACTGTTGTGCTTGTCTAGACTTGGTTAGGCACTCATTTGTGTGAAACAGTTTTTCATTATCTTGCCAACACCCCCCACCTCCAAACTATGTTGGCCGGATTTCTAGTTATTAAAAGAAAGGGAAAAATGAGGGTAGAACTACCGTGTTTCACTTTGAAGCAAGTTTGATGTGTCTCTGTAAACTAGCTGTGGTGGAGAGGCTCTGAATGATTTCCTCGACATCGTGTTTGTTGGTATTGATTTTATGTGTGGAAAGGTTTATGTAGGATCCTAGGAAAACTCAGAAGGCCGAGTCTTTATCGGAGAATAGAAGGGGACGGGACAGCTCAGCGCTCAGACACTCACTTTTTCCACAGCTAAGGTTAAGCAGCATCAAGTGTGATTACCACTTGGATGGGTGACTGTTTGCACGCCTTGGCTTCAGTACAGTCCCCCAGTTCACCCAGCTGTAAATGGGTACCTGCCTCTTTAGGGTCAGGGAAGGTAAAGCAGTGAGGGAGAGGAGATGGGCGCCGCCCTCAGTATGCTACGACCACATAGCTTATGGGACACCTTTACTTTTCAGAAGATTAATTGATCAAAACAAATATTTGTTGGTTCTGATTGTAGGTGTGAAAGTTTTGTGTATGATAGGGCACTTAAAAAAAAGGCCATATCTTAGAGAAATCATAATGTGTCATTATACTTTCATTAAGTGTGGATGAACCCTCGGGGGGACATTGGAAACAGGATTTCACCTTGCTTTGGAAGATGCTTTCATGCATGCAGTATTCCAGAAATATATTGACTTTTTGAATTTCTTGGGATTCAGATGTCAATTCTGTATGAAAATGTGAGATTATATTGTGTGTTCCCATCAGTTTTGAAATCTTTACAAGGTGAACTTGTGAGTGTTGTGGCTGGATGTTTGTATTTCTTTGAAGGGAGTCAGAGAAATATTCTGTTTATACTGAGGTGTTGAACACCATTTTGGCATGCTTTGTTTGTGTTTTTTTTTTCTTAGTCTCATTTCTTCTATTCTATTTCTATTCTATGCCACTTGAAGTTATGGCAGATTTCTCTGCATGAAATTCGGCTGCTCTCCCCATTCTCTGTGTGAATTTCAGGCTGCTCTCTCCTTCCTCTGCGTGAAATTCAGGCTGCTCTCCACTTTCTCTGCATGAAATTCGGGCTGCTCTCCCCTTTCTCCGCTCTCCTCTCTCTCTCTCTCTCTCTCCTTCTCTCTCTCTCTCTCTCCACTCTCTTCTCTCTCTCTCTCTCTCTCTCTCTCCTCTCTCTCTCTCCTTTCTTCTTCTCCCCCCTCCTCTCCCTCTCTTCTCAATCCCCTGCCAAATCCTCACTTCCTTTTGGCACTTAGAAATTTTTTTTTTGCTGCGGCTTATTGATGACTTAAATTTTTTTTTTTTCAGTCTGGATTTTCTTTTTTTGTTTTGATAGTGTCCTTTCCTCTGTGTTGTTCATCGGCTGAAGTGTGTCTGTTCCTGTCCAGGCCTGCTCGACAGCGTGGAGGCAACAAGCGTCAGACCCCGTCCAGACCAGTGCTGCCCAAAGTGACCTCAAAGTCCTCAGATTCAGGGTGGGGGCTGGCTCTGAACACAGTCAGCTTTTCTCATTGTTTGATAAGCAGAAGTCATTTTTTTGGCTGTGTAAAAAAAAAAAAAAAATTTTTTTTTTCACCAGGCTTTGGAAAATGCCCAAGTAAATCAGACGTGTGAGTCTCGTTATTTTGTTTTGGGGGTAGCTGTTTCTGTGGCTTGTCTAAGTTGGCTGGCATCTTTGTGAAAGGCATAGTCAATGGATGTTAAGTGTAAAAATTAATTTCTTTTCATTCCTCAGCTAGAGCTCTGAGGTTCACCAATGGTGAGCTTTTGCGTATGCGACCATTTTTGCTCACCGTGAAGGTAGCCGTATTCTGACTTTGGGGATAGTTGAACATTGAAATCACGTGAACTGTATTAAGCATTGCAGTATTTAAAATGCATACAGTACCTCGGTAATGGAAGGAAAAATGTACAGGAAAATTGATCCAAAATCTGATCCTAGGAAAAGCTGAAAGGTTGAATCGTTACAGGTGTGTAGAAAGATTGCTTGGTTGAAACAAATCACTCGGCTAAAGTCACAAGGGAAGCTTAGGTGGACGAGAGGAGGGGGTGTAGGGGGGGAAGAAGAACGACAATCGTGACTGTCAACATCATGTAGGTGTTCAGGTATGAGACAGTGTTAACTTGCCTGGGCAGGGACGTTGGGTGGGATATTACATGTGAGGCTTACCATTGTGAGGCGATGCGTATCACTTACCATTCTGTGTGAAATGAAACATTGTGAAGGTGGCTTATGAGGAGACTCATTACAAGGCAGCCATGGTGTCAGTTCCCACTGTGGTAGATATGTATAGGCTATTTCCCACTGTGGTAGATATGTATAGGCTATTTCCCACTGTGGTAGATATGTATAGGCTATTTCCCACTGTGGTAGATATGTATAGGCTATTTCCCACTGTGGTAGATATGTATAGGCTATTTCCCACTGTGGTAGATATGTATAGGCTATTTCCCACTGTGGTAGATATGTATAGGCTATTTCCCACTGTGGTAGATATGTATAGGCTATTTCCCACTGTGGTAGATATGTATAGGCTATTTCCCACTGTGGTAAAGTATGTATAGGCTATTCCCCACTGTGGTAGATATGTATAGGCTATTTCCCACTGTGGTAGATATGTATAGGCTATTTCCCACTGTGGTAAAGTATGTATAGGCTATTCCCCACTGTGGTAACAGATTCTTCTTCTTTGGGTTTTTTTTCTTTTTCATTCCTCGGCTAGAGCTCTGAGGTTCACCAATGGTGAGATTTTGCGTATGCGACCAGTTGTCGCCCACCATGAAGGTCGCTGTATTCCATCTTCGGGGATGATGTCTACACACGACACCTGTCTGCATGCATTTTGAATTTTTTCATCAGTTCTTGCCGGCATGCAATGGCCTGCTCTTCCAAAAGGCAGAATGGGTTTTAATGTGTGTGCAAGCAGTTTGCTCAAAGGGCTTTGGTTTATAGTCTCATCTGAAGGGCTTTAGGAGGAGTGGAGTCAGCACTGATGTTAACTGCAGAGGAAGAGTGCCCTTGAATGGGCGTCTTGGTGGTGGCTGGAACCTGGGCTTGATTCTGGGCCATCAGACTGCCAGCACAATGCCCTGACCGCTACGCTATCCCGCTCCCTTGATAAAGAGATGATTGTGGAGTTGTTCACCATGGAAAATGATGTGATGATTGTTATGTTTTCTTCAGTGAGAGGTATTTCCCGCAGTTGATGGAAAAATGCTTGTTGTCTGTCATTTCCCCAGAAGCAAGACCCCTCAGCGAAGCAGCCTGCGGAAAAGTGGGTCAGGACACTCCGACCGTTCCGTGGACAACCTGGACACTGACGACCTCCTCAACGACTTTTGACACGGATGACATCCTCAATGACTTTTGACACAGATGGCCTCCTCAATGACTTAGGACACGGATGACCTCAATGACTTTTGACACGGATGACCTCATCAGTGACTTCTGGCACTGATGACCTCCTCAATGACTTCTGGCACTGATGACCTCCTCAATGACTTCTAACATCCTCCGAACAGTGAAGACAATACATATTAGAAATGGAAGCTGCCCTTTTTTTCTCCTACCCAAACACTGGTTTGAACTACTGCCTATGAAATTACAAAGCTAATTAAAAAGATGGGCTGTTTTTGTCAGAATGGATTTTTTGTGTTTGCTCACATAAGAGCAGGTTTTTGTGTTTTACCGGAGAAGGACTACACTGTGAAGTCTAAAAGCAAAAAGATGGAATTACAGTCTGAAGAGAATGAAGAAAATAAGTGTTCTGTTTCAATACAGTTCATTGTGTGCTTTTGTCAGCGTTGTCTGAGGTCTGTATGATAGTCTGTGAAGTAGTGAAGAGGGAGGGGTTTCATGCCTGTGAAGTAGTGAAGAGGGAGGGGTTTCATGCCTGTGAAATAGTGAAGAGGGAGGGGTTTCATGCCTGTGAAGAGGGAGGGGTTTCATGCCTGTGAAGTAGTGAAGAGGGAGGTTTTTTTTTTTTTTTTGTCTGTGAAGTAGTGAAGAGGGAGGGGTTTCATGCCTGTGAAGTAGTGAAGAGGGAGGGGTTTCATGCCTGTGAAGTAGTGAAGAGGGAGGGGTTTCATGCCTGTGAAGAGAGAGGAGGGAGTTTTTTATATATTTTAATATGTCTGTGAAGTAGTGAAGAGGGAGGGGTTTCATGCCTGTGAAGAGAGAGGAGGAAGGTTTTTTTTTTTTTTATATGTCTGTGAAGTAGTGAAGAGGGAGGGGTTTCATGCCTGTCAAGTAGTGAAGAGGGAGGGGTTTCATGCCTGTGAAGAGAGAGGATGGAGTTTCATGCCACAGTTCAGCAAAGGTGCCTTGCTGGCCTACCTGCCAGGGAAATCTGAGCCTGTAGTCTGTCCTTGCTTTGATTCTGTCCATTGTTAAAGTAGTTTACTTACTGTTTTTCAAGAAAGAAATATATTTAGGAAAGAAAAGAGTGAGAAAGAGAGGGGAAAGAAGGAGAGAGAGAGAGAGAGAGAGAGAGAGAGAGAGAGAGAGAGAGAGAGAGAGAGAGAGAGAGTGTGTGTTTTTGTGTGTGTGTGTGCGCATGTGTGTGTGTGTGCGTGTGTGTGTGTTTTAGTATGCTCCTTACTTATGTTTTGAATATGTTTTGAAACTTCATCAATGAATATTTGTTGCATGTGTGAGAACACATTTTGTAAAAAATGATTTTTAGTTTAAAAAAAAATTGCTGTATGAATAAATCGATCATGATTTGGTTTTGTTTAATGTATGATGAGTGCTCCTGTAGACTAACTTGTGTTGTGGAACGATTGTGACATGGCTTGTTGTTTTTGAAAAACAAAATCTTGAGCCTGTTAGTCTCAATGAAGAAGAAGAAAGAAAAGAGGAGCTATGCAGAGACTGGTTTAGTTATTGTTGCAAACTGCTGGTTCCACCTCAGACCCCTGATGTGCCATTTGTAGCTGTATTGTTTCACACTGTGGCGAGTGTTAGTTTTCTCTTTTTGTTGTGTTGAAACTTCTCTTCTCTGTGTTCCCATAGTGGATGGGGTGTGTAGTGCCAGGTCTTCTCCTGTGCTTGTCATTTTGCAGGAGGTCTGCCTGCAGGCCTTAGCTGACACATATCTACTTCAGAGCAGCTCATTTTGTGTACAGAGTGCATGCTGGGTATATTCATGTTTTCATCACCCACTGAAGGCTGACACGGATTATGGAATCTTCAACATGCATATTTGATTTCTGCATGTGTGTATATATACATGATGGGAGTTTAGGCACTGGCAGGTTTGCACTTGCAGCTGACCTGGGAGATCATAAAAATCCTCCGCCTTAATATCACCAGACATTGCTGCCAAGATTCGAACCCACAATTTTATAGGCTCATGGGATTGGAATCAAACAGTCTTAATCCCTCAGGGTCTGCCCTGTTGCGGTTGAAGCAAGTGAGTGTAGGTGAGGAATTTAACGAGGAAGACTGGTGTTGGATTAAGTTTGCAGGCAGACAGTGTATCTGTCAAGACGATCAGTGTCTGACAATGCAGCTCAGTGTTCATACATGATATAGGTGGTTGTTGTTCGTTACCCCACTGTACTGAGAATTGTGGATTTTTGAGCAGGTTCACTGAGTGCACTAGTTTATTTTTAAGGATTTTTAAAGGCAGCAGTGATGTGGAGTCATCGTTATTGAAAGAATATTTTTTAGAACCGATTACGTCTTTTGTGTGTGTGTGTGTGTGTGTGTGAGAGAGAGAGAGAGAGAGAGAGAGAGAGAGAGAGAGAGAGAGATATATATAGAGAGAGTGTGTGTGTGAGAGAGATAGTGTGTGTGTGTGTGTGGTGTGTGTGTGTGTGTGAGAGAGAGAGATATATATATATAGAGAGTGTGTGTGTGTGAGAGAGATAGTGTGTGTGTGTGTTTTAAGGTATATTAGTTCTCAGTGTATTTGTTAAAGTAAGTGTGCGAAAGTTTCCTGTCAAAGAAATTAGGTTTTTAACAATATTCAATGTAATCATTAAAAATGATGAAAAAGAAGAGGCAGTCTTGTGTTTGTTGTAATATGTGTGGATGGTGAGGAAATGTAACGGAAAAACAACTTGATATGGAAAGGTGCTAAAGGGTTTTTCTTTGGTCACAAACATATGTCTATCTATCTGTCTGTCTGTCTGTCTGTCTCTCTGTATGTCTGTCTATCTATCTATCTGTCTGTCTGTCTGTCTGTCTGTCTGTCTATCTATCTATCTATCTATCTATCTTTCTATCTGTCTGTCAGTCTGTCTGTCAGTATCTACATCTATCTATCTGTCTGTCTATATCTCATCTGTCTGTCTATCTGTATCTATCTACCATTTTATCTATCTATCTGTCTCTCTACCAGCCAGTCTGCCTGCCTGCCTGCCTGCCTGCCTGCCTGCCTGTCTGTCTGTCTGTCTGTCTCTCGCCCCTGTGCAAAATTGGAAGATTTTTCTAGCCGCTTGAGAAAGACATCAGTCACCAGTAGCAAACTTTCCATTCAGTAACTTCTTTCTGTGCAACAGTGTTGTGTTTTTTCCCCTTCCCAAGATGGTTTGGTTACCACGCACAGCAACTCGGGCTGTGGGGACACGGTCAGTGCTGGAGACTTCAGCCCCTGCTGCCTGACTCTCATGCCTGACTGCTCTCAGTGCACAGCCAACCGTCCCTGCATCGGTCGTCTGAAGGGAGTAGCACACCCGCCTTGAAAAGTGACAATCCCCGTTTGTGCCCCAACACCCCCCCCAAATCCCCCACCGCCACTAAACCTTGAGACTGGTGCGGGTGCTAGTACTACTACTACTACTACTACTACTAATATATGGAATTTATA
This sequence comes from Rapana venosa, assembly GCA_028751875.1. Taxonomy (NCBI): domain Eukaryota; kingdom Metazoa; phylum Mollusca; class Gastropoda; order Neogastropoda; family Muricidae; genus Rapana; species Rapana venosa. The sequence continues at coordinate 7,835,311 of CM054158.1, forward strand.
TAGCGCCGAATCTTGTAAAAAACAAACAAATCGAAGCGCGTAGTCTTTGGGATAATAATAATAATAATAATGTATGGAATTTATATAGCGCTGAATCTTGTAAAGCAACAAATCAAAGCGCTCAGATTTCATTTCATACCACTTTAAGTCACGGCAGATTTCTCTCCGTGAAATTCGGGCTGCTCTCCCCGGGGAGAGCGGGAGAGCGCGTCGCCACAAGCGCAGCGCCACCCATTTTTTTGGGATGAGATGATAAACTTGAGATCCCGTGCGCAACATGCATTCAGCGCATGTAAAAGAACTCGTGGCAGCAAGAAAGTTGTTCCTAGAAATATGCGAAATGAAAAAACCCCAGACGATCATATAGGCAGGAAAGTTGAATAAAAAGAAAAGGGTGGATAGCGCTAGCTGCCCTTGTCTTGCGGTGGCTCAACGCGCGCTCTTCTCTGCGTGGACAGCAGCCCGAATTTCACACAGGGAGAAAACTGCTGCTGTGACTGAGAGGGCTGTACAGCTGCAGGCAGGGTTTATGACCAGGCATTTTGGGCCAGGTCCTTGCCTCAGAGGGCAGTTAGGATCCCTTACTGTTGTTCTTCTGTCAGGCGTTCCCCAGCCCAACACCCAGTGGGGTCACCCACAATGTCCAGTCATTTTTGTTTGCTTTCTCCAAATCACAAAATTTTTCATTGTCCTAACTACAGATCAACTATTGTCCAACAACAGATCATTCATTGTCCAAACCACAGATCGCTCATTGTCCAAACCACAGATCATTCATTGTCCAAACCACAGATCATTCATTGTCCAAAACCACACATCATTCATTGTCCAAACCACAGATCAACAATGGTCCAAGCCAGGGATAGAAAAACGTAAGAATTCCCTAGCACAGAATTTTCAGAAGGTGGGGATGCTATTTATACTGACAGCCGCCCCCCCCCCCCACCCCACCCCCCCCCTGTGTATTTTTCTCCATATCGCATCTTTCTAGGGACAACTCTCTTATTTGCCATGAGTTATTTTGCATGCGCTGAACGTATGCTGCGCATGGGATATCACTTGACCCCCTCATCCCAAAGAGGAAAGGTGGTATACAACACATGGGAGTATAATACCCGGTCCAAACAGCACGCATAGACAAGCCAAACTGAGCTGCAGTCCCCTAAACAGCCACCCTCCTTCACACCATCAACCCGAAGAAGCCTGCAGCGTGACCATGTAATGGACAGTACAGTGCAGTACAGTACAGTGCAGTACATTACAGTGCAGTACAGTACAGTGAAGTACAGTACAGTACAGAACAGTACAGTACAGTACATTACATACAGTATAGTGCAGGACTGAAGGCTGTGTCTGAGCTTAATCAAGCAGACGACAGGACAAGAACACGGTCACAACATTCATCACCTGGCATCCCAGAGGTTGCACTGTGCTTTCTTACCGTCATGGCGGGAAAACGTCCTATACACAACACGTCACTGTAAACGGTCCTGTACACAACACGTCACTGTAAAACGTCCTGTACACAACACGTCACTGTAAACGGTCCTATACACAACACGTCATTGTAAACGGTCCTATACACTACATGTCACTGTAAACGGTCCTATACACAACAGGTCACTGTAAACGGTCCTATACACACACGTCACTGTAAACGGTCCTATACACAACATGTCACTGTAAAACAGTCCTATACACAACATGTCACTGTAAAACGGTCCTATACACAACATGATGTCACTGTAAACGGTCCTATACACACACGTCACTGTAAACGGTCCTATACACAACATGTCACTGTAAAACAGTCCTATACACAACATGTCACTGTAAAGCGGTCCTATACACAACATGATGTCACTGTAAACGGTCATATACACAACATGTCGCTGTAAACGGTCCTATACACAACATGATGTCACTGTAAACGGTCCTATACACAACACGTCACTGTAAAACGGTCCTATACACAACATGATGTCACTGTAAAACGGTCCTATACACAACATGATGTCACTGTAAAGCGGTCATATACACAACACGTCACTGTAAACGGTCCTATACACAACATGTCGCTGTAAAACGGTCCTATGCACAACGTGTCGCTGTAAAACGGTCCTATACACAACATGTCGCTGTAAAACGGTCCTATACACAACATGTCACTGTAAAACGGTCCTATACACAACATGTCGCTGTAAAACGGTCCTATACACAACATGATGTCACTGTAAACGGTCCTATACACAACACGTCACTGTAAACGGTCCTATACACAACATGTCACTGTAAACGGTCCTATACACAACATGTCACTGTAAAACGGTCCTATACACACACGTCACTGTAAACGGTCCTATACACAACATGTCACTGTAAACGGTCCTATACACAACATGTCACTGTAAAACGGTCCTATACACAACATGTCACTGTAAACGGTCCTATACACAACAGGTAACTCTAAAACGGTCCTATACACAATATGATGTCACTGTAAAACGGTCCTATACACAACATAACGTCACTGTAAAACGGTCCTATACACAACATGACGTCATTTGACGTCATCTTACAGGCTGATAGATAGCTCAGTGGTCAGAGCACCTCGCTTTCCCCAAGCTATTTATCTATTCTTTTATTTCGAGGATAATGGAATAAGCATCGTGTGCTTTTTTCATCTAGTCCCCGTGTGTATGCAGTTTTGTAAATTTTGTCATCCGTTCCCACCGGCATGCAATGGCCTACTCTTCCAAAAAGCGGAACAGGTTTTAACGTGTGCGCAAGATGTCTCGCGTGCGTTCGCACACGGGACCTCGGTGAAACAGCTTCGAGCGTAGTTACCAAGTGGTTGGGTGACAGTTTGCGCGCCTTGGCCTCAGTACAGTCCCCCAGTTCATCCAGCCGTAAATGGGTACCTGCCTCTTTAGGGTCAGGGAAGGAAAAGCAGCGAGGGAGAGGAGATGGGTGCCGCGCTCAATATGCTGGCCCCTGGAGAAGCGGAGGTCTCTGACACCTCGCTCCCCAACGACCGCATAGGTTATGGGCCACCTTAACCTTTACAGGCTGACGCTAGAATGACATCAAGAGATTATTTAAAAAAAAGAAACAACACCAAACCCCCCCACAGTAGGGTGCCTTGACTGCCTCATGTGGTAAGCCACATAGCAGACACGAGTTTCAAGTTGACTTCTATTCATACAACGCATTTTATACAATAACCGAGTAGTTTCTCTTCGAATTGTCCTTCGTCTGCGAGAAACAGCTTCAATCCTGGAAGCAGAAAGGCAGGAATATAATGAAGAGATACTAGTGCCATGCTTTCACAGGAGCAAGACAGTGACGACACTAAACAGCTGGCTGCAGGCAGTACAGTCGATAGAAAACGTGTCAGGCATGATTACACACACACACACACACACGTTAGTACTGCTGGGTGGGTTTACATTGCCTGAATTTATTCTTTGATGGAAGGATTAACGTTGTTCTGCCTCAAATCAAAAGCACATGTACATGCATGTATGTGACCAGGGGAAAGGGAGGGAGTGGATGTCTTTGTTATACTTCTTTGCTCTGAATCCATTGGCTGTTGGTTATTCTTGTTTTCCTTAAATATGAGTATATTATGTGGTGAAGGGGATATGGGTGAGGATGTGTATGTGTATGTGTATGTAAGTGTTTAAATGATACATCAGTTTCCTCTGTTTATATCCATTTGGTTGTTGTTGTTGTTGTAGTTATTGTTGTTGGTGGTGGGGGTGGGGTGGGGTTCTGGTTTATTTTGTTTTGTTTGTTTTGGGTTTAGGGTGGTTTTCTTGGTGATGGGGAGGGGATATTTTGGAATCTTTTTCTCGTCTTTTGTTAGTTCTATATTGTTCTTCATTTGTCTTGGCTGTTATTCTTGTCCTATGTTAGTTATTGTCGTTGTTGTTGTGTACGTATGTTTGTGTTTGTTTGATTGTTTATTTCCTTGTTGTGGTTGTTCTTGTTGATTCATCTTTTTTCGTTGTTTTATTCAGTTGTTTGTATGGTTGAAGGTTTGTGTGTGTATGTGTGTGTGAAGGGGGGGGGGGGGGGGGGGGAAGCAGTTGGTGTGGTTTTTAAAATTTTTATTTTGTTTTGTCTTCTTTGTTTGTTTTGGTTTGGTTTTTCTTTGTTGCTGGTTTGTTTGTATTATGACGGATATTTTATCAATATTTTTGAATTATTTGAATTGTATGGTTTAATATTTTTCTGTTTGTTTTGTTTTGTTTTTAATTCCATATATGCATATGTTATTGTCTTTTCTTGTTTGATTTGTATAGTTCACCATAGATTAGGTTTTTTAATTCTATGTCTGCATATACATTATCTTTTTTCTCGCTTTTTTCTTTCTTTAGATAGATGGCTTGATGAAAAAAAAAAGCAAATGCACTGCTTATTCAATGTACCATATGAAAATAAAAGTTTGACTTTGACTTTGACTTTGACATTGACGTACAACACCCCCCCCCCCCCTATCCTCACCCCCTTCCCCCCCCCCCCCCCCCCCACCCCCCCCCCCCCCCCACCCACATAAGATTTCAAGATTTAAATTGCTTCAACCTCTTTTTGGTGACTGAAGGATTACAAACATATTTTAACAGGAGAATAAACCCTAACAGCAATTCACCCCCCACCCCATATCATTCTCTCTCACACACTACACACACACACACACGCACGCACACACACACACTCAAGATAAAAAAAAAGTTTTTAAAAACCCCTGAACAAGAAACAAACCCAAAACTTAAACATAAAAACCCAACAACAACAACAACCCACTAACAGTATCAACCCAGTGACTGACTGATAAAGACAGATAGAGACGACTGGTTACCACAGGGCTGGTCTGTCACTCAGTCATGTAGCGCTTGACTCGAAACCACCACAACACCCAACAGATAACGAAGTGAGGTTCTCTGATATCTGTCCTCTGAATAACGCTTAAGTATTAGCACACACAACACACACACACACACACACACACACACACACACACACACACACACACACACACACACACACACACACACACACACACACACACACACGTAAAATACGGGACAACACACAGACAACGCACACACACACAGGGACAACACACACACACACAAACACATACACAGAGACAACACAAACACAGGGCACACGTACACACACACACACACACACACACACACACAACACACACACACACACACACACACACACCACACAACACACACACACATGTACAACACCACACAACACAACACACACACACACACTTTCACACACACACAGACAACACACACTCACACTCACACACACATCACACACTCTCACACACACACACTCTCACACACACATCACTAGAACTGATCCACACCAATCAAACAGGCAGCTGGTTAACTCGAACGTTCAGGGTGTTCGCATTCATCCTACCTGCAGAAAGACAAGACCCCTCAACAAACTGTAGACATTTGTCCTGAAGTTTTTTGCCCCACTCCCATGGCTATTCCTTGACCTAGCTAGATAAAGAAGAAGAAGAAGAAGAAGAAGAAGAAGAAGAAGAAGAAGAAGAAAAGACACCGCTAGGATTGAGAGGAAGAAAAAGAAGGATGAAGAATAGAAGAATTCTGACTTAGATTCAGAATAGTGTATTGCCCTAAAAGTCAGGTAGACTGACTTACGTGACACAACACAAGGTGTCTCATCTCATCTCATCTGCTCCGGGGTCGTAGGGGCACTGCAGTGACGAACGTTGCACCAGAACGCAAGGTGTATAGCTACAGGTGTGATGTTGCAAGGCCAGAATGGCTGTCTACGGTCGCGACTTGTTGGTGGTGGTGATGTTGATTGTAGTGACGGGGATCAGTCTTCAGCATCTGCAGTGCTGTGCTTCACAAAGTCCTAAAGGTAAGACCACGTCCAGGACAGACAGACAGACTGACTGACAGACACTGACGGACAGACAGACAGACATTCAGACAGATGCATACATATACGTACCTAGGTACCTACCTACCTACCTACCTACCTACCTACCTACATACATACATAAAGACAGAAAGACAGAAAGACAGACAGATTGACAGA
>CM054158.1:7846415-7851415 GCA_028751875.1 Rapana venosa
GGTGATGTTGAGGAGGGTGAGGGTTGGGGGAGGGTGATGTTGAGGGGGGCTGATGTTGAGGAGGGTGATGTTGAGGAGGGTGATGGTGAGGAGGGTGATGATGATGGGGGTGATGATGATGAGGGTGATGGTGAGGAGGGTGATGATGAGGGGGGTGATGAGGAGGGTAATGGTGGAGGGCGATGATGAGGGTGATGGTGATCGATGACGATGGTGGTGATGAGAAGGGTGATGATAATGGTGATGGTGAGGGTGATGAGAAAGGTGATGATGATGATGTGAGAGTGATGATGATGATGACGAGGGTGATGGTGGTGAGGATGGTGGTAGTTGAGGGCGCGGTGAGGGTTTTTATTTATTTATATATTTATTCTTTATATATCGGGATAATGAGCGGTGATGATGGTGATGGTGATAACGATGATGATGGGGTGAGATGAGGGTGAGGGTAGTGATGATGATAGTGATAATGATGATAATAATGACTTGTGATGGTGGTGATAATAGGGGTGATGACGATGGTGGTGGTAATGACTATGGATATGATGGTGGTGGAGATGGTGATGATGATGATGATGATCATGATGGGGAGTGAAGGATGATGTTAGTGTTGAGAATGATAATAATAAAAATAATGACTTTGATGATGATAATGGTGGTGATGATGATGGTGGTGATGATGGGGTGAAGGTGATGTTAATGATGTTGAAGAATTGCGAAGAAAAAGAATTGCGTAGAAGAAAAATTGCGAAGGAGAAGAATTGCGTAGAAGAAGAAGAAGAAGAAGAAGAAGAAGAAGAAGAAGAAAGAAGAAGAAGAAGAAGAAGAGGGAGGAGGAGGAGGAGGAGGAGGACGACGACGACGACGACGACGAAGAAGAAGAAGAAGAAGCAGCAGAAGAAGAATAATTGTGAAGAAGAATTGCGAAGAAGAAGAAGAATTGCGAAGAAGAATTGCGAAGAAGAAGAAGAATCAAACACCAAACCTTGCAGAACACTGGCAAACATTTTCACTTACACGCATACACACATTTAGCTTTGTTGTTATCTTCGCCAATCGTTTATATTTCTCTTTCTTATTTTCTCTCGTCTTTTTGTTTTCAACAACAAATGCCCCTTTGTAAACAAAACCCATTGTTTCCTTCAGTAATCCACTTCAGTACAAACCAGACCACGAGTAATCTGAAACACGCAGAATTTCTCGACAGTGATGTGGATTTTCCCCTCTATCCTTCGCAGATAAAAAGAGGTGGCCGCCTTTATTTTATCGGAGGGGCAATCACGATGGGGGTGGCGTGCAGCACCACCAGCTGGGAGAAGCATGGCATCAGCCTCAGCACTCACATCACCTCGCCGCTGCACCAGATTCCACGATTCCAGGTCTGGTGACTGCGACAGACAAATATGTTTCTGTTTTACACACACACACTCGCACACGCACACGCGCGCACGCACACGCACGCACGCACGCTCACATACACACACATACACGAGCACGCGCGCGCACGCACACACAAACACACATAATAATAATAATAATAATAATGTATGGAATTTAGATAGCACATATGCATACACACGCTTTCACGCGCGCAGGCGCACACACACACGCACGCACGCACACGCGCACGCATACACAAAACATTCACACACACATACACACGCAATAACGCACGCACACACACATGTATAAACACACGCACTCCCCGCGTGCACACTCACCACCACACACACACACACACAAAACACACACACACACCAACACACACCCACCCACGCACCAACACACACACACACACAACAACACACCACACACACACACACACACCACACACACACACACACACACACAACACACACACACACAAAACACACCAACACACACATGCGCGCGCATGCACGTACGCAGCATAAATAGAGGAATGAATGAATGATCTTTATTTCCAAGGGTTACAGAAATGAGGGGACGGGATAGCTCAGTGGTCAGAGCACTCGCTTTCCCCACAGCCAAGTTAAGCAGCATCGAGCGTGGTTACCACTTGGATGGGTGACCGTTTGCGTGCCTTGGCTTCAGTACAGTTCCCCCATTTCCTCCAGCTGTAAATGGGTACTTGCTCTCATTAGGGTTACACTACACCACACCACACCACACCACACCACACCACCCCACACCACACACACATACACCACACTACATACTTTACACTACATTACACTACGTTTAAAACTACACAACACTACATTACACTACATTACACTACCTACACAAACCCCACACTACACTACACTACACTGCACTGCCCCTACACCGTACCACACCGCACTACACTACACTACACTGCACTACACAACACTACACTACATGCACTACACACCTGCACTACAACTACACTACACTACACTACACTACACTACACTACACTACACTACACTGCACTACACCAAAAAACCATACCCCGCTACACTACACTACACCACACCACACCACACTTTACTACACTACACTACACTACACTACACTACACTACACCACCCTACACTACACTACACACTCTACACTACACCACACTACACTTACCACACTAACCACACCACACCCACCACTCCCCTCCACTCCACTCCTCTACACTCCACTCCACTCCACTGCCTTTCACTGCCTCTACACTACACTACACTACACTGCACCCGCACTCCACTACACTGCACTAAACTACAAATAAACTACACTACACTACACAGCACTACGCTTTCACTCCACTCCACTCCCCACTCCACTCCACTCCACTCCACTACACTGCACAACACTACACTACACTACACTACATGCACAACACTACATACACTACATGCAACTTTCACTGAATGCACTCCACTACACCAACCCCTGGGACGGCACTGCAGCACTGCACTCCACTCCACTGCACTCCATGCACTCACTGCACTGCACTGCACTCCACTGCACTCCACTGCACAACACTACACTACACTACACTACACTGCACAACACTACACTACACTACAATGCACTACACTACACTCACTACACTACACTACACTGCTCTTTCACTACACTTCACTACACTGCTCTCACTACACTACACTACACTGCTCTACACTGGTCTACACTACACTACACTACACTACACGCTCTCAAATACACTGCACTACATACACTACACTGCTCTACACTACACTGCTCTACACTACACTACACTACACTGCACAACACTACACTACACTACACTGCACTGCACTGCACTGCACTGCACTCCACTACACCATACTGCACTGCACTGCACTCCACTCCACTGCACTCAACTGTACTGCACTGCACTGCACTGCACTGCACTGCACTGCACTGCACTGCACTCCACTCCACCACACTGCACTGCACTGCACTGCACTGTACTGCACTACACTACACTACACTCAACTACACTACACTACATCACTACACTACACTACACTGCTCTACACTACACTACACTACACTACATTACATACACTACACTACACTGCTCTACACTACACTACACTGCTCTACACTACACTACACTGCTCTACACTAACCTACACTGCTTACACTACAAATGCTTTACACTACACTGCTCTACACACACTACACTACACTGCTCTACACTACACTACACTACACTACACTACACTACACTATACTCACTACACTGCTCCCACACTACACCACACTACGCTACACTACCCACACTACACTACACTGCACTTTCATGCTCTACACACACTACATTTTCACTACACTACACTACACTACGCTACACTGCTCTACACTACACTACATTACACTACACTACACTACACTACACTACAAACCACACCACACCACACCACACCCAACCCCACCACACTACACTACACTACACTACACTGCACTGCACTGCACTGTACCCCACTCCACTCCCTCCCACTCCACTGCACTACACTACACTACACTAAAAAAAAAAATCGAACTGAATGTCAAAGTCCTTATAATGAGACAATAAACCGAGGCCCCGTGTTCGAACGCATGCAGAACATCTTGCGCACACGTTAAATCCTGTTCCGCTTTTCGGAAGAGTAGGCCATTGTGTGCCGGTGGAAACAGATGACAAAATTTACAAAACCGCATACACACGGGGACTGGATGTAAAAAAAGTACATGAGTGCTTATTCCATTATCCTCGATATAAAATATTAAATAAAATAAATAAATAAATACACTCCACTCCACTCCACTGCACTGCACTGCACTGCACTTCACCGCACTCCACTGCACTACACTACACTACACTACACTACACTTCACTGTTCACTGTTCACTGGTCCCGTAACCCGCCAGGGTCGTAGGGGCGCTGCATGGTGGACGAACGGTGGACCAGCTGGCTCCACTTAGCACGGTCGTGGGCGAGTGCCTGGGTGACACTGAATTCCTCCCCTGTCCAATCACGGATGTCGTCGGCCCACTTTCTCCTCTGTCTGCCCCGTCTTCTCTTCCCCTGGACTGTTCCTTGCAGGATGGTCTTTGCAAGTCCTTCTGAGCGTGTTACGTGCCCATACTATCTGAGTTTTCCTCTTTTTCGCCGTGGTCAGTAGGTCTTCATAGTCCCGCACCTGTTGAGTGATCATTCTGCGGACTTCATTGTTGGTGACATGGTCCTGTAAAGAGATGCCAAGGAGCCTTCTGAGGCAATCTCATTTCTACTGCTTGGATCCTCCTTTGTAGGTCTGCGTCAGTGTCCATGCTCACATGCGTAAAGCATGACTGAGGTGATAGCGCGTTTAGTAACTTTACCTTAGTTCCGAGAGGGGTGTTTCTGTTCTCCATATGGTCTTCAGTCTTGCCATTGCTGCTGCTGTTTTGTGCCGCTCTTGCTAGGATTTCGGTCTTCGATCCCCCCTCACTTATGATGGCTCCAAGGTACTTGAAATGGTCAACTGTCTCCAGTTCTATTTCCCCTGAGAGTGATCTTGGTGGTGATTGGCTGGGCA
>CM054158.1:7856415-7866415 GCA_028751875.1 Rapana venosa
ACCCCCCCCCCCCCCACACACACACAAGATTGGCAAACACTGTGTGAATAAACACGAATGTTCTATGTTATGCAATATGGATTCAGACACAACACTAACTATAATGTAAACAAAACAGGTGGGTTCTATGATCATGCAGTATGGATTCAGACACAGGCTCCACACCACACACACACACACACACACACACACACACACACACACACACACACACACACACACACACACACACACACACACACACACACACACACACACACACACACACACACACACACACACACACACACATACATACAGTATACCTTTTCGCCTAATCTGGTTTGCACAGATTACATTTCTGTTTCTAACTTCTTTACAGTACAGTTCTATAGGCAAAACTGTGTTGGATTAGTTTAATGAAGCACACATACAAAGGCAGGAACAGACACAAACGCAGAAAGACAGACAGGCAGACAGACTCTGACACACAGAGACACATAGACTCTGTGTGGCAGACACAGACACACATACAGGCAGACACACAGAGACAGACACACAGACACACAGATAGACACACATACAGACAGACAGATCTTTCATATTTCTATCTATCTATCTATCTGTCCCGTAGTCTGACGACCGTGGGGGCACCCTCAGAGTCAACAACCAGTTCCCTCCATTCCTCTCTCTGTTCTGCCTTTCTCAGGGTTTTGTTGAGTTCTAGGCCTGTCCATTTGCTGATGTTATCCTCCCAGCTCTTCCTTGGTCTGCCTCTTCTTCTTCCTCCTTGGACAGTGCCTTGTAAAATTGTCTTTGCAAGTCCTTTGGATCTTGTGACATGCCCATACCATTTAAGTTTACGCTTTTTTACGATCGTTAGAAGGTTCTCATAGGGTCCAATGGTTTTCTGGATTCTGTTATGCACACTTTCGTTGCTTATGTGGTCTTTGTAGGAGATGCCAAGGAGTCTCCGAAAGCATCTCATCTCCACCGCCTGTACACTTCTCTCCAAATCTGCAGTCAGGGTCCATGATTCACAGGCATACAGAAATATGGATATGACAAGGGAGCGCATTAGTCTGATCTTGAAGATAAGTGAGATATTTTTATCTCTCCAGATGGTGTTTAGTTTTGACAGTGCTGTTATTGTCTGTGCAGTCCTGCATACTACTTCTGGCTTGGATCCCTGGTCTGATACAATGGCTCCCAGGTACTTGAAGCTTTGAACTGTTTCCAGCTTCTGGTCATTAATCCTGATATCAGTGCTAATGCCGTTGGTGTTATTAGTCATCAGTTTGGTCTTCTCTGCACTGATTTCCATGCCGTATGTTTTGGAGGCCTTATTCAGGTGTTCTGTTAGGCTGGCAAGCTCTTTTTCTGATCTTGCTATTCCATCAATGTCATCTGCGAAGCAGAGGTTTGTGATCGTTCTGCCACCAATGCTGACTGATCCTTTATGATGTTCCAGTGCATCAGCCATGATTCTCTCAGAAGATGTTGAAAAGAGTGTGAGAGTAGACAGCCCTGCCTTACTCCAACTGTTGTTCGAAACCATTCTCCAATGTTGTTGTAGTACACTGCACTGGTGGCCTCGCTGTACAGCTGTTTGATGACTCTGATCAGGTTTGCATTGATGCTGTACAAATTCATGGTTGCCCACAAAGCTGCATGCCACACTCTGTCAAATGCCTTCTTAAAATCGATAAATACATGGTAAAGGTCTTGTTGATGTTGAAGGTACCGCTCACATAGTATTCTGAGGTTGAATATCTGTTCTGTTGTGCTGCGCCCTGCTCTGAAACCTGCTTGTTCCTCAGCAATGATGGTCTCTGCTTGTGGCTTCAGTCTATTCAATATTATCTGCAGCATGACCTTGCTTGGGTGGCATATGAGGCTGATTGTGCGGTAATTATGGCATTGTTGTAGATTTCCTTTCTTGGGGAGGGTGATGATGAGTGACTGTGTCCATGGTGTTGGCCATTTTCCTGTCTGCCAGATCTTGTTGCAGATTCTTAGTAGGGCGCTGATCATGGCTTCCCCTCCAGCTTGAACCAACTCAGCTGGAATGTTGTCAACCCCTGCTGACTTCCCCTTTTTCAGCGATCTGACTGCTGTTTCCACTTCTTCTCGGAGGATAGGGTGACTGTCTGTGTCTTTGCTTGCGGGTACATTAAGGACTTCTGGATCTCCTGCGGTTCTATAGTTATACAGGTCGGAGCAGTATTCTGTCCATCATATTTAAGTGTTTCAAATTTTAAAAAATGTATTGCTAGGAGAAGGCTGTACTGTGACTGACAGTTAGACCAGAGGTCAACTTGTTTGTGAGCAGCTTACGTCATCTCCACGGCTGTTCTGGGGTCACTGCTGCTGCTGACCTTGACCTTGACCATCCTCCTGCTGTGTCGGAGACATCGACAGAACGGAAAACAAAAAGCGGTCAGAGAGCTTGTTGTTGTTTTGTTGTTGTTGTTGTTGTTGTTGTTGTTGTTCTTCTTCTTCTTCTTCTTCTTCTTCTTCTTCTTCTTGCTACCATTATGATTATTATGATTATGTTTATGATGATGATGATGATATGATTTATTTTTTCGTTTTCCGTGTTACTGTGTTCATTGTCTCTGGTGTGCTTCTTTACAGCTGTTTGCTTCTCTTGTCTTTCTGTCTCTGTTCCTATCTAGTTTGTCCGTCCGTCCGTCCGTCCTCTTGTCTGCTTTTCTTCAGTCTATCTCTTTCTCTCTATGTCTTTCTTTTTCTGCTTGTGGAAGAAACGAAATCTAACGCAACGCAGCTTCTGTAAAGGACAGTATCTTTTCTCAGCTGTCTGACTGCCTTCAGTTCAAATCATATCTGTCTAGCAACTCTTCTGTAGTTTTTTTTGGGTTTTGGGGGGGGGGTGGTTGCCTCATCTGACGTGACTGTCATTCCTGTCCTGCTGTTCCCACGCCGCTCATCTCCATGTCTCCGCTCAAGTCATACCCAGGCTTGGTACATCGCATCCTCAGGGCCTGAAGTCCACAAGGAGCTTCTCAGTATTTGGCCGCCGCTGGGCCACCATCCCGAGGGTCCCTGCACAGCTGTTGGGTCACTTTGGGGGTGATGTCCAGTGGTGCCTGTTCTGAGCTGATAATTATAGGCAGGACACCAGCTACTAAGCCCCCTGCAGAGGAAAATAGTGGCTTAGGCGCGGAGCCAGACTGAGTGAGACGTCCACATGGGCTGGACCACCACCACAAGGTCACCTAACGACTTTCTCCTGTGTGAACCTTTCACTCCGAAAGCTTTGAGACGACTCGAAGTATTTAGCTCATCCTTGTAGAAGAAGAAAACAGAGAAAAACTGAAAACTGAAAACTGAAATGGCCGAAGCTGTCTTCGTCCTTCTGCCTGTTTCAGGTCCCCTCCAGTTCTGGAGGAAGAAACGGTGATGACGTATGAGATGACAGGGGCCATCAACTCTCGTCACCACACGGAAATGGAGGAGAAGCAGACGACTTGTCTGAACGCCCTTCCTCAAAGGGTCAGTCGCTTTTGTCAGTTAGCTAGTCAGTCTGTCTGTTGGTTAGCTAGTTAGTCAGCTAGTTAGTCGGTCAGTTTGTTGGTCTGAAATTTAGTTGGTTTGTGAGTCAATCTGTTTGTCAGTCAGTTGGTCCGTTAGTTAGTTAGTCAGCCAGCCAATCAGCCAATCAGTCAGTCAGTCAGCCAGTCAGCCAGCCAGCGAGTCAGTCAGTCAGTCAGCCAGCCAGCCAGTCAGTCAGCCAGCGAGCTAATCAGCCAGTCAGTCAGCCAGTCAGCCAACCAGCCAGCCAGCCAGCCAGTCATTTAGTCAGTCAGCCAGCTAGTCAGTCAGCCATCCATCCATCCAGTCAGTCAGTCAGTCAGTCAGTCAGTCAGTCAGTCAGTCAGTCAGTCAGTCGTCAGTCAATCAGTCAGTCAAACGCTGCCTGGGTCTGGCTTATCTCTCTTTACACAGGGCCCAAGTTTCAGAGCAGATTCAGTGCAATATTACACAGTTCAGTGAGAGAGCTTGTGCCCCAGCTCCCCCCCTCCCCATCCATTAGACCTTGAGTGGTGGTCTGGGTGCTAGTCTTTCGGATGAGACGATAAAACGAAGTACCGTGTGCAACACGCATGCAGGGCACGTAAAAGAGCCCTGGGTCACAAAGAGTTGACCCTAGTAAAAGTGTATACAGAAAAGCCACTCTGATAGGGAACAAATACAACTACAGACAGAAAAATTAATTAAAACAGGGTGGCGCTGCTGTTGTGGCGACACACTCTCTCTGGAGAGAGCAGTCCCAATTTCACGCAAAGAAATCTGCCGACACTGCAAGTGATGTACAATGGAATACAATATAAAACAACACTCTACAATACAACACAATGCAATACACTTATTTCAAAAGTAATGCCATTGACTTCAAAATTGATTCCAATGGTTTGGAAAAGGATAGCATTGATTTTAAATGGATACAACTAACTTTAATTGATACCTTTCACTTACAAATTAGGACTTATGATTTCGAATTAACTAAAACCAATTGACTTTAAACGTGATATCACGATATTTAGTATAGACCCGCTGACTTCAAAACGGATATCAAAGCTAATAACACAGACATCATTGCTGACTTTAGACAGAAACAAAAGAAAGTGATAGAAAAGGTGAAATTTCTAGAACAGAATTTCCAGAAGGTAGGGACGCTGTTTAAACTGAAAGAACGTCTGGCATCTCCACGGGGAAAAGAAACTGCTACACTTGACTTCAAAACTCGCGTCATTGACTTCAAGGGATAGACTGACGTCAGAAGGGACCCTATTGATAACAACCTCTTTCTTCGTTCCTCGGCTACAATCCAAAGTTCACCAACGGTGAAATGTTGCGAATGCGACCGTTTTTTGCCCACCATGAAGGCAGCCGCATCCCGACTTCGGGGATGCATGCTGGGTATGTTGGTGTTTCCCTAACCCACCCAACGCTGACACGAATGACTGGACCTTTAACGTGCATAGTTGATCTTCTGCATGTGCTTATACACGGCAGGCATGAAGGCACTGGCGGATCTGCATTTGAAGTTGACCTGGAAGATCATGGAACCAGTCCCCGCCTTTAATTCACCAGACACTGCCCGAGATTCGAACCCACGACTTGACGGACCCTGGGCATTGAAGTGGAAGGGTCTTGACCACTCAGCTCAGGCATCCGTCGACTGTGACTGATAATAATGATCACATCCAATATCGTTTATCATGGCTTCATTATTTTTCTATTTGATTTTTGCAATTTTTAATTAAAAAAACAAACATCCTTTTGAACAGCGATGAAACATGACTCGTTGGAATGCCACGTGTACCATTTGAAACGACTGTCTTCATTACATGGGCTTGCTCAAACACTTTAGTATATATCCAATTGTTAATGATAGCATTATTATGCATCAGTCATCTGTTGCAATGTGAAGTCATGGATCACAAAGTGTGTATGTGAATATGACAGGACTTGTCGTAAGTTAACTTGTTGGTCCTGTCAAAGTATGCTCGTATTTTTGTGAGGCAGTTCATAGAAAAATTGTGTTTGAAACAGCCAATTCCATACATCATCATCATTATTATTATTATTATTATTATTATTATTATTATTATTATTATTATTATTATTATTATTATTATTATTATTATTATTATTATTATTATTATTATTACCGTCATGGCCCAGGCCACGAGCTGTGTCAGTAACTGATGTCAGCTAATTGCCAAGGCCTACACTAAAATGTTGTTATGTTGTAAAATGTTGTGTTGAGATTGTGCCTTCAGCCATGACAAGCTCTCAACATAACAACAGCCTGCACTCTCTTTTAAAGGAGAGAAAAAAACACCCTCTGAAGTCGGAGTGTGGCTGCCTATATGGCGAGGTATTTTTAAAACCAGTCACACGGCACATTTCTCAATCAGTGTGCATTTTCCATCTCACAGAGATTGCCAGGTGAGATGAGTGAGTGAGTCAGTGAGTCAGTGAGTGAGCCAGTGAGTGAGCCAGTGAGTCAGTGAGTAAGTATGTCGGTGAGTCAACCAGCGAGTCAGTGAGTCAGTCAATGAGTCAGTCAGTGAGTCAGTAAATCAATGAGTCAGTGAATCAATGAGTTAGCCAGTGAGTCAGTCGGACAGTGAGTCACTGAGTCAGTGAGTGAGTCAGTGAGTCAGATAGTGCCCGTTCTGGGTGAACCCTCAGAGTGTTAAGCTCGGGAACGCACCACCACCGCCACCACCACCACCACCACCACCAAACCACCACCACCACCACCACCACCACCAAACCACCACCACCACCAAACCACCACCAAACCACCACCACCACCAAACCACCACCACCACCACCACCACCAAACCACCACCACCACCACCACCACCACCACCACCAAACCACCACCACAATCACCACCACCACCAAACCACCACCACCACCAAACCACCACCACCACCAAACCACCACCACCACCACCACCACCACCAAACCACCACCACCACCACCACCACCACCAAACCACCACCACCACCAAACCACCACCACCACCACCACCACCAAACCACCACCAAACAAGCGCTTCGATTTGTTTGTTTTTTACAAGATTCAGCGCTATATAAATTCCATATATTATTATTATTATTATTATTAAACCACCACCACCACCACATTACTGACGGTGTAACGCCACTGGCCTCCATCCTTTCAGCTGGGCAGTCAGGGGTACCCCCCCTCTCTCTGGCACCCCCCTTCTCCCCCCCTCACCCCCGCTCTGCCAGCCATCGTCGTCAGTGACCACACCCATCACGGTGACGACGACAACGACGACGACGACGACGACGACGACGACGACAGCGATGAGGAGGAACAGGGGACCGGTGGGGCCTATGAGACCACCGAGAGCACAGGAAAGCAGACGACAAGGACAACAGCCAGACAGGGGGAAGGGGGTCGTGGTGGTGATGGTGGTGGTGGGGGTGGTGGGGGTGGTGGTGTGGGTGGTGGGGTGAGGAAGAGACAGGGGTGCAGGAGAGGGGAGGACTGGGCAGCGGGACGTTTTCCCGGCATGCTCCTTCTTCTGACCAACCGTCTGCTTTGGCTGTGGTAAGTCTGCAGTGTTTAGCGACTGGATTTGTTGTTGTGGTGTTGTTGTCTTTCCCTTCCCCTCCCCCCCCCCACCCCCGCCCCCCGTTTCTCGGTTAGAGCTGCGTGGTTGTCTAACGTTGGGATTTTGGTTTGCGCGCCTTGGCTTCAGTACAGTTCCCCCAGTTCACCCAGCTGTAAATGGGTACCTGCCCTCTTTAGGGTCAGGGAAGGTAAAGCAGCGAGGGAGAGGAGATGGGCGCCACTGCCCTCAATATGCTGGCCCTAGAGAAGTGAGGTCTCTGACGCCTCGCTCCCCTACGACCTTATAGGTTATGGGACTCCTTTACCTTTACCTGTACCTGTGTGCCCGATGTTGCCCACCATTCAGGTAGCCGCTTTGCGTTTTCGGGGCGTGTGTCTATACCCCATCTGAGCGCTGCTTTGATTTGTTGCTTTACAAGATTCAGCGCTATATACAGTCCATACATTATTATTATTATTATTGTTATTATAACACGACGCCGGTGTGCATGCGTGTTTTTAAAGTAGCTTTGCCCCCCCCCTTTTCTGCTGGCACCTAATGGCGTGATCTTCTGAAAGGTGGAACAGGTACGATGGTTAAAAAAAAAAAAGTAACGTGTGCGCAAGATGTTGTGCCTGAGTTGGGGCACAGGACCTGGGTTTAGAGTCTCCTCTCAAGGACAGTCTGGTGGAGGGGGTGGGGGTGGTGTCAGTACTATATTATACATTTCATTGTTTTAATAATTAATAATAATAATAATGTATGGAATTTATATAGCGCTGAATCTTGTAAAGCAACAAATCAAAGCGCTCAGATGACATTTTAAAATTTATTTATTATTATTTTTTTAAAATATCGAGGATAATGGAATAAGTGCTTTTTTTTTTTTACATCCAGTCCCCGTGTGTTATGCGGTTTTGTAAATTTTGTCATCTGTTGCCACCGGCACACAATGGCCTACTCTTTCGAAAAGCGGAACAGGATTTAACATGTGCGCAAGATGTTCTGCATGCGTTCGCACACGGGACCTCGGTTTATAGTCTCATCCGAAGGAGGTGACTGAAGGCTGTATTGAAGGATTTTCTGTGATAAATAAGTGTGTGTATGTATGTATGTATGTGTGTGTGTGTGTGTGTGTGTGTGTGTGTGTGTGTGTGTGTGTGTGTGTTGTGTACGAGCGTTTTGTGTTTATTGTTCTTACATATGACTTGTAACTTACATAAACTTGACAGTTTCTTGAGATAACGAAGTATTGGTCTCGGTACTGATGCCAACTCCTGAGGAAAGGTCCCCTCTCGAATGGGTATCTCGACCTCACTGTCCGCCAGAAGATCCTTATAACTTGTTTACACACTGTCTGTAGGGGACGTGGACTCAGAGAGCACTGTCAACAGTCACGGCCTTGGTTAGCTATGGTTTCCACAGCAGACGGACACAGTGACCGAATTGTTTAGACCATTGACCTCAGTCCCCTAAGTCCATGAAGTGTGGGTTCCATTCTCGGCAGCGCTGTCTGGTGAATTAAGGGTGGGGATTTTTGTGATCTTCCAGGTTAACCTAAACTGTAGACAGGCCAGTGTCCCTTTGTGTCTATAGTTATCTAAATATACAGAAGATCAACTATGCATGTTAAAGATCCATGACTTCATGTCATCGTTGGGTGGATTACAGAAACACAAACATAACCCAGCATGCATCGTGTACAAAAAAAATGAACTGTTCGGATGTCGGAATATGTCGGCTGAGGCCAGCGGGCAGACCTCCTGCAGAGTGACAGACGAGCACAGGAGAAGGAAGAGCAGGCTCCACACACACCATGCCCAGACACAGGCAGGCCGAGCAGCGCGGAGAACACCACCATCCTCTGTTTCTGTCCGCAGCATCCAGCAGGCCGCCCACTGTCCCCGGCACCTCCTGCCGGTTCTCCCCCACACCACAGGTCAGCATTCACCGCCGTCCTCTCCATCTCCGCCTCCCCCGTCTCCTCCAAAACCACCACCACCACCACCACCCCGCTCACCGCCCCCTCCAGACCTCTGCATGAGGAGAACCCTCGGCTGTCAGGGTCCCCCGCCTCTGGCAGGACTTCCGCCAGCAACCAGGGGACTCCTCCACCTCCTCCTTCTCCTTCTCTTCCTTCTCCTTCTCCTCAAGGCCGCAGAGATCACTCCTCCCAGAAGCCCTCGCCTGATGCAAACCCAGTGTACGCCAAGGTCAGGATAGCCAGAAGCACTCCAGCGGCAGCAGTTGCCCAGTCCGTGGCCTCGCCTGCTTCTCCATCTACAGGGCTGAAGGATGCTCCCCAGAAGGCTCTGCAGACTGGGAGCTCGCGCACAGCCGATCCAGCAGCAGCCTCTGCACCAGCGCTGGCCAGGCAGCCCGCAGACGTCGCCCAGAGTGGAACTGCTAGGGCAGCTCCGGCTCCAGGCCAGCTCACGTTCGCTGGGGATGGGTTCCGCCCCGGCAACACTCACCCGCCAGGGTATACGGACGAGACCAGTGCTGGTAACACAAGAAACGACAATCCCCCACCAGCAGAGCTGAACGGTTCTTCAATGAAGCAAGACGTGAAGGGGAAGCGGTTTACTTCTGCCGCCGCTTCAGACAGTAGCATGCAGCAGAAAGGTCCAGAGGTCAGGGGAGGACACGGCCTGGCTTGGACAAAGCCGGCCGGTCTGGCAGACGTTTCCAGTTCTAGAACCAGTTCTTCAAAGCCGCGGGCGGGGCAAAGACAGAGCTCTGCAGAAGCTGGTGCCTCTTCTCCATCCCCCAGCCTCGCCCTGCCTCCAGTGCCTGGGCGGCACAGTGCCGGCATCACCACATCACGCCATGGCCGCGGCAGTGCTCTACCTGCCTCACTCCTCAAGCACGGGAGTGACCCAAATCAAGGTCCCC
>CM054158.1:7878915-7908915 GCA_028751875.1 Rapana venosa
TCTCTCTCTAGTTTGGTTGTTATTTTTCTTGGTTTTGTTGTTGTTCTTGTTGTTGTTGTTTGTTTTTCTCTTTTTTTTCTTTTTCCTTCTTTTGTTGATTTGGTTTTTCTCTCTCCTTGTTGTTTGTTTTGGTTGGGGTTTTTTTGGGATGGGGGGTGGGGGGGGTTTTTTTGGGTTTTGTTTTTTTTGTTTTGTTTTTTTGTTTGTTTTTTGTTTTGTTTGGTTTTTTTTGGTGTTTTTGTTGGGGGGGGGGGGGGCTGTTTTGAAAGGGTTATTTCCCTTGTTTCTACTGTGAGAGTGTATAGGTTGGATTATTATTAAGATGTATCCCTACGGGCGGGGACGGATGTAAAAAGCCCCATGGTGCTTATTCATTATCCTCGAAATAAAAGAAATTTGTCATTTCATTTTCATTGTCATTGTCATTCTCTCTCTCTCTCTCTTCTCTCTCTTCTCTCTCTCCCCTTTCTCTCTGTCTGTCTGTCTCTGTCTCTGTCTTCCTCCCACTCTCTCTCTTTCTATCTCTCTGTCTCTCTCCCCTCCCTATCCCTCCCTGTCTTTGTGTCACTCTCTGTTTTGTCTCTGTCTGTCTCTCTCTGTTCCCTGTATCTCTTTCTGTCTCTGTCTCTGTCTGTCTCTGTCTGTCTCTCTGTCATTGTTCTCCATCCCAGCGAGCTAGTCTGTCATGAAAAGATTGACCTTTTTCTTTGTTTGTTTCTTTCTTTCTTTCCTTTTGACTTGTAAGGGACGGGGTAGCTCAGCGGTCAGAGCACTCGCTTTCCCCCCACCCAATAATAAGCAGCATCGAGCGTGGTTACCAAGTGTATTGGAGACCGTTTGCGCGCCTTGACTTCAGTACAATCCCCCAGTTCACCCAGCTGTAAATGGGTACCTGCCCTCTTCAGGGTCAGGGAAGGTAAATCAGCGAGGGAGAGGAGATGGGCGCCGCCCTCAATATGCTGGCCCCTGGAAAAGCTGAGGTCTCTGACGCCTCGCTCCCCTACAACCACATTGGTTATGGGGAGGACACCTTTACCTTTAGGGGAGGAGGTAGCCTGGTGGTCAGAGCGCTGAGCTCGTGATCTGACGGCCCAGGTTCCATCCACACCCGAAACACCGTTCGAAGAGACCCCCCCCCCCCCCCCACCCCACCCCCCTGGAGTTAACGGAACATCAGTACCGAAATATCCTTCGGTTGAGACTAACAATCGCAATCGAGGTCCCGCGTACAAACGCCGGCAGAACATCCTTGCGCAAACATCTTAAACCTGTTCCGCTTTCTGAAAGAGTAGGCCATAGCGTGTCGGTAGTAACGGATGGCAACATTTAAAAAGAAAAAAAAAACCCAAACTCCTCAGCAACAAGAAGCGCATACAGACTGGTTTCGCGTAAAGACACCATCTCCGAAGTCGTAATGCGGCTACCTTCGTGGCGGGCAAACGGTTGCATACGCAAACTCTCACCAGTGGTGACCCTCGTAGCTGAAGCACCCCCCCCCCCCCACCTCCCCTCCGCCCCCGGGAAAAAAGATCTGTATAATGACCGACATACAAAATAATAACACACGCAGAACATCTTGCGCACAGGTTAAAAACCCGGAAAAGTAGGCCATTGTGTGCCGGTGGGAACGGTTGACAAATTTACAAAACTGCATACACACGGGGACTGGATGTAAAAAAAAAGCACATGAGTGCTTATTCCTATCGTCGAAATAAAAGAATAAAGAATTTTTTGTTATGGAATACTTTTGTTCACTGGTGTTTATTTGCACGAGAGCGGCCCTTGCGCGCGTTCCTTTGTGTTAGTGTGTTTATAGACACACATTAATGTGTGTGTGTATGTGTGTGTGTGTGTGTGTGTGTGTATGTGTGCGCGCGCGCGCGCGTATGTGCGTGTGCAAGTGCGTGTGTGTGTGTGTGTGGCGAGATAAGCGTTTGTTGTTCCCAGCAATCAAGGATCTTCCTGGTCATATTTCGGGCGCTACAAATCCTCTGTCTGTCTGTCTATCTGTCTGTCTATCTGTCTCTGACTGTTTGTCTGTCTGCTTATCTGACTGTCTGTCTGTCTGTCGGTCTGGTCAGTGTTCTCTAGCTCTCGCTGTTCAGGATGTCACGAATGGGCTTTCCCCCTCTGTGTTTTCAGACCTGTAATGCTGTAAGGGCATGTCACAAGATCCCAAGGAATTACAAAGACAGTTTTGCAAGGCACTGTCCAAGGAGGAAGAAGAAGAGGCAGACCAAGGAAGAGCTGGGAGGATAACATCAGCGAATGGACAGGCCTAGAACTCAACAAAACACTGAGGAAGGCAGAACAGAGAGAGGAACGGAGGGAACTGGTTGTTGAGTCTTTGAGGGTGCCCCCACGGTCGTCAGACTACGGGACAGATAGATAGCATGCTGTAAGGAAGCAGGGTAGCCTAGTGCTACTGGTTAGAGCCTAACGATCTGACGGCCCGGGTTCCAGCCACCACCGAGGCGCCACTTCGAGATCCCTTCCCCCCTCCCCCCCCCCCCCCCCCCCCCCCCCCCCACTTGTGTTATCAGTGTTAATCGGGTTCGATTCTCGTTCAAGAGGATTTTTCCTCTGGAGTTAACATCAGTGCCGATTACACTCTTCCAAAAAGTCCTTCGGATGAGATTAAAAACCGTGGTCCCGTGTGCGAACGCACGTAGAACATCTTACGCGTTAGGCCCTGTTTTGCCTTTGGGAAGGGTAGGTCATTGTGTGCTGGTGGGAACGGATGGCAAAATTTTACAAAACCACATACATAATGGGGGTGGGGTGGTGGTAGTGGTGGATGTAAAAAAAAAAAAAAAGCACACGTGTGCTTACGTCATTATTCCTCGAAAAGACAAGAATTTAAACACACACACAAACACACAAACACACGCAGACATAGACACACAGACAGACACACAGACAGACAGACACACAGAGACTCACAGACACACAGACTCACATACATACACAGACAGACAGACATACACATAATCACACACGACACACAACACACACACACAACACACAAACACACACACAACACACACACACACACACACACACACACACACAACGCACGCCTAATTCTTTACCGCCTAGTCACAGCAAGCAAAACAACATACCCCCCCCCCCCCCCCAAAAAAAACAACAACAACCCGTTTGAAGGCAGGTTAAATGGATTTCCTTTCTGATTAAAAAAAAAATGTGTCAACGGAATTCTGTTATCAATAGACCGTGATCCCGACACACACTGCTTCTTCCTTCTTGCTTGCTCTGAATAGACTACAACCCCCCCCCCCCCCACCTACCCACTCCCCCCACCTCCCCCAAAAAGGAAAAAAGAAATCGTCCACTTCCTAGTGTTCACTGTTATTTCTATGTTTAGTATCCTTATTTTATGGGTTTGTTGTTGTTGTTGTTGTTGTTGTTGTTGTTGTTCCTCAGCTAAGCTCCCAGGTTCACCAATGGGGAGAGTGGTGGTGGAGGATTTTGCGTATGCGACCGTTTTTCTTTTGCTCACCATCAGTGAGGTAGACATATTCCGACTTGGGGGATAATGTGTGTTTATTGAGTGACTTGTCGTGTGGTGATAAGAAAAAACAGGGCTCATATAAATCACAGAGCTGTACGGTTAGGAAATTATAATGATCTCACCACATGTAGGGACTTTTTAACATTTCTGTAAAGACAGGTTTCAGATTCTTCCCGTCTCTGTGAACCTCTCTCTCTCTCTCTCTCTCTCTCTCTCTCTCGATCTCCATTCTTCTTAAAACACTTTAACGCTATGAATGCATTAATTCAGTTGTTATGAAATTAAATTTTTTTGGGGACTAGTTCTTGTTCTAAATTATGCAATTTTTATTTTCTTTATACATGTATGTATTCTCCACAATTTGGAGATTGTTAGACTTGTTTTGTCTTAATTGTTTTGACATAGTTTTGTATGCGGATGTTCATTTGCAGGCTATATCTTGGTTTGTTTATTATTAATAGCTGTATCTTAAGGTGAGAGAGGTTTGTGGGGGTGTTTTGTTACATACCATTTATCTAGATGGTCATACAACCTGGATATGTACTCTCTCTCTCTTTCCTTTCGATATTCAAGTCAAGTCAAGTAATAAAAAGACTGAAGTATAAGTCCAATACCCTCTGTTTCAAATGTCTCCACAAATCTGCGCCCTCTTATCTTTGTAACTGTCTTCACCTGTTCCCTTCGTTCAGCCGCAGATACTTTGTGCTTTCGAACACCCAGATTCAAACAAACCACTGTTGGCCGTCGCTCTTTCTCTGTTTCTGGTCCATCACCTGGAATGACCTCCCTCTTTCACTTCGCCAAAAGCCTTCATTTGATACCTTCAAATCCAGCCTCAAGACATACTTATTTCTTACCTGAGACTTTCCTCTCATATCTGTCCCTACTTTTCAACAGCATCCTTCATCACCTTCATCGCCATCTAAGTGTGTTCGCGAGTGTGTGTGTGTGTGTGTGTGTGTGTGTGCGTGCGCACGTGTGCGTGCGTGCGAGCTATCGCGCATAAATTTGAAATCTGTTATTCATATTTGCGGAAAATTGCATGGGTATAAATGATTTTTTGAGTGCAAGCGCTTTGATTTGGTTTTTTTACAAGATTCAGCGCTATATAAATTCTACATATTATTATTTTATTATTATTATTGTTGTTGTTGTTGTTGTTATTATTATCATTATTATTATTATTATTATTAAAAAAACAACTTTAATCATCCCCAGAAGGGCAATTACAATACTGACAGGCACATTGATAGCATCATAATCTCTAAAGACACAAAAAGCTATATTTCATATTGGTTAAAACATTCCAAAATGACTTCAATGAAAAATGTCACGAACACAGACCTGTTTCTAATATCCAAAATGTTGGACATTATAATTATGTCTTCTTCAAGTGACATATTTGGGATGGGCCTAAGCTCCTACAAGTGTGCAAGTCACAGGTACACGTGATGGGAAATGCACAGACGCGATCACTTACTGCCTAAAGGTCTTACACGCTACATCCAAATGACGACCCCACAGAAAATCATCACCATTCTGTTCTTTCTAGTTTTCCTTTGGAAAAAAAAGACTTGGCAATTACAACATAATTAGAAACTATCTCTGTCTCCGAACAGGTGAAAGAGAGAGAGAGACAGAGAGAGAGAGAACTGTTAATGTGTGTGCGAGTGTGTGTATGTGTGCATGCTTGAGCATGCACGCGCACGTGCGCGCGTGTGTGTGTGTGTGAATCGTTGTCTCGGTGGGTCGCTGGTCTAGAGGTGATGCACCTGCCTAGAAAGCGAAAATTTCGACATGGAAGTGTGCGGTGGTTCGATTCCCGTTTGGGCCAGAAACTTTCCCCCATCCATTAGACCATGAGTGGTGGTCTGGGTGCTAGTTGTTGGGATGAGACGATAAACCGAAGTCCCGTGTGTTACACATAAGTAGTTAGTGCATGTAAAAGAACCCACGGCAACAAGGGAGTTATCCCTGGCAAAATTCTGTAGAAAAAAGCCACTCTGATAGGGAAACATACAGTTGCAGACAGACCAAAAAAAATTATGGGTGGCGCTGCTCTTGTGGCGACGCGCTCTCCCTGGGCAGAGCAGCCCGAGCAGAGAAATCTGCCGTGACTGAAAGTGGTATACAATACAATACAATACAATGCAATACAATACACAATAATGAATCATATGTGTGTGTATATATGTGCATGTGTGTGCACGCCACACTACTGTGACGCGTATGAAAATCGTATGGTTTTGCGAGCGCCAGATGTGTGTGCGTGCGTGTGTGTGTGTGTGTGTGTGTGTGTGTGTGTATCCGTGCACACGTGTTGATTGTGCACACGGACGTGGGGAGAAAAAGTGCATCAATGACTTGGAGGTCCGGCAGTGGAATACTACCTTGACGGACATGTGGGGGGAAAATCCCCACCAGTGCATTGTGCTATCAGTATAGCAACACAACACCACACCACACCACAGCATACCGCAGGGCTGCCTGCAAGTGCTTGATTGGCTGAAGCCAGGCCACGGTAAGCCAACAAGGAAGCGACAGAACAAGGTAGGGCAGGGCAGGGCAGGGCAGGGCAGGGCAGAAAACACGGGGATTTTCGGGAAATCCGGAAGGGTTTGGCTGCCGCGTTGAATGTAGTTAGTGACTGTATGACTAAGAGCACACACACACACACACACACACACACACACACCGAGCGGGGAGAGAGAGAGAGAGAGAGAAGAGAGAGAGAGAGAGAGAGAGAGAGAGAGAGAGAGAGAGAGAGTCTTTATTCCCAAAGGTTAGGGATAAGTATTGACATACTTTTTTCATCTGGCTCTTGCCCGGAGCAGAGACCATCTTTCTCTGTCTCTAGGTGTGTGTGTGTGTGTGAGATATTTTTAAAATTCTTTTTTATTTTATTCTTTCATATCGATGATAATGGAATAAGCACTTATGTGCTTTTTTACATCCAGTCCCTATGTGTATGCGGTTTTGTACATTCTGTTATCTGTTCCCACCGGCACACAATGGCCTACTCTTAGGAAAAGCGGAACAGGATTTAACGGGTGCGCAAGATATTCTGCGTGCGTTCGCACACGGGGCCTCGGTTTATAGTCTCATCCGAAGGACTTTGGGCACAGTGGAATCTGCACTGATGTTATCTCCAGAGGAAAATATCCCCTTGAACGGGAATCGAACCCGGGTCGTTAGATTGCGCGAGCGCAATGTTCTAACCACGACAGAGAGAGAGAGAGAGAGAGAGAGAGAGAGAGAGAGAGAGAGAGAGAGAGAGAGAGTTCTTCAGTTCAGAGTCATGGATGGGTGTCAACACTGAGGGTTGAGTCACTTTGCCAACGTTGGTGTCGTGTTTGATTATACATATCTTCCTGTCTGACCACTCAGTCACTCAGTCAGCGGGGGGGGGGGGGGGGGGGGGGAGGAGGGGGGGGAGCCACACCCATACAGCAGTGAGGTGCCAAGCAGAAGCAGTGCCAGTTCTGTTAACAGAACTCTACAACAGGAGGGAACGAAACTCATTTTCTCCCTCCAAAGATGACAGAGATGGTCTTCAAGTTTCCTTCACCCGCGTCTTTAAAACAAAGAGATCAATCTTGTCAGTGAGAACGGCGGCATCCACAAAAGTCTCATCATCAATGGCGAACCTCTCGGAGCTCTAGCTAAGGTAAAAGAAAAAAAAAACCAACAAAACTAACCAAACCCAAAACCCCAACCAAACCAAAGCAAAAAAAAAAAGTATATTAATATGAATCGAATCGTGATGATGCAAGCACAGCCCTCTGCCAGCAGTTCAGCCCAGGAAGCTCGGCACGTAGCCTACCACGCTAGGCAGACGACAAACAGCTATCGTCCAATCAGCTGTCAGTTCGAAGGTGAAGGTCGGGCAGTAAGTGTCACCGAATCCTGCCACAAACCAGAGTGTTTTACACCCCCTAACACACGCTGGGAAAACAGCGACAAGCCAAAACATGGCAGCTTGTGGCACTCGACTGAACGAGCAACCCGGAATAATATATGTCTTCTCCGGCACTACGCTGGAATAACCGCGGAAATGGAAAAGAGTGAGGGAAGTGATGGAGAGAAGCCAGTGTTGGATTCCCTCCCTTGGGAAGATGCCATCACCACCACCACCACCACCACCGCAGCAGCAGCAGCAGCAGCAGCAACGAAAACATGGGCTTGCGCAAGTGCCAGATAGTTCTGCCACCCCCCCTTCCCCTCCTCCCCCACAACAGCGCGCGGAAGAGATCCTATGACAATCTTGGGAATTCACCCAATGGTTACGTAACCCCCCCCTCCCTCCCCCTACCCTACCCCCACTTTTTGTGTTGGGGGGAAAGAAGGAACAAGGAACAATATACAATGCAGTTGTTGTTGTTTGT
The DNA here is from genome assembly GCA_028751875.1 of Rapana venosa. Lineage (NCBI taxonomy): Eukaryota > Metazoa > Mollusca > Gastropoda > Neogastropoda > Muricidae > Rapana > Rapana venosa. The sequence continues at coordinate 7,886,833 of CM054158.1, forward strand.
TGCTGCTGTTGTTGTTACCGCGTCTCCCTACACTACAACGTGACAGGCACAGGGCCTGCAGGGCCTGACAGAAAGACCTCTCCGTATCTTGGCCAGGCAGGGATGCAGTCTACCCGGAATAGGGGCTTCCCCTTGCCGCTCCAGGGCGACGTGAGATGGAGAAGGAGAGGGTGGGGGTGAGGGTGGCGGGGGTGGGGTTGGGGTGGTGGTGAAGCAGGACTCTTGAGTGCAGCGTGGATCCCAAGCTGAGGAGAGAAGAGCAGGTCAGTGAGTGACCACCAGGGTGGGAGGAAGGAAAGGAAGGAAGGAAAAGGAGGGAACAGTCCTGCTGATGGTGGTGGTGGTCAGTGCTGGTCAGTGGTGGTCATTGTGGTGACTGAGAACAGTGGATGCTAACTGACGACAGTGGACAAAAATACCGTGTTGTGGTAATACTCTTATATTGACACAGCGGATAATACTGACAGCAGTGGATAATATTGACACATCGGAGGATACTGACACATGGGAGGATACTGACACATCGGAGGATACTGACACATGGGAGGATACTGACACATTGGAGGATACTGACCCTGACACATATCGGAGGATACCGTTAGCAGTGGATTATACTTATACATCTTCTTACCTGCACCCTGGCGGAAGGTAGGTGTTGCTGTGTTTTCATCATCATCATCATCATCATCATCATCATCATCATCATCATCATCATCATCATCATCATCATCATCATCATCATCATCACCACCACGACCACTACTACCATCATCATTATCATTATCATGTTACTACTACTACTACTACTACTACTACTACTACTACTACTACTACTATACTACTACTACTACTACTACCAGTGGTCACAGTCTCGATTGCAGTGTCCGTTTTTCAGTTGTAAGGGTTATCGCCCACATAATGACTTGTGTTGTGTTGTATTGTATTGTGTTGTATTGTATTGTGTTGTATTGTATTACCTTGTACTGCATTGTATCGCACACTACTTTCAGTCACAGAAGATGTCTCTGCCACAAACATGGCTGCTCTCCCCAGAGAGGTAACGTGTCGCCACAAGAGCAGCGCCACCCATTAACAAAATCTTTGTTTCTCTGTGAGTATGACGTTTTTCTTGGGACAGGGACAACTCTCTTAATTGCAGTGGGTTCTTTAACATGCACTGAATGCATGTTACACACGGAACCTCTGTTTTTCGTCTCATCCGAAAGACTAGCAGCCAGATCTCCACCAAAGATTTTGTGAATGGGATTGAAAAGTTTGGTGACAAACAGGGATTAAAATAACACTTCTGGCTTTCTCCGTATGTGCGTTACTTCTAAACTACCGATCTACCATAATGACCTCAAACTGGACGCGTAGAACATTGCAGTAACAGTAACGGTAGTTACAGTAGCTGTAGCAGTCACTGAGGTAACAGAAGCTGCAAGTCTCAGTAACAGAAGCAGTAACAGCAACAATAGTAGTCTCAGAAACAGTAACAGCAAAGTAACTGTAGCGGTAACAGTAACAGCAGCAATATCCTTTGCAATATCCTTTGCAGTAACAATAGCAGCAACAGTAGCATTAACATTAGCTGTAGCAGCAACAGTAGCAGTAGCAGTAACATAAATACTACCACTACACCATGATGTTCCTTTCACATGTCATTCAGACACACTGTTAGTCTTTCGGATGAGACGATAAACCGAGGTCCCGTGTGTTACACGTAATTATTTAGCGCACGTAAAAAAACCCACGGCAACAAGAGAGTTGTCCCTGGCAAAATTCTTAGAAAAAAGCCACTCTGATAGGGAAACAAATACAGCTGCAGGGAAAAAAAAAAAAAAAAAAAGGGTTTTTGAAAAGGTGGGCGCAGCGCTAAGTAGCGACGCGTTCTCCCCTCACCCGGGGAGAGCAGCCCGAATTTCACGGAGGAATCTGCCGTGACTTAAGTGGTATGAATAAAATCTGAGGCGCTTTGATTGTTGCTTTACAGATTCAGCGCTATTATAAATTCCATAAATTGATTATTATTTTATATTATTATTATTATATTATTATTATTATTATTATTATTATTATTATTATTATTATTATTATTATTATCTCGTCTGCTTCTTATTGTTGTTGTTTTAAATTTTCAGTCCAACACGTTGCGTTAACACTATAAAACAGAAAAGCAACAAAAAGAGCTCTAACCCCACCCCCTTCCCAAACCAAAAACACACACACAGAGAGAGAGAGAGAGAGAGAGAGAGAGAGAGAGAGAGAGAGAGAGAGAATTGAATTGAATGTTATTTAAGGAGGGCTATGGCATAAGCAAACATGCTTTTTTCACAACCAACCCTATTGGGCACAAAGAACACAACAACCCCAACAAGAAACCTCTCAACCAAACAACAGACAAATAACAACATTTTCTTCAAAGAAAAAGGAGAAAAAATCAAATCATCCAAAAAATAAAGGTGTCCCATAACCTATGTGGCCGTAGGGGAGCGAGGCGTCAGAGACCTCAGCTTCTCAAGGGGACAGCATATTGAGGGCGGCGCCCATCTCCTCTCCCTCGCTGCCTTACCTTCCCTGACTCTAAAGAGGGCAGGTACCCATTTACAGCTGGGTGAACTGGGGAACTGTGCTGAAGCCAAGGCGCGCAAACGGTCACCCATCCAAGTGGTAACCACGCTCGATGCTGTTTAACCTTGACCGGGGGAAAGCGAGTGCTCTGACCAATGAGCTATCCCGTCCCCTGCACTTTAACTAGTGTAGCATAAACTTAAAAAACCTGACTGGAGACGGAAGAGAGAGAGAGAGAGACAATGACAATGACAATGACAAATTCTTTTATTTCGAGGATAATGAATAAGCACACATGTGCTTTTTTTACATCCAGTCCCCGCCCGTTAGGGATACATCTTAATAATAATAACCCAATACTTATACAGTCTCACAATAAGATATATATATATATATATATATATATTATAATATATATATATATATATATATATAATATATATATATATATATAGAGAGAGAGAGAGAGAGAGAGAGAGAGAGAGAGAGATGAGAGAGCGGCAGTTCCCTTAACTCTTACTCAGTATAACTTAGGGGAGGGAAATATTGATTATCTCCCATTAACCCTCTGCGCCAAAGTTCATGGGATCAACAGCGGGCTTTGGTTTACATAATTTGGTCAGTTTAGTGCGCGCGCGCGCACACACACATACACATAGACACACGCACACACATATACACATACATACATACAAATTACACAGACAAAACATACACACACACAACACATACAACACACACCATACACACACCAACACACACACACCAACCCCACACATACACCCACCCACAACACACACACACACACAAACACACACACACAACACACCACACATACACACCACACACCCACCCCCTCCCCCCCCCCCCACACACCACATTTTACTAACTTTTTTGATCAAGTTATTTTTTTGTTCCTAATAGATGGCTTAATGAAAAAAGGCTAAATGTATTGCTTATTTCAATGTACCATCTGGAAATTAAAAAAAAATGACTTACTTGACTTCGCACACACACACACACACAAACACACACAACACACACATCCCACACACATACCACACAACCGCACACACATACACACACAAACACACACACACGTTATCTAGAAACCAGAGATATACACGATTACGAATACTTTATTATCTAAAAGCGCTTCGATTTGTTTGTTTTACCAGATTGAGCGCTATATATGTTCCATATATTAGTATTGTTATTATTATCTAAAAGTACAAAAAAATGTGTGTTACAAGCAGAGCTATAAATATTAACAAGTAAACACTGACACATAACACAGGACAAATCGATATCAGTGTTACTGGCAAACCGTTTCCTGTACCTTTGAACAAAGCACCACACACACACACAGACACGCACGCACGCACGCACGCACGCACACACGCACGCACGCTCCAACATTCTTATAGTATGTTACACATATGATCAATCAACCAATCAGTCAATCAATCAATCATATATATATATATATATACATATATATATATACATATACATATATATATATACATATAAAGATATATCTATATGTCTATCTCTCTCTCTATATATATATATAGATAGATAGATAAATGCTTTACAAGATTTAACGCTACATAAATTACACTCATTATTACACATATTTTGTTTTAATATACATTATATGCATATACTTAGAGAGAGAGAGAGAGAGAGAGAGAGAGAGAGAGAGAGAGAGAGAGAGAGAGAGAGAGAGAGAGAGAGAGAGAGAGAGAGAGGACAGACAGACAGACAGACAGACAGACAGATAGACAAGGAAACTGAACAGAAAGACAGCCGCTCTGCATTTGTCCTGTTCACTTTGTTGTCGGTATATTAACATCCTCCTCCATTTTCTGCGATGTATCCGGTGGCAGAAAGAGGGACCGTGGGTGGTAGGGGGGAGGGAGGAGGGGTAGGGAGGGAGGGTAGGGGGGAGGGGTAGGGGGGGAGGGGAGGAGGGAGGGTAGGGGGGAGGAAGAGGGGGATGTGAAGCGAGGACATCTCTCCAGCACCACACGGCACTGCTTAATTAACCCCAACACTGAACAGGTCACTGGTGGTATGCCTGGTATCATCATGAAGTTCTCTACCAGGGACGCTACAGCCCAGTGGTTGAAGACTGTTTGTCTTCTTCAATCCTATGGTCCATGAAGTCGTGGGTTCCAACCTCGCAGCAGGGTCTTGGTAAATGAAAAGTATATATATATATATATATATATATTTATTTATTTATTTATTAACGGATCTTTCAAGTCAAATGTAAGTGCAGATTTTGCCAGTGTCTTCATTTCCTTCGTGTACTTTCACCTGCATAAGATGAAAATAATATGCACATTAAAAGCCCGGAAGGGTTAGCTCAGTGGTCAGAGCACTCGCTTTCCCCCAGAGAATGTTGAGCAGCATCGAGCGTGTTACCACTTGGATGGGTGACTGTTTGCGCGCCTTGGCTTCACTACAGTCCCCCAGTTTACCCAGCTGTAAATGGCTACCTGCCCTCTTTAGGGTCAGGGAAGGTAAAGCAGCGAGGGAGAGGAGATGGGCGCCGCCCTCAATATGCTGGCCCTTAAAGAAGTGAGGTCTCTGATGCCTCGCTCCCCTACGACCTTATAGGTTATGGAACACCTTTACCTTTTAATTCTGTCAGTGTTCGATAGGTCATGGAAACAAGACTAACCCCAGCATACATCCTGGCTAAAAATGAGTTGCTTGACTTCAACTCTAAGGGAAAATCCCTTTCAGACGACCGTGTTAACACGAAGGGTAAAATCCCTCTTGAACAGAAGGCTGTATTAACACTAAGGGTAAAATCCCTCTTAAACAGACGGCTGTATTAACACTAAGGGTAAAATCCCTCTTAAACAGATGGCTGTATTAACACTAAGGGTAAAATCCCTCTTAAACAGACGGCTGTATTAACATTAAGCGTAAAATCCCTCTTAAACAGACGGCTGTATTACCACTAAGCGTAAAACCCCTCTTAAACAGACGGCTGTATTACCACTAAGGGTAAAATCCCTCTTAAACAGACGGCTGTATTAACACTTAGGGTAAAATCCCTCTTAAACAGACGGCTGTATTACCACTAAGGGTAAAATCCCTCTTAAACAGACGGCTGTATTACACTAAGGGTAAAATCCCTCTTAAACAGACGGCTGTATTACCACTAAGGGTAAAATCCCTCTTAAACGGACGGCTGTATTACCACTAAGGGGAAAATGCCCTCTCAGATGACGATGTCAAATCTAAAGGGGAAAATCCCTTCACAAGCAGACGGCCCAAGGGGAAAATCCCTTTCAGACAGCCGTGGTGACGTGAAGGGGGGAAAATCCCTCCCAAACTGGATGGCTGAACCTTTTCTTCATGTCCAAAAAATCAAAAACATTTACAGCAAGGCTCCAGTCTTCTTGTTTCGGTTTTTTTCGGGGGTGGTGGGGGGTGACGAGGCGAGGAGGATCACTGCGTCCTTTTGACTCACAAGTTGTGTGCCCCTTTGTGTTGTTTTTTTGGGGGTGACAGCGTGACCTGCTGCCTCCCTTCCTCAGACACGTCGTGACAGCGATACATACAGGTGTTGTTGTTGTTGTTTGTTTCTTGTCATTTTATTGACGTCGTAGTTGACAGTTCCGATTAAAAGGACTGAACAATAACATGACCGAAAAAAAGCCCCCCCCCTCCCCCCTCAAAACAACAACAACAACAACAACAAAACCAAAAAAAAACCAAACAAACACCCCAAAACAAAACAAAAAAAAACACCGAAAAAAGAAAACACAAATGTAAAGTGAAAATACCGGTTTTGATAGACTCGCCGTGAAACGAGAGAGAATTGAACTCCGACCTGGTGGGCGTGTGTATACGAGCACCTAGCTATGCACGGCTGCACACATGGACACACACACACACACACACACACACACACACACACACACACACACACACACACACACACCACACACACACACACACACACAACACACACACACACACACCACACACACACACACACACACAACACACACATACACACACACACACACACACACACAAACACACACACACACACACACACACACACACACACACACACACACACACCACACACACACACCGTTTGGACCCGAAAATTTTTCCCCATCCACTAGACCTTGAGTGGTGGTCTGGGCGCTAGTCTTTCGGATGAGACGATAAACCGAGGTCCCGTGTGTTACACAAAAAATATTTAGCGTACGTTAAAGAACCCACGGCAACAAGAGAGTTGTCCCTGGCAAAAATCTGTAGAAAAAAGTCACTCTGTTAGGGAAACAAATGCAGTTGAAGACAGAAAAAAAAGGGTGGCGCTGCTCTGTGGCGACGCGCTCTTCCCAGGGAGAGCAGCCCGAATTTCACGCAGAGAAATCTAACTGACTTAAAGTGGTATAAACAAATAAAAATAAATAAATAAAGTCGGACTACAGCCACATGGATGGTCAGCAAACGTTTGCATGCACCAACATATCACCGTCCGTAAAGCTCCGAGAGCTAGCCCCCCCCTCAAAACAACAGAAAACCCCCAACAAAACAACAACCCACCACCAAAACAACAACAACAAAACCAAACAACACCCCCCCCCATCCCCGCCCCATCACAACAACACCCCATACCTGTATTATTACGTCTTCAATTACATTATTAATCCGCCGTCTTTCGTTCCTTTTCTTCTTATTTATTTTGTGTGTATATTTCGTTTTTTAAAATTTCGCTTGGAATGTTTATATGGAGAATATGAAATTTCTATTTTATGAATGATGTACCATTTCAGTCATGCGAAACGTCTGTTTTATTAGTTGGTGTGTGAAATCACCAAAAAAGCTTCAGGCAAAACCTTGTCACAATTTCTTTATAGTATCTTTCATGTTGGTGCCAGCCAAAATATTATGTAAGGTTCTTGATACTGTAATAAACAAAATCAAATGTATTTCTTTTAAATAATTTTTTAAGCATCTTATAAAACAGAAAATTGGACAAATGATTTTACTGACTGAACTCATACAACTTTAGTTAAACATGATCTGAGTAGTTCATTCACTTACATATGCTTAGTCTTCAGGTTGAGTATGCCATTTCAAGAAAATAACACTACAACAACTGCAACTGGGCCATCAGAGCAGCAGCAGCAGCAGAAGCAAGCAGCAACAACAACAACAGCAGCAGCATCAGCAGCCGCAGCAACGGTAGCAGCAGCAACAGCAGTAGCAACAGCAAACACAATAGCAGCAGCTGCAGAAACAACAATGGGAAGTGGACAGAAAGGGAAACATCAGCAGGCACAGTTGTATATTCAGCTCCAGCCTGAACAAGAAATAAGCCACGAACAGAAACATGGAAAATGCCAGCTATTTCCCGAAGAAGGACGTAGTAAATATAATACAAACTTGTCTATGTATCTGACAATATTAATATGGTGTCAGGTTTGATTCCAACCCAACCCTGAAGGGAAAACAATCTTCACAAGGAAAAGCCTTGAAAATACAACGTGGTCAAGACTCATGCATTATTAATTAACCTTGAGATACAATCACAGGTAGTCCCACTGATTACTATTGAAACTATGACAAAAAGTTTCTATCTAAACCCTGAAAATACAAAGAAAAACTCTGATAATACAAAGAAGCCCGTACATTTGCCTTGAAAATAATTCATAAATAGGTTAAAACACATTAGCCTTGAAAGTAAAATTACAAATGGGTTTAGATATCAACTTTGAAAATACAATTAAAATTGGTTTATATATATTCATATATTTGCCTTGAGAATACTATTACAAATTATAAGCTCATATATTAGCCTTGAGAAATTCGAGTATAATTTGTAAGTTCATATATTAGCCTTGAAAATACCTTCTTCACCTCACCTCACCTCACCTATCCTGTAGTCTTTAGACTGTGGGGGCACCACTGAAGATTTTGAAACCAGCTTCCCCCACTTCCCGAGGTCCTCTGATTTCCACTTTCCTCTGCAATTTATAAGTTCATATATTAGCCTTGAAGACACAATTACAAATAAGTTAATATATTAGCTTTAAACAAAAAATATATCAGCCTTGAAAATACAATTATAATTTATAAGCTCATATAATTATCAGCCTTGAAAATACAATTACAAATAGGTTGATATATTTTCCTTGAGAATACAATTACGAGTAAGCTAATATTTAAGCCTTGAAATTACAATTATAAAAAGGCTAAAAAATAAAATACTTGAAAATACAATTACAAATAAGTTCATATATTAGCTTTTTTCTGATAAAATTCAAAATAGGCTTATATATCAACTTTGAAAATACAATTACAATTTATAAGTTTATATATTTAGCATTGAAAATACAATTATAAAAAGGCTAATTCATTAGTCTTGAGAAAGCAATGACAAGTTAACTCATACATTAGCTTAGAAATATATCTATTTCAAATATATAATATGCAATTACAAGAAAAGCTTGTACACTGGTCTTGAAAGTACTCTTACTTACAATACATTAGGCTTAAAAGTACAATAACAAATAGGCTTACGCCTTAGCTTTAAAAATATAATTACAATCTGGATTAAGCACTAGCTTTGAAAATATAAAAATACAAGTAGGCTCATACATTAGTTTTGAAATTCCAATTACAATAGGCTCATAATTATATCATTAGCTAAGTAATGCAATTACAAATTGGCTCATAATTATATCAATAGTAATGAAATTAGAAACAGGCTCATAATTATATCATTAGCCTCGGAAATCTAGTCACAAATTGGCTCACAACTATACCATTAGCCTCGGAAATGCAATTAGAAATAGCTCAAGCATAAGCCTTGAAAATGCAATTACAAACAGTTCATGCATATGCCTTGAAAATGCAATTACAAACAGTTCATGCATAAGCCTTGAAAATACAATTAAAAAATCCCCATGATTACGTGTTGGCTCATACAGCAGCCCTGAAAACACAAATACAACTAGGCTCACTCACACATTAAACACAGATTCCAAAGAGAAACCCTAGCTCGTAGACACTCGTAAAAATATGCTGCTCGCAAGTTTCTCATCTCTCCATTTCTGCACAACAATTTTATTTTCAAAGTAAGCTACCAGCACCTTTTGAAATCTTTCGAAAAAACCCAACTTCTCTGTAAATGTGGACTTGGGGATTTGTCATTAAATATTTGCCAATGTTGCTGCCATTATTGCTGTTATCATTGTGGTTGTTGCAGTATTTTCCCTACAGTACAAAGATGGCGAGGGCTGGTTGTCAAGTCATCTCTGGCACTCCCACGGTCGAGAAGACTGCATGGTATGAATGTGAGAGCTGATGTAGAAAGCAGGCAGTAATGATGAGAGTTTAGCGGTTAGAAAAGAACGAGCTTGTAGGAACTTAGGAGGTGGTGATGAAGAGTTGATCAGTGACAGGGTTTGTGGAAGAGCGATGACTGGACTTCGGCCTTGACTCCCGGACCAGTCTCTGGGGCGCTGCACTGAAGTTTTCAGCCAGTGTGGCGCAGCCTGCTTCTATGTAGAGGAGCTCGTTACTCTATCTATCTATCTATCTATCTATCTATCTGTCTGTCTGTCTGTCTGTCTGTCTGTCTGTCTGTCTGTCTATCTGTCTATCTATCTGTCTGTCTGTCTATCTGTCTTCTGTCTTCTGTCTGTCTGATCTTCTGTCTGTCTATTCTACTCTTCTACCTACCTACCTACCTACCTACCTCCTCCTACTCTGCCTACCTACCTACTACTGCCCAGCCTATCTATACATACTACCTATCTATCTACTACCTATCTACTACCTACTCTACCTATCTATCTATCTATCTATCTATCTATCTATCTATCTATCTATCTATCTACTATCTATCTATGATCTATCCTATCCTACTATCCATCCATCCTATCTATCCATCCATCATCATCATCCCATCATCTATCTATCTATCACCATCCTATCTATCTATCTATCTATCTATCTATCTATCTATCTATCTATCTATCTATCTATCTATCTATCTATCTATCTATCTATCTATCTATCTATCTGTCTGTCTGTCTGTCTGTCTGTCTGTCTGTCTGTTGTTATACAAGGAAGCTTGACAATATGTACACTAACTTCAACATCCAGGTACCCTGAGATCCATGGACATGCTCTTAGACTGGTTATGATATCAGAATATGCTTATTATTATTATTATTATTGGGCTTTGTGTTGGCTGGGTTTATTTTTACCTCAGCTAAAGGCTTTAAGAAATCAAGTGAAACTATATTGTAAGCTAATCAGAATGCATACACTGATTTTTTTAAATTTCACGTGAAATAGTATAGTACTCTAAACTGTGATAGTGAATGAACCACACATTGCTTATTTTTTATATAACAACAACAACAACAATAACAATATAATAATAATAATAAATATAATAACTAAATGATGATAGATGATATGGAGAGACACAACAACAATAAAAAAACAAGAAACAAAACAACAAAACAACAACAACAAACAACAACAACAACAACAACAAAAAATAATAATAATAATAATATACTAAAAAATGGAATTTATATAGCGCTATATTTTGTAGAGACAAATCAAAGGGCTTGCACTCAACTCATTCTTACACAGTCATGCAACCAGTAACAATTAATAGTTCCAACAAGTCCAAATGTGCACGCTCGCACGCACGCACGCACGCACACACCTACAATCAAATATATACCAAATAAATAAAAAGACAAAAAAAAAAAAAAAAACCAGCCAGAATATAAACGTCGCATAATCAATGATATAGCTGGAATATACAATGTGTATAATTTTTTTTATTAGATTTTTAAAGAAATACAAAAATTAATCACATTTTTTCATAAAGCTATATAAATTCTAATAATAATAATAATAATAATAATAATAATAAAGATGGTTTACGACTGTAGGTGAACAATTTACACATCATTAAATTTCCTTTCATTTAACTGATTAACAGTTGGTGAAAAGTGACTGCTACACACATGGAACAGAAATAAAATACTATTGAAATGGAAGAAATTGGACAACAATAAATATAAACAGAATAATGCATAAAACAAACAAAACAAAAACAAACCCCAGAACAAACTACAGCACACACAACAACAACAACAACAAACAAACAAAACAACAACAAACAACAACAACATCAACCACACAGAGAAATGAAATATACACGGATGTAAACACAGAGAAACAGCTAATTCCAGTAACATTGATATAAATAAACATAAACAAATAGAAACAGATGATTACAAACATACATATATACCGCTACAAGGAAAAGGAGATTGACACAAATAGACACAAGCACACTGATACGGAGAGAATCAGATTAACGCAGATATAGCCTGATACAGACAGACATGAATAGATGAATTCAACAGAGAAAAAATACACACATGTTTATTTATTCATTTTTTATATATCGAGGACGATGGAATAAGCACTCATGCGCTTTTTTGGCATCCAGTCCCCGTGCGCATGCGGTTTTGTAAACTTTGTCATCTGTTCCCACCGGCACACAATAGCCTACTCTTTCGAAAAGCGGAACAGGAGTTAACGTGGGCGCGAGATGGTCTGTGTGCGTTCGAAATCCGGATCTCGGTTTATAGTCTCATCCCAAGGACTTTTGGGGAGAGTGGAATCTGCACTGATGTTAACTCCAGAGGAAAAATCCCCTGGAACGGGATTCGAACACGGGTCGTTAGATTGCGAGCGCAATATTCTAACCATCAGGCTATCCCGTCTCCCTCAGACTTATTCAGACAGAAATAAATTAATGCAGAAATAGATCAAAACAAATAGACATAACTCGATTAATAAAGAGAGAAACAGATCAATTCGGAAAGATCAACACAGAGACAAAAAAAAGAATGAAGACAGATGAATAAAGCATGGTTTAGCAGGGAGGATGATAATGGAATTGTTTTTATAAATATCCACCCATTCCCCCAAAAGGGAAAAATAGAAAAAATAAAACGAAACAAAAAGACCAAAACAAAGCACCCCAAAAACAACAACAACAACAAACAAACAACAACAAAAGCAAACCAAAAGACCCCAACCCCAAACCAAACAAACACCACCCCAACTAAAAGCAACACCCCCTCCCCCCTAAACCAAACCAAACCAAACAAACAAAACAACTAGGACCCAACAAAACATGACCATGCCGTCTTCTTGCAAAACAAACAAACAAACAAAAAACCCCCCTGAAACAGGTGGTTCTCAGAAGTGAAACTAAAAGTGAAACTCCTCTGTTCTTCCTCTCTACCTTCTGCTTGATCAGATAGCTTATACCCTAGTGCACTGCCTTTCCTCTTTTGTTGTTGTAAATACCCGTAGGAACTTTAAGAATTTTTTTTTTCTACAGTAATGTATTTTTAAGGATACAGCTTTAGCCCGGAGTTGTGTGATCAAAGCGGCTTTTGTGATCAGCCAGGCATTGGCCTTCATGAAATGAGCAAACTCTATTACAGACACACACACAGACACAAACATATCTATCTATCTATCTATCTATCTATCTATCTATCTATCTATCTATCTATCTATCTATCTATCTATCTACTATACTGATTATTATGTATGTATTATTATGTATGTATGATATTATGTATGTATTATTATGTATATGTATGATGTTTATGAATTAAAATAATATGCATCTGTGTATTATGTTTCTTAATTTCTCCTGCTGTAATGTCGCTCGTGTCGCTTGTCCATCCCAATCTACCACCTACCACACTCGACTTACGCCACTAACACCCCACAACTATCACGACACACACACCATCGTACACGACAACACAGCAACACACTGCAAAACACACACACACACAGAACACACACACACACACACACACACCACACACACCAAACCCACACAACATTCAAGCCACACACACCACTTCAAAGCTCTAACAACAATTTCTGAATTCACACACAGACACAGACACAACACCACCACCACAAAGACCGTCCACTCCCCAACATGCCAGGAAGGAAGCTCGTATTAAGCTTGAAATAGTTTCTGAGTGTTCATTATTCATAGTAAAAGAACCCTTTTCCCGTTCCACCTCTTTGTCGGTTGTGTAGGAAGGGGGGAAGGTGGGGTGGAGGAAGTAATAATGGGACTATGCATTCAGAACTGGTTAGACGTTCCTCAGAAGATCCTGCCTATTTGTTCTTACGTGACTGAATTGTTGAGGTAGGGACCTAAGACTTCATTGTCACCCATGATTTATTTCGTTGCACGCACTTACTGTTAAATTTTATTTGTTTTATTCGAGGATTGATGGAAAATATACTCGTGTGTTTTTTGTTCATCCAGTCTCTCGTCGTTTTGCAAGTGTTTGGTAAATTGTCACTGGTACCACACGGGCGTTGAATTTATGTATAGGCCGAGATAAGGTGAGTGGTGGTGGTGGTGGTGTGAGTGTGTGATCTTCAGTCGACGTCTGTCCTCATAAGTGTATTAGCGAGGAAAAGAGGGAGAACGAAAGTAAGATGAATATGTGAGCGATTGAAAGTTGGTATGGAGAGAGGGGCGAGGGAGAAAGACAGAGAGAGCGAGAGGAGAGAGAGAGAGAGAGAGAGGGGGAGAAGGCGCGCGCGGGCGCGCGCGCGCGTGTGTGTGTGTGAAAGAGAAGAGAGAGAATGAGAGAGAGGAAGAATGCAGAGAGGGAAGGGGGGAGAGGAAAAAGAATAAAAACGAACATACTGAAAAATTGTTTAATGATAACTCGCCTTTGGCAACAATACCGATGAGGGGGAAAATAAATTGAAGTGAAAAGAAATTGAAGGTGAAAAAAATTCACTCTGCTTTTGATGTCAGAACTTTGGCAAATACCTGGAATATCTGTGCAAAAATAACTGTTGATCTCTTGCATAAGCATTTTCTTCAATCTCATTGCCTAATAAGACTGGTATGCCAACAAATCAAACAAAACACAGAGCAAAAACAAAAACCTAACACCTAAACCACTTCCCAGGTACCACAAAACAAGACAATGATCCAATTAACAAAGTTATTGATGAGCATAACCTGATATGGAGAGAGAGAGAGAGAGAGAAGAGGAGAGAGGAAGAGAGAGAGATAGTTAGAGACACGCAGAGAGAGAGAGAGAGAGAGAAGACGCACACCACATAGACTGAAAGGACCATTCAATTACCCCTCCCCTCCCAACACTTACAGAAGCAACCCTGCCTCTCCCCCCCCCCCCCCCCGAAACCCTGGCGACCTACCTATCCGCCATCCCACAGAGGCTACACGTGACCTTGAAGCCAATGAGTCACGCTGTAAGCGGGGCAGGCCTCTGTGCCCCCTTTCGCTGCACATTCCCACAGGGTGGGGCCTGACACGCCTTCTTGTCAGACTGCCAGCCCACACCTGTAACCCTGGAGGAATGAAAAGGTAAAGGTAAAGGTGTCCCATAACCTGTGTGGTCGTAGGGGAGCGAGGAGTCAGGGACCTCACTTCTCTAGGGGCCAGCATATTGAAGGCCACGCCCATCTCCTCTCCCTCGCTGCTTTACCTTCCCTGACCCTAAAGAGGGCAGGTACCCATTTATTTACAGCTGGGTGAACTGAGGGGACTGTACTGAAGCCAAGGTGCGGTAAACGGTCACCCATCCACTTGGTAACTACGCTCGATGCTGCTTGACCTTAGCTTGGGGAAAGCGAGTGCTCTGACCACTGAGCTACTTCCACAACCCCCCTCATCCCCCCCCCCCCCCCCCCATGGAGATGGATGGATGGCAACAGGCATAGTTGAGGTCGTGTCGTGGATTGGGGACCCTGCGTTCAAACCTCGGCAAGAAGGATCAGCTGTGATGTATAAATTCCATACATTATTATTATTATTATTATTATTATTATTACGTCACCAGTCATGTTCACTTAAAAAAAATTATCTGTTTGGGGGACGGGATAGCTCAGTGATCAGAGTACTCGCTTTCCCCCAGCTAAGTTAAGCAGCATCGAGCGTGGTTACCACGTGGATGGGTGACCGTTTGCGCACCTTGGTTTCAGTACAGTCCCCCAGTTCACCCAGCTGTAAATAAATGGGTACCTGCCCTTTATAGGGACAGGGAAGGTAAAGCAGCGAGGGAGAGGAGATGGGCGCCGCCCTCAATATGCTGGCCACTAGAGAAGTTGAGGTCTCTGATGCCTCACTCCCCTACGACCACATAGGTTATGGGACACCTTTACCTTTACTTTTATCTGCAGGAAAACACTAACCACTTCTTAGGTAGAAATTTAAATGTATAATTTACGTGATGTCCCGGTTCCAGGGGATTTTTCGTGTGGGAGGTTATTTATTTATTCCTTTTTATTTTTCATACCACTTTAGGTCACCCCGGGGAGAGCGCGTCGCCACAAGAGCAGCGCCACCCATTATTTATTATTTTCTTATCTGGAACTGTATTGGTTTCCCTATCAGAGTGGCTTTTTTCTACAGAATTTTGCCAGAGACAACTCTTTCGTGGCCGTGGGTTCTTTTACGTGCGCTGAATAACTATGTGTCACAGACGGGACCTCGGTTTATTGTCTCATGAGAAAGACTAGCACCCAGGCCACCCCTCATGGTCTAATGGATGGGGGAGAAGTTTCAGGCCTCAACGGGGATCGAACCACCGCACACTTGTGATCCGGACTTTTGGCTTTCTAGGCAGGTGCGTTACCTCTAGACCACCGATCCACCGGGGTAACATCATTATTAGGTGTCGATTCTACTCCCCGAAAGTCCTTCGGATTGGATTAAAATCGAGGTCCCATGTTTCAACACATGCAGAACATCTTGCGCGCTCGTTCAACCCGCTTTTTCGGAAGACTAAGTAGGCTGTGCCATTGTGTGCCGGTAGGAACGGACGACAACATAAAAAAACACCACAAACTCACACGCACACTGGTGTGGTAGGTTTCTTTCCCGAAACGGAATGCGGCTACCGTACTGGTAGGCAAATGGTCGCGTACGCAAAATACTGATAAATGGAATTTATATAGCACTATATCTTGTAAAATCAAATCAAAGCGCTTGCATTCAACCTACTCTTACACATGCAACCTATAAACAATTAGCGGTTTTACAAATTCAAATGTACACACACACACACACGCACACACCACACGCACCACGCACGCACGCACGCACGCACGCACGCACACACACCACACACACATACACACACACACACACACGCACGCGCGCGCACACACACACACACACACCACACACACACACACACACACACACACACACACACACACACACTCAATTTTGTGAGGGCAGGATGAAAAAAAAGGTATTGTAAACTAATATATTTTTTTCCCTCAATAATTATCATTTTGACTTGACTTGACAAAGGTTACACACTCTGGAAGGGTGATGGGGAAAAAATAGGTGAACTTCAGAACTCTAGGCGAAAGACGAGAAAAGTACATACATTTCTCAGGGGAAGGGAAAGACATTTCGTTTCTGTTAAAGAAAAGGTGAGTGGTTACATCAGGTGGGATAGCCTGGCGGTTAGAGTGATGTATTCGTGATCTGCTGACCCGGGTTCGATTCTCGTTCAAGAGGATTTTTTCTCTGGAGTTAACATCAGTGCTGACTCCACACTCCCCAAAGTCCTTTGGATGAACCTATAAACCGAGGTCCCGTGTACGAATGTGCGCAGAATATCTTGCAAACACGTTAAAATCCGTTCTGCTTTTCGGAAAAGTAGGCCATTGTGTGCTGGTGGGAACGGATGACGAAATTTACAAAACTGGATGAAAAAAAGCACATGAGTGCTTATTCCATTATCCTCGAAATAAAAGAATAAATACCAGAATAAATAAATAAATAAAGAAAGACCTAGCTCATGTCAGAAGGACTGAACATACGCCCTGTTGTGGGATTTCAGTCTACCGTATTTTTATTTTAAAATTTAAAAATTAAAAAAAAATCTATTTGAAGCAGTATGTCTCTTGTGGTATTGGCAACACCAGAAGTTAAAGTCTCAGGGACTGTCCTAGGAGTCCAGTTTCCTCCTTGTTTCTGAATCCGCTGTCTCGTGACCAGTCTCTACAGCTTCACACTGGATTCCAAAGACTTGCCTCACATTTGTCCACGTTTAGTGTCGTCGAATGATACGAACCAGCATTAAAGTTGGTGTGTTTCTCCACCAAGCCGAGCTGGATAGGTCCTCCTCCACCTCCTCCTCCTCCTCATCATCATCATCGTCGTCGTCGCTGTTGTCATTGTTTTATTGTCATCATAGAGTTGTAATCACGTAGGCGTTGGATGAACTAGGAGCGCTCTTTTCTGATTGGAATCTGCTTCCGTCCTTCACACCCTTCCGGTCCCGTCAGAGCATGCGTAGTCGTCGTCGTGGTCTGCAGTTTATGGGAGAGTCTTCTTCCTCCTGCCCAGTTCTTTCTGCTGGGCCATCATGCTTCTGGCTGCAGCCGATTTATCACGTTAGCGTTTGCTTGCGCATAAGTGTTAAGTGCAAGTGCTGCTTGAAGCTCTCAGTAAAATTAATCTATCCATTGAACATGGGTGGTTAGGCCTGGGACAGGCTGTAACATCCACAAGATAAAGTTTGAAAGTTCAAGTTGAAAAAAATTCAAGATGGAGACTTAGGTCACATACAAAACGAAAACATCAGTGACGAGTTAATCTTTTTTTTTTTTTAATGGGCATTGCAGCCAGGTTGCTTGTTTCTAAACCTTGCCTGTCTGTGCCATTCCATTTTCGGCTCTAATGTTTTTGACCCTTAACCGTGACGTTTTGATTGTCGGCTCTAATGTTTTTAAACATGACGTTTTGATTGTCGGCTCTGATGTTTTTGACCGCTAAACATGACTTTTTGATTGTCGGCTCTAATGTTTTTGACCGCTAAACATGACGTTTTGATTGTCGGCTCTAATGTTTTTGACCGCTAAACATGACGTTTTGATTGTCGGCTCTAATGTTTTTGACTGCTAAACATGACGTTTCGATTGTCGCTCTAATGTTTTTGACCGCTAAACATGACGTTTTGATTGTCGGCTCCAATGTTTTTGACCGCTATCCATGACGTTTTGGTTGTCGGCTCTAATGTTTTTGACCATTAAACATGACGTTTTGATTGTCGGCTCTAATGTTTTTGACCGCTAAACATGACGTTTCGATTGTCGGCTCTAATGTTTTTGACCATTAAACATGACGTTTTGATTGTCGGCTCTAATGTTTTTGACCGTTAAACATGACGTTTTGATTGTCGGCTCTGTTTTTGACCGTTAAACATGACGTTTTGATTGTCGGCTCTAATGTTTTTGACCGCTAAAAATGCCTCTGATGACTGTTTAGTTCGGAGGATTTAACAAGCACGACGCTTTTGACTACCGAACAGAATTGTAATATTACTTAATGTGAAAAGGCATGAAAGCAAAATAATGAACAGATTGTCAAAATTTGTGTCTGACAGCTCAGCCTAGCCGAACATAGGTCAAAAGTGTAGTGCTTACTTTACTTAAGGGCATACAACACCCCTGTCCCTTCCTGGTACAATCCAAGGCCAAGTCAGAGATCGTTGCTGGAGTGTGTTCTGAAAATCATTGTGACTGTTTTACCTAACAGCTACCTTCTCATTTCAGGAAATAATGGCTGTGTCAGCTTTACTGCTGCTAGCTCTGGCTGGGAACGTGTTTAGTAGTGGATTACAGAATTATTGTACAGGTGGCAGTCCTGGCTCACCTTCAGAGTGAAATTTTTTTTTCTGCAAAAGTTCTTAGAATTTTGTATGGGTGGGTTGAAGTTGTTGTTGTTGATCTTCTTCTTCTTCTGCTGCTGCTCCTCCTCCTCATAATAATAATAATAAATTTTTATAACACAATGTTAGACAAGTATTAAGAGGTGACGAATTGGTAGGATGAGTGAGGGGAGGGGAGGGAAGGAAAGGCGAGGCTGGAATTGGGAAGGAACAAATCTACTTCCACACACACTGCTGTCGGCCAACAGTGCAGGAATTCAATTCCCAAAGGTGTAACGAGGACCTGTCACGCTAAACGTCCTCCATTTCTTGTCACTAGAATACGTTCTGCTCCGTGTTGCGTGCCGAGCCAGACCTGACGAGAACGTAGAGCCTTCTTGCATCACGATCCCCGGAACTTCGACATGCACACACATACAGAGATAGCAGATGGTTTTAGTACAGGAAAAACTCGAAGAAGAGATAATTCGTTGACTTTACGTTTACAACGCCTTACATGCATCAAAGTTGCCACTATATATTTCTGATTTTTGTTTTGACGACTATAGCTTGTGGTTAAAAAGTTGTTCGGCTTACTTTTCCAAAGGGGATATAGCGTCAAAAGATGGGACTGTGTGCACCCAAGTGTCCTTGTTTGCCTGCCTGCCGCCAGTGCTGGGGGTGGCCAGATGTGATACATGTGCAGCGGTAGAGGTGTGCACCTGAAAGGAGAAAGTTCCACACACGCTTTTTCATTAGTCACTGTATCTAACATGAAGCTTATTCTCTCTTTCGTTCAGCAAACCTACTTTGGTCATTCCATACAAGAAAAGGAGTATTGGCCTGTGATGTATCACTGTGTATAATTATCTACCATGGCGTTTGTGCTTCTTTTCCCGTTCAGCTAACCCAGTCTTGTGGTGGTGTCATTCCATTCAAAAAAAAGAAAAAGGTATGGCTGAGCGCACCCGTGCTTTCCGCAGAAGTGCAGCCTGCAGCACCCCTGTTGGGCCCCATTCGTGTCGTCACAGCTAAAGTCCACGGTCCACAACTCCACTGTGGGGCGAGACCGTTTGTGAAGTGATTATTTGCAGACAACAGTTGTTTTTTCGTGCAGTGATCGGTGCGCAGCAATGCATAGGAAGCAGCAACCCTATTCTGAGAGAACAGGTCGCTCTGCATGCCACTGCTGCCCGAAACGTAAGCTGAAGTGTTCGTTGTGTTGTTTGTCGTCTGCTCGTCTTCCGATTCCAAGGAAAGTTTTGTTTGGGCAGAGTTGCAAGTTTAAGAACTGAATGCCGGAATGCTACGAAATATACTTTTCTGCAGGAATTGAGAATAAGCAGTTTTGCGATGTTTTCAACAGCTGAAAACGTTAATTTTATAGAATGTGTTGTCAGTGTTTACCCTTTCTCTGTCTCTCTCTCTTTCTTCCTTTTTCTCTACCCCCTCCCCCTCTCTTTCTCTGGCTGACCTTTGTATGGTGTCAAGCTAGTTGTAGGCCTGTATATACATAGGCTGATGTAAGCCAACGGTGAGTCAGGACAACTGTATTTCTAATAGCATTTCTACATCCATTCACTGTACAGGGTCACTTCAGCTATGAAGGCTTGTGAGATATTGTATTACATGGTATATTATGATAAAGCGACTGAGATTTGTTACATATGCACTTATAGATAACGCCTTTGGTGCTTTATTACGATGCGTCTTAGCGGTAACAACTTACCTTTTGAACATAGCCCTCGGCTAAAATGTGTTAAGTGCTCTTACGTTAGTTTTGCATTTGATTACATCCCCCCACTCACCTCTCTCCCCCCCCCCCTTCCGCCAAAATCACACAACAGCACAACACTGCACAGCACATCACAGCACAGCACAGCACAACACAGGCTGACCCAGCATGATTTCATGCAGATAGGAAATGGGAATAAATAAATATTAATGTTGTGTGTTTTGTATTAACAAAAGTATGCAGCGTGTAAACACGAGCGCATCAATAGCAGCAACAGCAGCAGCAACAACAGCAACAACAGCAGCAACAGCAATAGCAGCTATAGCAGCAGCAGCAGCAACAGCAGTAGCAGCAACAACAGCAACAGCAACAGCAGCAGCAGCAACAGCGGCAGCAGCAATAGCAGCAGCAGCAACAGCAGCAGCAGCAGCAGCAGCAGCAGCAGCAGCAGCAGTAGCAGCAGCAGCAGTAGTAGCAGCAATAGCAGCAGCAGCAGTAGTAGCAGCAATAGCAGTAGCAGCAACAGCAGCAGCAGCAACAACAGCAACAACATCAACTACCCTACCACCACCACCACCACCACCACCACCACCTATATCAACAGCAACAACTGCTACAACAATCCATACAAAAGAATCCGTTACTGTGGTCTTGAAAAATCCGGGGGGGGGGGGGGGGGGGGGGGGGGGGGGGGGGGGGGGGGGGGGGGGGGGGGGGGGGTGGCCGAAAGGGAAGAGGGGGGGGGGTGGCGTGAGGGCGAAGGGGAGGGAGCCATTTGTCTTGTTAATGGTGAATACACACACACACACACACACACACACACACACAACATAACATATATATAATATATATATATATATATATATATATATATATATATATATATATATATATATATATATATATATATAGAGAGAGAGAGAGAGAGAGAGAGAGAGAGAGAATGACAATGACAATGACAAATTCTTTTATTTCGAGGATAATGAATAAGCACAT
>CM054158.1:7913915-7943915 GCA_028751875.1 Rapana venosa
AAGTTGCTATCCACGTGAGTACTACTACTACTAAAGTTGCTATCCACATGAGTACTACTACTACTAAAGTTGCTATCCACATGAGTACTACTACTACTAAAGTTGCTATCCACATGAGTACTACTACTACTACTACTAAAGTTGCTATCCACATGAGTACTACTACTACTACTAAAGTTGCTATCCACATGAGTACTACTACTACTAACGTTGCTATCCACATGAGTACTACTACTACTACTACTACTACTACTACTACTACTACTACTACTACTACTACTACTACTACTACTACCGTTGCTATCCACATGAGTACTACTACTACTACTACTACTACTACTAAAGTTGCTATCCACATGAGTACTACTCCTACTACTAAAGTTGCTATCCACATGAGTACTACTCCTACTAAAGTTGCTATCCACATGAGTACTACTACCTACTAAAGTTGCTATCCACATCGGTAATGTTCGGTAAACATTTCCTCGATTTTCAATGCCATACACTTCCATCGAATTTGCTGTAGACTCTGTTAATCCTAAATCCATGATACTGACATGGTTATCCTGAAATCAATAGCAAAGAACATCGTCCTTAACATAGCGCCCCCCCCCCCCCCTCTCCCAACACAAACCTAAAACTAAACAAGCTAACTAAAAATTCCCAACCACACTAAAAGGAAATCCCCAGACAAGCAATCCCCTCCCTAAACAACCCCCCAAACAAAATACGACCAAAAAACAAGACTTAGGCCCCAGGTCACAAGGCCTGAAGCCATTATCGTCCAGACAACAGCAGAGAAAATGGTACTTAGGATACTGTACTGGAAAACAAACAAACAAACAAACAAACAAACAAACAAACAAACAAAACAGACAAGTCAAGTCAAGTCAAGTCAAAAACACTTTAATCATCCCATGAAGGGCAATTACAATACTGACAGGCACATTGATACCTATAATTATCTCACAAGACACAAGAAAAATACATTTCAGATTGTTATAAACATTCCAAGATAGCTTAAAAAAATGTTATTACACACACACACACACACACACACACACACACACACACCACACACACACACACACACACACACACACACACACACATACACACAACACATACACACACACACACACACACACACACACACACACACACACACACACACACACACACACACGCGCGCGCGCGCACAAGGACTTCGGGCCTCACAGTCTGACTCCCATACTCATGGTGACCCGGGTTCCAGTCTCGTTCAAGAGGATTTTCCTCTGGAGTTAACACCAGTGCCGACTCCACTCTTCCCCCAAAAGTCCTATGATGAGACTATAAACCGAGGTCCCGTGTGTCAACGCACACACAACATTTAGCGCACACGTTAAAATCCGTCCCGCTTTTCGGAAGAGTAGGCCATTGTGTGCCGGTGGGAACGGATAACAAAATTGACAAAACTGCATACACACAGGGCCTGGTGAAAAAAAGCACATGAGTGCTTATTCCATTATCCTCGAAAAAAAAAAAATCTGAGCGCTTTGATTTGTTGCTTTGCAAGATTCAGCGCTATATAAATTCCATACATTATTATTATTATTATGAAATAACAGACTAAATAAATAAATAAATAAACAAATGGTGCACTGCCCCCCCCCCCCCCCCTCCTGTCACTGCTCTTCATCACAGCGCCAGCCTCAGACACCCAACAGTGCTGGTGTTGTGAGCAGACAGGGCATGGTGGTGATCAGCACCACACCATAGCAACGATGACAGTGATGATGATGACAACCATGGTGATGATGAGGAGGACGACGACAACGATGATGAGGACGATAATCATGAGGACGATAATGACGGTGACGATAATGACGGTGAGGACGATAATGACGATGAGAACGATAATGACGATGAGGACGATGACTATAATGACGGTGACGACGATAATGACGATAATGACGATAATGACGATGAGGACAAGGACGATAATGACGGTGAGGACGATAATGATGATGAGGACGATGAGGGAACGAACGATGGGGACGGATGATGACGTAGACGAACGATAATGACGATACATGACGAGAAGGACGATGACACGTGTCATGATCATGAGGACGATTGTGAGGATGAGACGACGATGTCGACGAGGAAGCAAAGGAAGTGTGGCGAGAGTCACGTGTCATCTGTCACCCATGCAACTGCATTTGCGTGACGCGATAAGCAATCAATCAGTCGAGTCAAGTCAGTCAGGTCAGGTCAGTCAAGTATGCCAAGTCAGTCAATCAGTCACAGTCAGGTCAGCTCAAGTACAGTCAGGTCAGGCAGGTCAACAGTCAAGTCAGTCAAAAGTCAGGTCAGGTCAAGATAAATTCTTATTTGAGGATAACGAATAATACTCATATCTTTTTTAACATCCAAATCCAGCCAACAGGAAAAGCAAGCAAGAGTGAGCGACAGAATCAAGTAAAACTGCAACCAATCAATCAAACACCAGCCAAAGGAAGCGCTCACTAAAACCAAAACAAATAACCAACAAAAAGCCAGCCATCGACACACAATCAACACCACAAGAAAAAAAAAAGATGAAAGAAAGAAAAAAAAAATAAACAAAACAATATTAACCATCAAATCAATCAATCAACGAATAAAAACAACAACAAGCAAACAACAGATCAATCAATCAATCAATCAATCAATCAATCAATCAATCAATCAATCAATCAATCCAATCAATCATTCAATCCAATCAATCAATCAATCAATCAATCAATCAATCAAATAAACGAACGATCGAGCAAAGAAACAAACAGCCCCCCCACTCCCAAATCCCCTACAGGAGATAACGAAAATGTAAGGGTAGTATTATTTCCTCCCCCCCCCCCCCCAGCTTTTTGCAACAAATTTCAAGTGCTATAGTCTAATACTTTTAAATTCAGACAATGTTTTTATGTGTGTATAACCAAAAATATTAAAAATTGTAAGCAACGTTTTGCTAAATCATGATTTATTACACTCTTACTGGATCATACTGAATACTACTGAAGCGTAGCTTATTAATATAAAATACTCTTACTATATTTTTTATTGGATAATAATTGATGTGTATGAACTTACCATACTAGATTTATTTTTTACTGAACAAAAGGTTTTGGTCTATATGTTTAACATATTCTTATTGCTTGTTATCAAAAAGTAATCTAAAGTTTGTAGGCCTAACATATTCTTCCTTTTTAAAAAAAACCAAACTTTTTACTTAACAGTACATTGTGGTTATAAATGCAGTACACTGGATTCTTATTGATCAGTAGAGTTGATAAAAGTAACATGTTCTAACAGTATTTTTTAAAATATTGAACAATAGACAAACACTGTATAAAAATAGATCGTTGTCAGGGGTTTTAATTGAATAGTAGACCATGGTTTACAGGTCACTATACTCTCGTGGGGGTACTATAGAAGCGTAGACCTTAGTTTTCTCAGTGCAATAGCTTTTACTGGATTTTTGTTGAAGGGTAATTGACGTTATTTTAATCAAATATCTTGTTACTAGTTCTTATTTAACAATAGGGTAATATTTAGGAATATAGAATGCTCTTACTGTGTGTTTATTAAACAGTTGTTGATGGTGTATAAATTAAACACAATCTTGCTGGATTGTTACTGAACAGTGGACTAATGCAAATATTTCTTTTTTTTATTGCATTTTTTTTCGAGCAGTGATCTGAAGATTAAGAATCAAACACACTCTTACCGGATCTTAGTAAACTGTAGGCGATGGTTTATAAACTCTACACACTCTTACTGAATTGTCGGTGATCTATAGACGATGGATGTAAAATGAACACACTCTGATGTCAAAGATCAGTAAACTATGATCTGCACATTTCTCATACCCATTCTGGATAAGTATTAAACAATAGACCATGGTTTATGAATTTTTCACACTCTTATTGGATCGTTTCGAACCGTGGGTTATGAATTGAACAGTCTGTTACAGGCTCTTTATTAAATACTAGACCATTGTTCATACATTTTACACAGTCTTAGGGGATTTTTTATTAAACAGTAGTCCATGGTTTATAAGTTTAGCACACTCTTACGGGATCTTTTTAACACCAGACCATGGTTTATGAATTTGTCACACTCTTACAGGATCTTTGATAAGCAGTAGATCATGGTTTATATATTTAACACAGTATTTCAGGATCTTTATTAAACAGCAGACCATGGTTTATGAATTTGCTACACTCTTGCGGATCTTTGATAAGCAGTAGACCATGGTTTATGAATTTAACACACTCTTACAGGATTTAAAAAATTAAATAATAGACTATTATTCATAAATCTAACACACTCTTACATGGTTTATGAATTTAGCACACCGTTACAAGACCTTTAGTAAACAGTAGACCATGGTTTATGGATTTAGTACACTTTCAAAAGATCTTTAGTAAACAGTAGACCATGGTTTATGAATTTAGTACACTTTCAAAAGATCTTTACTAAACAGTAGACCATGGTTTATGAATTTAGTAAACTTTCAAAAGATCTGTACTAAACAGTAGACCATGGTTTATGAATTTAGTACACTTTCAAAAGATCTGTACTAAACAGTAGACCATGGTTGATGAATTTAGTACACTTTCAAAAGATCTTTACTAAACAGTAGACCATGGTTTATGAATTTAGTACACTTTCAAAAGATCTTTACTAAACAGTAGACCATGGTTTATGAATTTAGTACACTTTCAAAAGATCTTTACTAAACAGTAGACCATGGTTGATGAATTTAGTACACTTTCAAAAGATCTGTACTAAACAGTAGACCATGGTTGATGAATTTAGTACACTTTCAAAAGATCTGTACTAAACAGTAGACCATGGTTTATGAATTTAGTGCACTTTCAAAAGATCTTTACTGAACAGTAGACCATGGTTGATGAATTTAGTGCACTTTCAAAAGATCTTTACTAAACAGTAGACCATGGTTGATGAATTTAGTGCACTTTCAAAAGATCTTTACTGAACAGTAGACCATGGTTTATTTACTTTGTTTTTATTTTGAAGTTCTTCATCTAGAGCTCCGAGGTTCACCAGTGGCGATAGTTTAACGTAAGGGACCGTGCTCTCCCACCATAAGGCAGCCGCCATCTGAATGCGGGTGGCTTATGATGTCTAAACACCACAGCAGCCGGCATACGTTTGGAAAATGTTGTAGTCCCTCCTTACCGGCGTGCTGTAGCCTACTCTTCCCAAAGGCAGAACGGGTATGAACGTATATACAAGTTGACCTGCGTGCTTTGGCACAGGAATCTTGGTTTACAGTCACATCCGAAAGTTCCGATGAGTGGAGTCTGTACTAATGTTAGCTGCAGGCTAGGGAAAATGGGTGCCCGGGTGATCAGTTGATCACAGGTGGTCTATCACAGCCCAGCGCTCTGACCACTAGCCTCTTCCACTCCTCTCTGCTATAGTTCATAAATTTATCACAGTCTTACAGGATCTTCATTAAACAGCAGACCAGGGTTCATAGATTTAACACACTCTTACAGGATCTTTATTAAACAGTAGACCAGGGTTCATAGATTTAACACACTCTTACAGGATCTTTATTAAACAGTACACCAGGGTTCATAAATTTAACACACTCTTACAGGATCTTCATTAAACAGCAGACCATGGTTCATAAATTTTATCACAGTCTTACAGGATCTTCATTAAACAGCAGACCAGGGTTCATAGATTTAACACACTCTTACAGGATCTTTATTAAACAGTACACCAGGGTTAAAAAATTTAACACACTCTTACAGGATCTTTATTAAACAGTAGACCAGGGTTCATAGATTTAACACACTCTTACAGGATCTTCATTAAATAGCAGACCATGGTTCATAGGTTTAACACACTCTTACAGGATCTTCATTAAACATTAGACCATGGTTCATAGATTTAACACACTCTTACGGGATCTTTATTAAACAGTAGACCATGGTTCATAGATTTAACACACTCTTACAGGATCTTCATTAAACAGTAGACCATGGTTCATAGATTTAACACACTCTTACAGGATCTTTATTAAACGCAGACCATGGTTCATAGATGTAACACACTCTTATAGGATCTTCATTAAACAGTAGACCATGGTTCATAGATTTAACACATTCTTACAGGATCTTTATTAAACAGCAGACCATGGTTCATAGATGTAACACACTCTTACAGGATCTTTATTAAACAGTAGACCAGGGTTCATATATTTAACACACTCTTACAGGATCTTCATTAAACAGCAGACCATGGTTCATAGATTTAACACACTCTTACAGGATCTATATAAAACAGCAGACCATGGTGGTTAGAGTGATGTGCTCGTGATCTACTCACCCGGGTTCGAATCTTGTTCAAGATGATTTTTCCTGTGGAGTTAACATCAGTGCTGACTCCACTCTCCCCAAAAGTCCTTCGGATGAGGCTATAAACGGAAGCCCCGTGTGCGAACGCATGCAGAACATCTTGCGCGCACGTTAAAACCCGTTCCACTTTTCGTAAGAGTAGGCCATTGTGTGCCGGTGGGAACGGATGGCAAAATTGACAAAACTGCATACACACAGGGACTGGATGTTAAAAGAAACCCCACCTAAGGGCTTATTCCATTATACTTGAAATGAAAGAAGACAGAGTGTCTGTGAGGGTAGGAACAGCTTTCTTCCTGTCAGGGGAGGGTAGCCTGCTTCCTCCTCCTCCTACCCCCCCACCCCCCTACCCCCCGCCACTTCACCCTCCCCCCCTCCTCGATTATTTTCATGAGAAAATACCGATTCCTCTGTGATGTCATGAAGCGTTACACTTTATTCTTTAGAGGTAGGTAATGTAAACTTCAAACGCAGTCATACAAAATGATGACTCCTGCTTTGGTAGATAGAGGGGATACACGCGTCCCCAAGTGTGAGTTGCCTGATTGCAGTTTTCAGCCTAGCCCACGACACTCTTTGCATACTTCTGATCTTCCCCCCGTTCCTCTGCTCGAGCTCCCAGGCTCACCAATGGTGAGATTTTTGCGTATGCGACCTTTTTTTTACCTCCATTAAGGTAGCCGCATTCCGACCGCGTCATCGAACAGTGCATAGAGTGGCAAAGACAACTGTATGTGAATTTTGTGGACTTCGAAAAGGCATTTGACAGCATACACAAAGACAGCCTTTGGAGTATCCTTCGACACTATGGCATCCCATCGAAACTGGTACACCTTATCAAAAGCTTCTATGACAACTTCAGATGCTCTTTGGGCCATAGCAACACTATATTCGAAGTCAAGACTGGAGTAAGACAAGGATGTGTGATATCAACAGTTCTCTTCAATCTGGCCATTGATTGGGTGATGAGGAAGACGACAGAAGACACCCCAAGAGGGATTCGCTGGAGCCTGTTCTCAACACTAGACGACCTTGACTTTGCGGATGACCTGGCGCTGCTGTCACACACACACCAACATATCCAGGAGAAGACCAGCAGACTGCAAACATTTGGACAGCAAGTGGGGCTTCGTATTAGCACCAACAAAACAGAAACAATGTCGCTCAATGTGAACACACCAGCCCCTGTGAAAGTGAATGGAACTGACCTGCGCCAGACAGACAAGTTCACATACCTTGGCAGCATCATCAAACCAGAGGGCGGCACAAAAGAAGACATCCACAACAGACTGGGCAAGGCCAGGAATGTGTTTAGGGAGATGAACAATATCTGGAGATCAACTCAGTACAGCACCAACACCAAGCTGAAGCTATACCAGAGCTGTGTTGTGTCTACGCTCCTGTACGGTTCTGAGTGCTGGAGGATGACGGAAGTGGATCTTACCAAACTTCGATCCTTCCACACCATATGCCTGGGAAGAATTCTCCGGATCTTTTGGCCAGAGAAGATCTCCAATGAAGACCTACTACGGAGATGCAGGCAAGAAGACATGGGAACCATCATCACCAGACGACGGTGGAAGTGGATTGGGCACATCCTCCGAAGAGACCCACAGTCAATCGCAAGAACAGCATTGCACTGGACCCCAGAAGGAAGGAGAAAGAAAGGAAGACCAAAAGCAACGTGGAAGAGAACTGTAGAAAGTGAGATGAAGGCCATGCAGCACTCTTGGAGATCAGTGACTAGGTTGGCCCAGGATAGGCAGGAGTGGAAGCGCTTTGTTGCTGCCCTACACACCACTGGGTGTAATGGCTAATGATGATGATGATTCCGACCGCGGGGATATTTCCTAATGCTTGCCAGCTTTAGGTAGTCTTAAGTCAGATAAGTTCAAGTCCAGCTTTGATAAAACTGCCGCTGTCATTTTTCTTCTTTTTTGTTTTGACGAAACGCATTCTATTCATTTTTCTTTTATATACAAAGACTGATTTTAGGTGGTGAAAGAATTAATTGGAAGCCCAGTCCAATTTTTAACAGAATCTGTCTTAGAATGAGATTTTCAGAGAGCGAGAATTGTTGTTGTTGTTGTTGTTGCTGTTGTTGTTGTTTTTGAAACCAATACTTTTGGTGAAGATTTTAATTGCGAAAGGAAAACAACCTATTTTCTAAATATTTTCATTCATTCATTCATTCATTCATTCATTCATTCATTCATTCATTCATTCATTCATTCACCCAGCCTGGGACAAGAACAACCACCTTGCCGCCACTGACGAAAATGAAAAACTGAAGCTAGTCCTTCGGAGGAGGCTAGAAACCGAGACCTCGTGTGCGAACACACGCATGACATCTTGCGCACACGTTAAACACCCGTTCTGCCTTTCGGAAGAGTAGGCCATTTCGTGTCGGTAGGAGCGGATGACAACACTGCAAAACACACATGCACACACAGGTGTCGCGTGTAGACACCATGCCCGAAGTCGGAGTGTGGCTTCCTCCATGATGGATAAGAACGGCTGCACACGCAAACCTCAGCACTGGTGAAGAACAGAGCTGTAGCCGTGGAACGACGCCAGGAAAGAAAAACCAGAAAAAACATTGGAAGCTGAAATTCAGGAGCCATTTGCAAGTTCAAATCTCGGAAAGTAAATCCTATTCTTCCTTTTCTTCCAATGGCTGATGGGATGATAAGCCATTCAGACAAGCTGAAAACCCTGCTCCTCTTAGAAATGCAATGCGGCGCTTCAAGACATAGCCTTCAAAGTCTTTATTGAGTTCGAGACAAAGCATTTGAAAACAATTATGTATACTTGTTTAAATTGTCTGTTTCAATGGGGCACGTGCACATGTTTTCTTAGCTCGTTTCAAGAACGAATTCTTTCTCTTCTCTGTATTCTGGAGGATGCTCTGTTTGTGTTTAGAAAGAAATCTGGAACACTGGTGTAATGTGTTGTGTTCTGTGTGTTCCGTGCCAATGCTGTGATTCCTGATGAACTGTTGAGTCATTCTTACAGCAGCAATTATTATTGTCAGTTATTTTATTTATCTTGTCGACTTTACCTTTCTTTCTTTCTTTCCTTCTTTCTTTCTTTGTTTGTTTGTTTGTTTGTTTGTTTCTTTCTTTCTTTCGGTCTTTCTTTCTTTCTTTTAACGATTACTCATAGGATTGTACAATGTTCACTGTCTGGTCCCAAAAAGGTTCACAATTAATCTTTTCTCTAAACTAAAGATGCATTTTAAAGGACACCAAACCACGATTTGTTATTGCGCACAATAGGCACATGCCTCTTGAAGTAATGATGTTTGGCACAAAACGTGGCTTACAGACTTTAATCTTACATAGAGTGTCAAGGAAAAGAATGAGAATGTGGAGATTAAAGTGTGGAAGCTGGGGTATCTAAATATAATTATGAAAAAAGGTAAAGGTGTCCCATAACCTATGTGGTCGTAGGGGAGCGAGGCGTCAGAGACCTCACTTCTCTAGGGGCCAGTATATTGAGGGCGGAGCCCATCTCCTCTTCCTCGCAGCTTTACCTTCCCTGACCCTAAAGAGGGCTGGTCCCCATTTACAGCTGGGTGAACTGGGGGAACTGTACTGAAGCCAAGGTGCGCAAACGGTCTCCCATCCAACTGGTAACCACGCTCGACGCTGCTTAACTTGGCTGGGGGAAAGCGAGTGCCCCGACCACTGAGCTATCCCGTCCCTATCTATCTATATATCTATCTATGGAAAAAGTGTACTTGACACTGTTCATTCCCCTCTTAGGCATACAAGGGGCCTGTCAGAATAAACAGCATCCCTACCTTCAGTCCTACAATTCCCTCTTTTCTATCCCTCTCTCCGTTTCTGCTTTAATTCTTTTCCTCCTGTCACTTCGTTTTGTCTATTTTCTGCCTTCTTGGTCCATTCTCCTGCTCCTGCTTTAGAATTATAAGAATAGACATGTGATTGACAATATGTAGAAAAGCTTTGTTTGAATATTATTTATGCATTGATTTAGTTATTTAAGTGTCTTTACTATCTATTATTTGATTTGACTTTTCCCTATTTGTTCATTGCTCCCCCCCCCCTCTTTTGACGAGGGCCTGGTGTAAAGAAGCCACTGGCTTATCCATATACCCTCATTAAAATTTTCGAGCTCGAGTTCGAGTCCCCCCCCCCTCCCCAGAAATACTTAAAAGATAACAATTTTCTCCCACGCCGAAGTCGGATGCGCTGGGCCTGACTTGTCAGGTGCTTAACAGCAGCGCAAGGTATTTTCACTAATGTAACAATGACATCGACAATGACAGTGACAAATTCTTTTATTTCGAGGATAATCAATAAACACTCATGTGCTTTTATACATCCAGTCCCCGCCCTTAGGGATATATATATAATATATATATATATATATATATATAATATATATATATATATATATATATAAAGAGAGAGAGAGAGAGAGAGAGAGAGAGAGAGAGAGAGAGAAGAGAGTCTGTGTAGGGGTGGAATTGAACCTAAGACTGTTCGTGTTTTTGTCCACCTGCAGGAAATGAGCGTCGACAAAGAAGAAGAAGAATGCAAAAAAGAGGAATTTGAAAGTTAGAAGAAGAAGAAAAGAAGAAGAAGAATTGCGAAGAAGAAGAAGAAGAATTGCGAAAAAGAAGGAGAATTGCAAAGAAGAAGAAGAAGGATAAGGAGAAGAAGAAGACGAAGAAGGAGAAGGGAAGAAGAAGAAGAAGAAGAAGAAGAAGACGAAGAAGAAGAAGAAGGACTGTTACTGATGTCTGTGATTACAGGAATCATGTCGAGTTTCACTGAAATCTAAGAGATGGACAGGTCAGGACGATTGGTTGCCGTGAGAGCAGAGAAAGCTCGGACACTGTCAGTTAAACAAGTGGTCAACATTCACACGTCGGACACATACCAAAAAAAAAGACAGAAGAAGAACGAGTCTTGACAAACTTGACCAACGTTTGTGAACCGAGAAGTAAAATAAGGGGGGTGGGGGAAAGAAAAATGGCGCAGGAAAGAAGAAAAAATGGTATAGAACCGTGTCTAATAAGTATGAATATTACTTGAAATAATAATAGTCATTATTATCTTGAGAGAGAGAAAGGGAGAGAAGGAGAGACAGAGGGGGAAGAGAGAGAGGGAGAGAGAGAGAGGGAGAGAGAGAGAGAGAGAGAGAGAGAGAGAGAGAGAGAGAGAGAGAGAGAGAGAGAGAAGATATATATATATATATATAGAGAGAGAGATGGAGAGAGAGAAGAAGAGAGAGAGAATTAATGAATGAATGAATCTTCATTTTTCAAGGGTAACAGAATAAGCATGCCCATACTATTTTTTCATTCGGCCCTTGCCCTGATTAAGGATTATCAACAAAACAAAGGTAAAAATCTTACTACAACAACGACAACATGATTAAGAAAAAAATTATATATTTAACAATACCTAATCCCTAACCGACTTGAGCATTAATTTCAAGAGATACATCGATTTTTTTGGGAGAAAAGACATATACGTTAATAAACATATAATTCTCAAATAAATCAAACATTAACATGAAAAATGATACACTGATTATAAATAGGTAATATGGATAAAGTAAAATAGTGGGGAGACAGCAAGACAAGAGAGAGAGAGAGAGAGAGAGAGAGAGAGAGAGAGAGAGAGAGAGAGAGAGAGATGGAGAGAGAGAGCATTTCCAGGTTACATCAACATAAAAATAAACCAGATATCAAATTCTGTTTAAGCATCCTCACTAAAACCCTTTAAAAATATATATACTATCAATAAACATATCAAGGTAAGTTACAAAATGTGGAAGAGCCTGATATAAACCAGTTTTTAACAGCCCCGCCAGCAACAGCATCAATACAACAATTCGAAGTTAGGCAAATCAGTTAAAACTCACTCAGTACATTTCCAAGAGGCATGGTATATTGATTGAAGATGGAGAACAATATTGTATGCTTTTTTGACGATGATAAATAAATCACTATCAAATGTATAAACCAAACATTTGTATAC
Organism: Rapana venosa; assembly: GCA_028751875.1. Classification (NCBI taxonomy): domain Eukaryota; kingdom Metazoa; phylum Mollusca; class Gastropoda; order Neogastropoda; family Muricidae; genus Rapana; species Rapana venosa. Next base: position 7,926,352 of record CM054158.1, read on the forward strand.
AAATAATACATTTCATATATAAAAGGAATACCAGAGAGAGATTCGGATTCGGATTCGGATTCGGATGTTTATTCATTAGGCCATAGCCCATAATGAAGGGGAAAGTGAACAAAACACCAAATCATCAGAAACATTAAAAACAAACATACAATCAACAATATGATAATCATAATAATGAACTATGATGTTGCAATTTCTCTCAGCTTGAAGGCTTTGTGAAGGAAGTGAGACAAGTTCCAAATATCGTTATGTCTTGCAGAGGACATCAGCAAAGTTAATTTGAACATGCAAGGCTGTCGAAAATATTTAGGTGAAATAAACTTATCTCTAAGCTCCTTAAAAAATGGACAGCACAGAACTAAATGTAACTCATCATCTTTACCACTTTTACAGAGAGGACATATCAAATCAATGTCATTACAATCTCTATATCGAAAGTGATGAGTGGCTAAACTTGAAATACCCAACCTAAACCTTGTGGTCACTATTTTCAAATGTCTGTCCATATCTGAAATCAAATACAACTTCATCTCATGTGAGCTACAAAATAATCTATAAAAATCAAACCTCGTGCTATTTTGAACATGTTCACTCCACTTCTGCCATCTGCAGTCAACTAAACGTTGACGAAAAATTCTTAGAAATGCCTTTACACTTCCACACCTTGATTCATCCACACATCACCAAAGCCATATTCATGCAAACAAATACGTATATCAGTCACCCAATTCTTCTTGCCCTTACTATCTAACTCAAATAACATTTTATACGCTTTGAAGGGTAATCTTGATTCCCCCATTTCCAAAATTTTGAGCCAATAGCGTATACATTGAACAGCTGAGTTAATGTATATTGGGAATCTATTGGTTTCACCATATATAAGGTCGTTAGGTGTGCGCATGTCAACACCCAGAAACTTTTTCAGAGCAAATAAATGTACAGATTCACAGGAGATTGCAGCTTTATTCAACCCCCACAACTCGGAACCGTACTGTGCAACAGGCTGTATTTGAGAGTCAAATACCTTCAGAAACAGTTTTATGGACGAGTTGTTAAGTGTGGACAGTCTTTTCATTACACAAAATAAAGCATTTTTTGCTCTGCTAGCCAGATCCTTACACGCTGAGACAAAACTAAGGCGAGTCGTAAAAAATACTCCCAAATACTTGTACGCATTAACAACAGGCATTACATTACCATCATAAACCCACCTCTCCCTAGCACTCAAAAAACCGCCTTTCCTGAACACAATGATGTTGCTTTTCTTCAAGTTAACCTTCAACTGGAGCGAGGCAGCAGCACGCTGTAAATTATTCAACTGAACCTGCAAACCTATAGCAGTCTCTGACAATAAAATAATGTCATCTGCAAGTAATAAAAAAATAAACAGTTCAAATGCACTGCAAGGAATAGTGGCACCGTGTCTTCCTTTATCAATTATTTCTATTGCCAGTTCGTTTATAAAAAGAGAAAACAAAACTGGACTGCATACATCCCCCTGCTTCACCCCTGCCGTGCAGTTAATAACATCGGTCAGAGCGGCACCACACCTAACTCTACATTTTACATGTTCATACATGGCTTTAATACATGAATGTAATTTACCATTTATACCATTCTTAGATAAAATAGTCCAAAGAAAACTTCTATTTATAGAATCAAAGGCTTTCTCGAAATCAATAAAAGCCACATATAATTTTCGGTTAAGGGAAAATTGTTTCTGCACTAGGGCTAACAATGTAAACATATGATCTATCGTTGAGTATCCTTTTTTAAATCCAGCTTGAAAATCACCTGTAATATCATTTTCTTTTACCCACTTTTGTATTCTACGATTAATAATTGTGCTGAACAATTTACTACTACCAGAGAGAGAGAGAGAGAGAGAGAGAGAGAGAGAGAGTACATTTCCACGTTGTGTGATCATCTAGATAAATGGCATGTAACAAAACACCGACACAAACCTCTCTCACCTTAAGATACAGCTATCAATAATAAACAAGGTAAAATGTAGCCTGCAAGAACACCCCCATACAAAAATATGTCTAACAATTAAGACAAAACAATTTAACAATTCCAACTGAGTAAAATGCATACTTGTATATAGAAAATAAAAATTGCATGATTTGGAACAATAACAGTCAATTACATTTCCAAATTTCATAACAACAGAATTACTGCATTTGTAGCGGTTTAAGTTTTAAGAAGATTGGAGGGGAGGGAGAGAGAGGGAGAGGGGGGAGAGCGACAGAGCCAGGGAGTACATTTTGGAATTGTAAGATTATCTGGATAATATTTTATTTTTGACAACATCTACACAAGCAATCTCATCATAAAATATTGCTACCATAGTATAATTATAGTAAAAATGATATTAATAAAAATATTAATGAAACAAAATATAACATACAAGGGACATACATAAAGTCCATCAAAAATTATATAAAAACAGTCTAACGTAGTAGGCTCTTTATTTATGACTAAGAAAAACGATAACGTCAAATTGGTACATAATAAACACAAAATTACACAACTTAACATAGCTACTAAATAATTCTTAATGATATTTTTTAAAGTTATTAACCAATAGTATACATTTCAAAGCCATAACACAATGGTTAATTCATTGACTATATGATCAAGGTGACATGCTGTGACCATTCCTTGAACAGAAATTTACTGGCGTACATGTGGCAAGAGAACTGTTGTGTTAGCATATCAGTTAGTACTTTTGAGGTGGGTATACATAGCTTTCTTGAAAGCTTCTTTACTTTGGGATGTTTTCACGTATGTTGGTAGCATGTTCCAGAGTAGGCTACCTGAGTATGTGAGGCTTGATTTATAGAAGTCAATTCTAGGTATTGGTAATTGAATTCTGGTAGGATATCGGGAAGTCAGTTGGAATTTAGATTTGAGTGTTAGTGGAGCTTGACCCGTCATAACTTTATGCATGAATATTCCTTTATTCAGGGTAAACATATCTTTTAACGGAAGAATCTCAAGTTTTGCATTGTCCGCTACGGTTAAAGTAGAAGATTTTAAGAGAACTGCTTTGAGTGCTCGTTTGTAAGTGCTATTGAGAGGTTTTAGAATATTGGCACTGGCTGTGTCAAAAAGGGTAGAGCAATAGTTGATTGAAGATAAAATGTGAGCATGTAGAAATAGTTTTCTGGCATGTGTGCTGATAAAGTGTTTGATTTTGCATAGTTGGTTTACGTGTTTGGAGACTGTTTTGCACAATTTATTTATGTGTGCCATCCATGACAGATTGTTGTCAATCACAATACCTAGAAGTTTATGGTTTTCAACTTCCCCAATAGATTCATTATTCAGGAATATTGGTGGAAGTGTAGTTGTCATGTTTTGTCTTGTTGTAATAAGCATGACTTTGGTCTTTTGAGGGTTAAGTGACATGTGGTTATAACTGCACCATTTGCTTAGAGAATCAATGCTACTTTGTAATGAGGTAGATATTCTGTCAAGACTGGCGTGACTGGTATGAATTGTAGTGTCATCACAAAAAAATCACACTATTCATTGATGAAGAGGGGAAGGTGATTAACATATAATTATAGAGAATAAAAGGGAGGAAAAAGAAAAATGGCACCAGAAAGAATAAAAATAGTATGGAACCGTGTCTAATAAATATGAATATTACTTGAAATAATAATAGTGAAGAAGAGAGGGAGAGGGAGAGAGAGAGAGAGAGAGAGAGAGAGAGAGAGAGAGGAGAGAGAGAGAGAAGGAGAGAGGACAGAGACAGACAGAGAGAGCGAGAGAGAGCGAGAGAGAGCGAGAGAGAGAGAGAGAGAGAGAGACAGACAGAGAGAGCGAGAGAGAGAGAGAGAGAGGGGATCTGTGTCAATGGCGTGTCAAGTGACCACAGTTCCCTGTGGGTCACACCATACAAGGACACACAGGGGTGTCAAAGAAAGCGTCGTTCTGTGCAGCCTTGCTATGACCCTAACTCGTCATCGCCAAACACTGTCGGGTCTAGTCTGTGTCTCCACTTGACTGCAGCAAGATCTGATCTCAGGAAATCCGGGGGTGGAAGGGGGGGGGAGCTGGGGGTGTGGGGGTGGTGGTGGGGGATGATAGCTCAGTGGTTAGAGCGGTGAGCTGACGATCTGACAGTCCCGAACCAGCGACACGCCGCGATCCATCCGAGGGGATTTTTTTTCTCCTGGAGTTAACAGCAGAACCGATCTCCACTGCCCAGAAATTCCTTTGGGATGAGGCAATAAACTGAGGTTCCGTGTACGGACGCTGGCCATCTTACGGTACACGTCAAAACCCGTTCCGCCTTTTGGAAGAGTATCCCTGGAGTGCCGGTAGAAAATAGAGATGACAAAAGACAAACAAACACATGCACACGCAAGATTTACACACACACACACACACACACGCACGCACGCACGCACGCACGCACGCACGCACGCACACAACACACACATACACACGCAACACACACACACACATACGCTCACACAACACGAACAGTCCACAGTATTTTTGTTAGTTTAGTTTTTGTTCTGTTTCTTTGTTGATGTTGTTGTTGTTTTTGGTGTATGTTTTTTCCCTTGGTTTTTTCTCTCTTTGAGTCAGCTTTATTATTATTGGTTATCGCAATATGTAGTTAGATATTGATTAAGTTGTTTTTGTTCCCAGTTTGATGGCTTGATGGAAAAAAGCAAATGCATCGCTTATTCAATGTACCATCTGGAAAAAAAAAATGACTTGATTTGACTTCACACACACACACACACACACACACACACACACACCACACACACACACACACACACACACACACACACACACACACACACACACACACACACACCGTGCTTAGGCAAGGCGAGGGATATAATACAAAAAAAAGGTAAAGGAGTCCCATAACCTATAAGGTTGTAGGGGAGCGAGGCGTCAGAGTCCTCACTTTTCCAGGGGCCAGCATATTGAGGGCAGCGCCCATCTCCTCTCCCTCGCTGCTTTACCTTCCCTGACCCTAAAGAGGCAGGTACCCATTTACAGCTGGGTGAACTGGGGGACTGTACTGAAGTCAAGGCGCGCAAACGGTCACCCATCCAAGTGGTAACCACGCTCGACGCTGCTTGACTTGGCTGGGGGAAAGCGAGTGCTCTGACCACTGAGCTGTCCCGTCCCCATACAATTGACAACTTTAACAGGTTCACAGGGTTGGACCCTTATCCCTAATTCAATTTTGTTGCTGAACAACAACAACAACAACAACAACAACAACAACCGGGACTGACTAGACCGGAGAGAGACAGAGAGAGAGAGAGAGAGAGAGAGAGAGAGAGAGAGAGAGAGAGAGAGAGAGAGAGAGAGAGAGAGAGAGATTTTATTTATTATTATTATTATTATTAATTTTCATTATTTTATTTCGAGGATAATGGAATAAGCACACATGTCCTTTTTAAATTTTTTTTATCCAGTCCCAGTTTGTATGCAGTTTTTGTAAATTTTGTCATCCGTTCCCACCGGCACACAATGCATGGCCTACTCTTCAGAAAAGCGGAACGGGTTTTAACGTGTGCGCAAGATGTTCTGCGTGCGTTCGCAGAAAGAGAGAGAGAGAGAGAGAGAGAGAGAGAGAGAGAGAGAGAGAGAGAGGTTCGAAACAAAAATATTGACTTTTTATATTGCCTAATTTTAGTGCCTTAAAATTATTGAATGGTGGTTTTTATTTATTTATTGTATGACATATTATCATAATGTCGGAATTGTTGTTTTTGACATTTTGAATTAGAAGAAAGTCTACTTTTTATTATTTGAAACTGTGTTCATTAGGTTATTTCGCTATTTGTCTTCTCATACAATGTGTAATAATAATTTGATTTATGTCATAAAATGCGTGCACGTGTGTGCGAATATGCCCACTGTGTGTGTGTGTGTGTGTGTGTGTGAGGGGGGTGGGGAGGGAGGTGCGTGCTTGCGGTGTGTGTATGCGGGCTGTGTGTGAGTGTGTGGATGTGCGCGCACACTGGAGCGCGCACGAATGCATGTCAGTTTACATTGGCGAGTTTCTATAACTGGTTAGATATTGCTAATGTTTGGGTGCATAAAAAACAAATCTGGGGATGTGTGCACGTTGATGTAGGGATACTGTGTTGTGATGGTGAGTGTTTTTCTCTGTCATGTTTTCCTGTGTGCTGTTTTATGTATGGCTTGTTGTTGTTGTTGTTGTTGTCTTCGATTTTACGTCTGTTCACTCTCAGTGATATTAGACGAGACAAAAATATATATGAGGGGTGTGTGAGAATAGAGGTGGTGGTGGAGATCCAACTGAAAAATGTGCAGGGGAAAAGTAGTCTGATCATGACAAGAAACCGCGCAAAGCAAAAGGTACAATAAAAGAAAAAGAACAAAACAAAACCAAAATTTAAACAGTCATTAACGTTAATAAAACTATAATAAATCAATGTCCTATAGGACTGTCATGTATGGCTTGTTGTAGCCCAAGTGACTGTTTCTGGTTGTGAGGTGAGGAAGTATTTGAAGTGTGGGTGTCTGAGCAAGAATGCACAAAAGGGGGAGGGGAGGGGGATGGGGGTGGACAATGACTCTAATTCCTTACACTAAGTTTCATCAAAAGAACGAAAAATGACCGTGTGTTATCGTAAGTAATGAAGAACACTCGCAAGACGCCCAAACGTGATTTTGAAGATAGCAGAAATGAAAACAGCAACAACCAATAGTGGGATAATTATGGCAACGACATAAAATTTTATGGACTGTTGACGTTTTTCCACTCAGGACTTTTAAGCATAGAGAAGAAGAAGTATAATAATAATAATTTAAAAAAATAGAAGAAGAAGAAATTGTAATAAGGAGGAGAAGAAGAAGAAGAAGAAGAACAACAACAACAGCAGCAGCAAAAGCAAATCGCCCCAAACAAACAAAGTACAAGTAGATTCTACATGACTCCTGTTGGCACTCAGCTGGTTCGGTTTATATACAGACGAAAACATATTCACATTTTTCCTTCTTCTTCTTCTCCTTTGTCGAAAGCTCAGACAGCAACTATTGTCATCTGTCATAAGCGAAAATTCGTTGTACCGCTGTTAAGCGCCTGACAAGTCAGGCCCAGCGCATCTGACTTCGGCTTGGGAGAGAATTATTATTTTCTAAGTCTTTCTGGACCAAAAAAAGGCAGGAGAAGAATGGACCGAGAATGCAGAAAATAGACAAGAAGGGGGCGACAGGAAGAAAAGGAAGAACACAAACAAAGAGAGGGATAGAAAAGAGGGAACTCCTAGCACAGAATTTCCAGAAGGTGGGGGATGCTATTTATACTGACAGGCCCCCCGGCACCCCACACGTGTGGGGGTGTGGGGGGGGGGGTATGGGGGGGGGGGGGGGGAGGGACTTTTCGTGTTATGCCTGCAGTTAAGATTCAGGCAATACTTTTGTTCCTGAGATGATTACAGCGAGGAGAGGAAGAAGAAAGAAAAGAAAAAAAAAGCAGAAGAAAACCCCCCCCAGATGATGTTTGACACATAGTATAATGAGACATTTCTTTTTGTTTCGTTGAAAAGACGCTGCTCCAAACTACCCACACGGGCTTACACTAAATACAGATGTATTATTACTTGTGCTTGTGCTGATTTAGGGCTCTGAGATCATTGCAGGGAACGTCTGAGCCAAACCAGATTGACCTGCACTGGTCCTCCACAGGGTTGCGTCCTCACACCACTTCTGTACATTCTATACACAGATGATTGCAGAAGCAACTATGGAAATTCCTTTCTGGTAAAGTTCGCAGACGACAGTGCTCTGTTATCTCTCTTATCCGGATCAGTCTTAGACCACGGTCCAGCCCTCACCGAGTTCGTACACTGGTGTGACGAGGCCTATCTGGAGCTGTTTCTAAAAGTAGAGATCTTCCTATCGACTTAGGAAGAACAGGGCATACTCCTAAGAATAATTATTATTATCCATAATCAGGAAGTTGAAAACGTTCGAACTATAAATATCTGGGAACTGTTTTTGACCACAAGTTAAACTGGGACGTTACTGCTACTGCTACTACTACTACTACTACTTACTACTCTGCTGCTGCTGCTGCTGCTGCTGCTGCTGCTGCTGCTGCTGCTGCTGCTGCTGCTACTACTACTACTACTACTACTGCTGCTGCTGCTTCTACAACTACTACTACTACTATGCTGCTGCTGCTGCTGCTGCTGCTGCTGCTCTACTACTACTACTACTTACTACTGCTGCTGCTGCTGTTGCTGCTGCTGCTGCTGCTGCTTCTACATCTACTACTACTACTGCTGTTGCTGCTGCTGCTGCTGCTGCTGCTGCTGCTGCTGCTGCTACTACTACTACTACTACACTACACTCCCTGCTGCTGCTGCCTGCTGCTGCTGCTGCTACTACTACTACTACTACTACTGCTGCTGCTGCTGCTGCTGCTTCTATCTACTACTACTACTGCTGTTGCTGCTGCTGCTAGCGCATGCTGCTGCTGCTGCTGCTGTGCTTTACTACTACTACACATACTGCTGCGCTGCTAGCTGCTGCTGCTGCTGCTGCTGCTGCTGCTGCTGATAATAAATAGAATTTCTATAGCGCTACATCTTGCACAAACAAAAAATCCAAGCGCTGACGGACTTCACGCATGATGTCTGAACATCACACCGGTGTGCTCGTGATGTTCACATTTTTTGTCATCCGTTCCTACCGGCACGTCATGGCCTACTCTTCGCAAGGCGGAACGGGATTTAACGTGTGCGCAAGATGTTCTGCGTGCATTCGTACACTGGACCTCGGTTTATAGTCTCATCTGAAGGTCTTTCGGGGGAGTGGAGTCGGCACTGACGTTAGCTCCAGAGAAAAACAAATTCCCTGGACCAGGTAGTGGTTGAAACCTGCGCCGTTAGATCGCGAGCAGAGGGCTCTAACCGCTCGGCTACCCCCGTCCATCCCTCCGGTCTCTTTGCTAGTACAGCTGCGCGCGCGCCGCGCACACACACACACACACACACACACACACACACACACACAACACCACACAACAACACACACACACACACACAAACACACACACCACACAACACACACACACACACACTCACGCACGCAATTACCATCTAAAATAAAAAGTTTGACTTTGACTTGACTTTACGCACACAGAACTCACACACAACCACACACACACAACACACACACACACACACACACACACACACACACACACACACACACACCACACCACACACACACACACACACAAACAACAACAACAATAGCAACAACAAAAACAACAATAGCTGTAAAAGCTGTGACATGTTTACGAGGACGATGTATCTTTCTCACAATCTTGCATATCCCCAGAAAGGGAAACACTCCCGTTTTCGTTTTCCCGTCCATCACAGAATGATCCGCTACACTACTACAACACGGGAGAGTTTCGCTTTCAGTTGATCAAAAGAGGCAGTCGTATTCTTGTGAAAGGAGGAGAAGTAGACATTGTGAATAGAGCCAAAGAGGGGAGAGAATTCGGTAGAAGAAGACTAGCGAGGACGGGGCAGTCTCGGATGAAACAAGCAGGGGAAGGTCTGAGAGTGCAGTGCCTGCCTGTCTGTCTTTCTCCTGTGACCAATGTCCTGCCTGCTGCTGTGTAAGACAGAAAGCCGTGGGTTTTTCTCTTTTTGTTTATTCGTTGCTTTCTTTAGACCCTGTCTTTCGTGCTCATTCCTGTTTCAGTCTTAGTTAGACTCCACAGTTATTCTTTTCCTGGTGGGTCGTTGTGGTGATCTTGCTGTTGGAGAGGTTTGAAAGTGTATACAGTTCTAGGAAATAGCGTTTCGCAGTTTGGATATTTTGTTTTCAATAGTGTGTGCCCTCTTCCCCCGTCCCCCATCCCCCCCCAATCCCGCCCTTTTATTAACGTGAGGCCTATACTTCCAGTATCTGAAGATGGTATTTGTAAAGTCAAAGTCTGGAAATGCGTTGTCTGAGAATCTGGTTCCTGTAGCCATGTGGTAAGAACAAGGATAGCTCTTCGTGCCTCTGCCTTTCCCTACCAGGCAGAGGGGGGAAGGGGGGGGGGGGCTAGAACGTCTGCTCTTCGCCTGTGCTTGTAAGAGGGTCGGTGGTCTGGAGGTAAGGCGCCTGCCTAGAAAGCTAAAAGTCCGGGTAGGAAGTGTGCGGTGGTTCGAATCCCCTTTTGGGTCTGAAACTCCCCCCCCCCCTTCCCAATCCATTAGACCATGAGGGGTAGCCTGGGTGCTAGTCTTTCGGATGAGACGATAAACCAAGGTCCCGTGTGTTACATAACTATTTAAGCGCACGTAAAAAAACCCACGGTAACAAGAGAGTTGTTTCTGGCAAAATTCTGTAGAAAAAAAGTCACTCTGATAGGGAAACAAATACAGTTGTAGACAGGAAAAAAATGATGGGTGGCGCTGCTGTTGTGGCGACGCACCCTCCCCGGGGAGAGCAGCCCGAATTTCACGCAGAGAAATCTGCCGTGACTTTAAGAGGTATAAATATAAATGAATAAACAACTAACTCTGCAGGAGGTCTTCTCGCTGGCCTCACTCGACACATTTCCACTTCAGAGCAGCTCATTTTTTTAATATACAGATGCATGCTGGGTATATTTATGTTTCCGCAACCCACTGAACGCTAGTCATGAATTACTGGATCTCCAGCGTGCGTGTTTGATCTTCTGCATAAACATACACACTAAGGAAATTAAGGCACTGGCAGGTCTGCACTCTTAAGTTGAGCGGGAGATCGTAAGAATCCCCAGCAAACGCCAAAACACCCAAACACCACTGCCCAGATTTGAACTCGGAACGTCACGACCCACCGGGTTGGAATCAAGCTTACCCACTCGGCTTTAGCGGCCGTCGACCTAGGCTCTGCAACGTGCACACGAGATGTACCTTCTCGGCCTACCTGCCAACACGTCGATACGGACATCCTAGTGGTTAGAACATTGCGCTCGCAATCTGACGACCCGGGTTCGATTCCCGTTCAAGGGGATATTTTCCTCTGGAGTTAACATCAGTGCAGACTCCACTCTCCCCAAAAGTCCTCAGGATGAGACTGTAAACCGAGGCCCCGTGTGCGAACGCAAGCAGAACATCTTGCGCACACGTTTAATCCTGTTTCGCTTTTCGGAAGAGTAGGCCGATGTGTGCCGGTGGGAACAGGTGACAGAATTTACAAAACCGCATACACACGGGGACTGGATGTAAAAAAGCATTTAAGTGCTTGTTACATTATCCTCGATATAAAAATATAGAATGAATAAAGGTAATATGTTTCATTTTCCAACGGTGGGACATTCACAGGCTTGAGCGCACATGTTGACAGATTAGAGAGAGCGACAAGTACCAAGACTTGCATGCTTAGACCATTTCAAGAAATAGAATGTTTTTAATATTCTGTGAACTTAATAGTGTACTGTATAGTATTCATATAAACACAGCAAGTAATGTCTTGTATAGCATTGACATAATCATAGCATGTCTGGTATAGCATTGGCATAATGATAGGATGTCTGGTATAGCATTGACATAATCATAGCATGTCTGGTATAGCATTGACATAATGATAGGATGTCTGGTATAGCATTGACATAATCATAGCATGTCTGGTATAGCACTGACATAATGATAGCATGTCTGGTATAGCATTAACATAACCATAGCATGCCTGGTATGGCATTGATATAATCATAGCATGTCTTGAATAGCATTGACATTATGATAGGATCTCTTGTATAGCATTGACATAATCATAGCATGTCTGGTATAGCATTGACATAATCATAGCATATCTTGTATGGCATTGACATAATCATAGCATGTCTGGTATAGCATTGACATAATCATAGCACATGTCTTGTATTGCATTGACATAATGATAGCATGTCTTGTATAGCATTGACATAATCATGGCAAGTAATGTATAGCATTGACGTAATCAAAGCATTTTTTGTTTTTTGTTTTTGTTTAATGTCCATTCACTACTTGGTGATAAGGACACACCCGCACTCAAACCAACATCTCCCTCTCTCTCTCTCTCTCTCTCTCTCTCTCTCTCTCTCTCTCTCTCTCTCTCTCTCTCTCTCTCTCTTTAATGTACGTATATTTATATTATCACAACTATCTACAGTAGTGGTCTTACTGGGGAAGAATATATAATCTCAGCAACTGATGTTATGAACTGCTGAGAGTCATATAAAACTTCTTGAACAGTGGCATATTTTTTATGAATATCTATTCCTTTCCTTTTAAACAGGTCAGATAGGATTGGGCAATCAAACAATAAATGGTGGATTGAAAGAGATTGAGAACAGCAACATGTCATATTTTTAGAGTATTTGGTGTTCCATGCATTTAGCCTCATTTTATATATTAAAATGTCTACTTTGCGTGAGCAAGAAATGTTTTCAAAGTGTGTTTTCTTCATTTTGGAATGCATGCAATTAATCAATTTAGCATTAATTTCATGGGAGGACAATGCGAGATTGGAATCAAACGTTTCAATGTTACAATCAGAGGCACCTTGTTTTGCTAAAGAATCAACCAATTCATTCCAATAGATTCCACAGTGAGAAGGGACCCAGCAAAAAGTTATTTGTATGCCTCTGCTTGCAATACAATGTATCAAGAATTTTATCTCAAATACAATATCTTTCCTTATGTTCCCCTGCCAGTGCTTTAGTGTCATCAATACTGCTTTTGAGTCAACGCAAAAAAGAATGTGGTGAATATCAAGCGCAGTATTTGACAATAAATTCAAGGCCATAAGGATCGCAAACAATTCACACGTAAAAATAGAAAAATGTTTTCCTAAATGAAATGGTTTTTGTACTTTTAAAACAGGAATCACAAATGCTGCCCCATTTCTTCCTGATTCCAGTACAGATCCATCAGTATATACTTTTAAATAATTAGCATAATTGCTTTCAATGTGACTTTTTACATCAACAGTGAGCAAATATGGATCTTCATTCTTTTTTACATCCGTGTAGTCAGTGTCAAAGTTAGCTGATATTTGTTCCCAAGGAGGCATTTGAGGAACCATTGGAAAAATTGGAATTGTTGTTAGGTCAATACCAATGTCTTTCATTAATGAATCTGTATAATTTTTAATTGGCAGAAGAAATGAAATATTGCTTGCTCGTTTTGGATAATCAGTGTCTTGATTCATAAGAATTTCCCCTTTTACTGAATTTGGAACAGAGAGACTTCGAATCACATACTTTGATATGGCTAATCTTCGTTGATCAGAAAGAGAGAGTAGCTGTGCTTCTTTATAAGTATTAGTTATGTTAGCATGGACTGGAACACCAAGTGCTATTTTTATGGCTTTACTGTCTAAACTTTGTAATTTTTTAAGAAGATATTCTGCAGCAGAAAAATAAACTTCTTGTCCATAGATTAATTTTGAGCGTACTAAAGATTGAGCCAAATGTATCAGTGTCTTGGCATTTTGGCTCCATGCCTGAGAACTTATTATTTTTAAAAAGTTAAGTCTTTTTCTAGCCTCAGATATTAACTGGTTGATGTGCAACTTCCAACTCAGCTTTCTAGTTAAAATTACACCTAAGAATTTGACGTCTGGTTTATACTTATGCACTGTTCCCTCTAATTTCAGGATTGGTAATTTTGATGGGTTTTCACCATTATTAAAAAGCACCAGACATGTTTTTTCTGCAGATAATTCTAACTTATTCTCATTCATGAAACTACAGAATTTATTAAGCTCGTCTTGATATATTTTTTCAACATGATTGATAACTCTTTTTGTGGTGTTTTTCCGAACGGAAGTATTTATCCATATAGCAATGTCATCAGCATACTGAACAACGTGTGTATCAGTTGACAAACAACTAGGAAGATCATATACAAGAATAGAGAACAAAATCGGGGCAAGCACTGATCCCTGCGGAATACCTAAATCAATAGACTTAAAGGATGAGTAGACTGGACCTAGTTTAGTACAAATTGATCTATCAGATAAAAAATTTATAAGATATTTATATAACATTCCATTGATACCAATGTGCTTCAATTTATGCAACAATTGTTAATGACAGACTCTATCATAAGCTTTCTTCACGTCAAAGAATGTGGCTAATACGCTTTTTCTTCTGGAAAATTGTTTTTTAATTTGATGGGTTAATTTAACTAAGTGATCAGAAGTACATCTTCCCTTTCGAAAGCCAGCCTGATTGTTGGGATAACATCATTCTTTTCACAATAATGAAACAGACGCTTATGTATAATTTTAATCAAAGCATGTCTGGTATAGCATTGACATAATGATAGGATGTCTGGTATAGCATTGACATAATGATAGGATGTCTGGTATAGCATTGACATAATGATAGGATGTCTGGTATAGCATTGACATAATGATAGGATGTCTGGTATAGCATTGATATAATGATAGCATGTCTGGTATAGCATTGATATAATGATAGCATGTCTGGTATAGCATTGATATAATGATAGCATGTCTGGTATAGCATTGACATAATGATAGCATGTCTTGTATGGTATTGACATAATCATAGCATGCTTTGTATAGCATTGACATAATCATAGCATGTCTGGTATAGCATTGATATAATGATAGCATGTCTTGTATGGCATTGACATAATGATAGCATGTCTTGTATAGCATTGACAGACATAATTATAGCATGTCTGGTATAGCATTGACATAATGATAACATGTCTTGTATGGCATTGACATAATGATAGCATGTCTTGTATAGCATTGGCATAATGATAGCATGTCTGGTATGGCATTGACAAAATGATAGCAAGCAATGTATAGCATTGACATAATCATAGCATGTCTGGTATAGCATTGTCATAATCATAGCATGTATTGTATAGAATTGACATAATCATAGCATGTCTTGAATAGCATTGACATAATGATAGGATGTCTTGTGTGGCATTGACATAATGATAGCATGTCGGGTATAGCATTGACATAATCATAGCATGTCTTGTATAGCATTGACATAATCACAGCATGTCGGGTATAGCATTGACATAGTCATAGCAGATTTGGGTACCTACTCCTTGGGTGCAAGGTGCTATTTGTTATTTTTTCATAACAGAACTACCCCACCTTCACTAACCCATGTCCTATCACCCTGCTAAAGTATACGACCTGTGTGTGTATGTGTGTGTGTGTGTGTGTGTGTGTGTGTGTGTGTGTGTGTGTGTGTGTGTGTGCTTCTGAAAAACATTTGACTATTGAAATTTTATTTCATAGATTTTGTCTGCAGCGCACCATGTTTGTAATATCTGTTTGTTAAAACTATTGATTATTTATCATTGATTGCATGTAAGTAGTAGTAAGATTAGGTTGAATGCATGCGCTTTGATTTGTCTTTGCAAGATATAGCGCTATATAAGTTCCATTTATTATTATTATTATTATTATTATTTTATTCTTTTATATCGAGGATAATGGAATAATCACTTATGTGCGTTTTACATCCAATCTCCATGTGCATGCGGTTTTGTAAATTCTGTCATCTGTTCCCACCGGCACACAATGGCGTACTCTTACGAAAAGCGGAACAGGATTTAACGTGTGCGCAAGATGTTCTGTGTTGTGATGATATGAATAATCCTTTTTTTCATGTGGGTGTGTATGTTTGCTGTGGTTTTTCTTCAGAATTTGTGTCTGGGCTACAATTATGTATGCTATGTGTTGCTTGCAGGAAAAACGCCATTGTTTCATGGGAAAGACGAACATCTGGACACTGACTGACTGACTGATTGATTGATTCATTGTTGGTTAAAAGCCCAACATGTGTACACTGACTGATTGTTGTTTAAAAGACGACCATCTGGACACTGACTGACTGACTGACTGACTGACTGATTGACTGACTGACTGATTGATTGATTGATTGATTGACTGACTGATTGATTGATTGATTGATTGACTGACTGATTGATTGAGTGACTGATTGACTGACTGATTGAATAACTGATTGACTGACTGATTGATCGATCGACTGATTGATTGATTGATTGACTGACTGATTGACTGACTGACTGACTGATTGACTGACTGACTGATTGACTGACTGACTGATTGACTGATTGATGTTTTCAGCACGTCCACGCTGGGCCACCCTGCACCCGGACAACTGGACAGTGGTGGAGGTGGCGGAATGGTTGGACACGGTGAGCGAGGAGTACGGATTGGAAGGCAGGGTCAAGGCCAACCTGGCAGCCATTTTCGGTGACGTAGACGGGAGTCGCCTGACGGCCATGACCTTGGAGGACTTCCTTTACCTTGACCCTCACCATGGCAAATTGATCTTCTCTGTGTTCCACAACGTGGCTCTAGCTGGTATGCAAGTGCGCGCGTGTGCGCGTGCGGAAACAGACAGCAAGCACACACACACACACACACACACACACACACGCACACACAAATGCAAACTCGCACAAACACACATACACACCACCACACACATCACGCACGCACAACAACAAATGCAAACTCGCACACACACACACACACACACACACACCACACACACACACACACACACACACACACACACACACACACACACACACACACACACACACACACACACAACACAGCACGCACGGACAGAGAGAGAGAGAGAGAGAGAGAGAGAGAGAGAGAGAGAGAGAGAGAGAGAGAGAGAGAGAGAGAGAGAGAGAGAGAGAGAGAGAGTTTTTACAGCCAAACAGATGATGATGATGATGATGATGTGCGTGCATGCGAGTGTGTGTATATACATTTGAATTTGTAAGAAAACCAAAGCAACCCTATTAATTGTAACTGGCTGCATGTGAATGAGTAGGATGAATGAAAGCGCTTTGATTTGTTTGTTTTTGTGTGTGCAAAATATGGCATATCATGATCATCATCATGATCATCATCATG
Organism: Rapana venosa; assembly: GCA_028751875.1. Taxonomy (NCBI): domain Eukaryota; kingdom Metazoa; phylum Mollusca; class Gastropoda; order Neogastropoda; family Muricidae; genus Rapana; species Rapana venosa. The sequence goes on from CM054158.1 coordinate 7,943,302, forward strand.
ATCATCATCATGATCATCATCATCATCATGATCATCATGATCATCATCATCATCATGATCATCATCATCAACAATAACAACACCATCACTACCCTCCCCCCCCACGATTGTACTCAATACATCAAATCAACAAGACTTATAGTTATGAGCATGGTGAGGATAACTCACGAGCGACTGCCACTACCACCATCTTTCTCATACGTCTCTTCCTCCATCAGTTCCTTCATGCTTTCATCGTCATCATTTCTGTCTCATCATTGAGGTTGATTTCGGCAGCATCCATCCACCCACCCACCCACCCACCCAACCACACCACCCACACCACCCACCCAACCACCCATCCATCCACTCACCCACCCACCCCATCCACCCACCCCACCCATCCACTCACCCATCCATCCCTTCACCCACCCACCTATCCCTTCACCCACCCACCCATCCACTCACCCACCCATCCATCTACACACCCATCCACCTCACCCACCCACCCATCCCCTCACCCACCCACTCACCCATCCACACACCCACCCACCCCACCACCCACCCTCACACCATCCACCACACCACCCATCCACCTCACCACACCCATCCATCCACCCACCTACCCACCCACC
>CM054158.1:7956415-7966415 GCA_028751875.1 Rapana venosa
TTCTTTTATTCTTTTATATCGAGAATAATGGAATACCTACCTACCTGCCTGCCTACCTATCTACCTGCCTGCCTACCTACCTTTCTTTCTTTCTTTTATTCTTTTATATCGAGAATAATGGAATACCTACCTGCCTGCCTACCTACCTACCGGTGTTTTCATTAAAACAAGCATATCTGTCATCTCTCGTGGGCATGGCCGGGAGCCTGTCGGTACAGAAACCATCCCCACCTCCTGGAAATTCTGGGCTAGGAATTCCCTCTTTTCTATCCCTCTCTTTGTTTTATACGTCCCTTTTCTTCCTGTCACTTCCTTCTGGTCTATTTTCTGCCTTCTTGGTCCATTCTCCTGTATTTCTTCTTCTTTTTTTTAATTTTACAGAAAGACTTAGAACAATTTTTTTTCCACGCCGAAGTCGGATGTGCTGGGCCTGACTTGTCAGGCGCTTAACGGCAGCGCACCGGATTTTCGCTCATATGACAGACAACGATAGTTGCTGTTGGAGTGTTCGATGATGAAGAAGAAAATGTTGTGACTTTTTGTCTGTCTTTACTGATATTAACTGCAGTATTTGGGAATGGAGATTTTTGTTTGTTTGTTTTCTTTATTTCTTTTCTGAAAGGTGTTTAAAATAAACCTGAAGAAAACTTTGACATTTTGTGTGTGTGTGTGTGTGTGTGTATGTGTGTGTATGTATGTTAGTGTGTGCTGTGTGTGTATCTGTGCGTGTGTGTGCGTGCGTGTTTGTGTGCGTGTGCGTGCGTGCGTGCGTGAGTGAGTGAGTGAGTGAGTGTGTGTGCCTGCGTGCATGCATCCACCGCGCGTTGTTATTGTTGTTGTTGTTGGTGGTGGTGGTCTGCTTCTTCTTCTTCTTCTTCTTTTTCTTGTTGTTGTTGTTGTTGTTGTTGTTGTTTCTTCTTCTTCTTCTTCTTCTTCTTCTCTTCTCCTCCTCCACCCCCCTTCTTCCTCTTCTTCTTTTTCTCCTCCTCCTTCTTCTCCTCTCATACTCCTATTTCTTTTTCTTCTTGTTCTTGTTCTTGTTCTTCTTCTTCTTCTTCTTCTTCTCCTCCTCTTCCTCCTCCTCCTTCCTCTTCCTCCTCCTCCTCCTCCTCTTCCTCCTCCTCCTCCTCCTCTTCCTCCTCCTCCTCTTCCTCCTCCCTCCTCCTCCTCTTCTCCTCCTCCTCCTCCTCCCCTTCCTCCTCCTCCTCCTCGCCAGGTTAAAGTCAGTGACATGTTCATCCCAACAGCCACATGGCCTTCAAACGCTGACTGACATCCACCTGCTCAGAGAAACTGCACCAGCGCTGGCTCACGCGCATGTGTATAAAAATTATGTGTGCACGCACGCAGGCATAATAATAATAATAATAATAATGTATGGAATTTATATAGCGCTGAATCTTGTAAAGCAACAAATCAAAGCGCTCAGATTTTATTACATACCACTTTAAGTCACGGCAGATTTCTCTCCGTGAAATTCGGGCTGCTCTCCCCGGGGAGAGCGGGAGAACGCGTCGCCACTTAGCGCTGCGCCACCCTTTCACCCTTTTTTTTTTTTTTTTTTTTTTTTGCAGCTGTATTTGTTTCCCTATCAGAGTGGCTTTTTTCTAAGAATTTTGCCAGGGAAAACTCTCTTGTTGCCGTGGGGTTTTTTACGTGCGCTAAATAATTACGTGTAACACACGGGACCTCGGTTTATTGTCTCATCCGAAAGACTAGCGCCCAGACCACCACTCATGGTCTAATGGATGGGGGGAAAATTTCCGGTCCAAACGGGGTACGAACCGCCGCACACTTCAGACCCGGACTTTTCGCTTTCTAGACAGGCGCGTTACCTCTAGACCACCGATCCAGGCATGTGCGGTCAGTGTCTGTGTGTGCATGCGAGGGCCACATGGGTAATTAGCTCAACCCATCTCCAGCTACAGCTGTCCTGCTGAGGTTTGTGTTCGAGAGTGGGTTGGTCAGGAACTCGTTCATACAATGATCCTAGACTAGTCCTCCTCCTTTCACCGGTCAATCGTTGCCCTTCCACGACCAAAGGGCTTATGAAGAGTTCTACAATACGTCCGAATTGTCGGTTGAATGAAGCTGTCTGTCTCTCTCTGTCTCTGTCTGTCTGTCTGTCTCTATGTGTGTGTCTCTCTCTGTGTATCTCTCTGTGTCTATCTGTCTCTCTCTCTGTGTCTCTGTCTCTCTGTCTGTCTGTCTGTCTCTCCCCGTCTCTCTCTCTCTCTCTCTCCTCTCTCTCTCTCTCTCTCTCTCTCTCTCTCTCTCCCTTGCTCTCATTCACATTACATAAATAAGCGTACATATACACGCGTGTCGCGCTCCACACACACACACACACACACACACACACACACACACACACACACACACACACACACACACACACACACACACACACACACACACACACACACACACACACACACACACGCGCGCGCGCGCGCACACACACACGAGTGCACACATATACACCCCCCCTCTCTCTCTCTCCCTCCCTCTCTCTCTCTCTCTCTCACACACACACACACGAAGGGACGGGATAGCCTAGTGGTTAATAATAATAATAATAATAATAATGATAATAAATGGAATTTATATAGCGCTGTATCTTGCACAGACAAATCAAAGCGCTTGCACTCAACTCACTCTTACACAGTCATGCAACCAATAGCAAGTAGTAGTTTAACAAGTCCAAATGTACACACACACACACACACACACACACACACACACACACACACACACACACACACACACACACACACACACACACACACACACACACCACACACACACACACACACACACACACAGTGTCATTATTTATTATGTAACTATTACTAACAAGTCCAAATGTACACACACACACACACACACACACACACACACACACACACACAGAGGTTATACACTTTGGCAGGGTGATGGGATTTTGGCTGTTGAAAGCAGGGACAGCTATGAAATGAAACAGGAGAGGAAAATCTTAGGTTTGAAACAAATATGTCTTGAGGCCTGATTTAAGTGTCACAAGGCCTTTGGCGAAGAGAGATAGGGAGGCCATTTATGGACCAGAAATAGAGAAAGAGCGACGGCCGACAGTGGATTGGCTGAATCTAGGTATTTGAAAGCACAAGGTATCTGCTGCAGAGCGAAGGGAACGAGAAGGAGTGTACAGGTGAAGGCATTCACAGAGGTAGGAGGGTGCTGTTAGAACATTGCGCTCGCAATCTGATGACTCCGGGTTCGATTCCCGTTCAAGGGGATATTTTCCCCTGGAGTTAACATCAGTGCAGACTCCACTCTCCTTAAAAGTCCTTCGGATGAGACTATAAACCGAGGCGCCGTGTTCGCAGAACATCTTGCGCACACGTTAAACCCGTTCCGCTTTTCGTAAGTGTAGGCCGTTGTGTGCCGGTGGGAACAGATGACAGAATTTGCAAAACCGCATACACTCGCGGACTGGATGTAAAAAATCACATAAGTGCTTATCCATTATCCTCGATATAAAAGAATATAAAAAAAAACTCACGAACGCACGCACGCACGCACTAGCGCGCACGCACGCACACACACACACACGAGCGCGCACGCACGTACACACACACACGACGCGCACACGCACACACACACACACACACACACACACACACACACACACACACAACCACCAAAAAAACCACACACCACACGCGTGCGCGCGCGCACGCACGCGCGCACGCACGTACGCTCGCACGTGTGCACTGACACACTCGTGCACAAACACACACGCACTAGCAGGAACACCAGGTGTAGACAACAATACAGCTGTCTGTAATTCTGGGAGTTTTATTGCAATATAAAAAGCCAAACAAAAACAAAACCACCATAGACTTGTTATCATTGGAACAACATTCATCATTGACAATTCGAATAAGTTCTCTGCCCTTGAGGTTTGGCTTGCGGCACAGTGTGTGTGTGTGTGTGTGTGTGTGTGTGTGTGTGTGTGTGTGTGTGTGTGTGTGTGTGTGTGTGTGTGTTGGTGTGTGTGTGTTGGGTGTGTGTTGGTGTGTGTTGGTGTGTTGGTGTGTGTGTGGTGTTGTGTGTGTATTAATAATATAATATATATGGAATTTATATAGCGCTGAATCTTGTAAAAAAGCAAACAAATATTGGTGTGTTGGTGTGTGTGTGTGTGTTGGTTGTGTGTTTTGGTGTGTGTGTGTGTGAGTTGGTATGTGTGTGGTTGTTCGTGTGTGTGTGTGTGTGTTGTTTGTTGTGTGTGTGTGTGTGTGGTGTGTGTGTGTGTGTGTTGGTGTGTGTGTGTGTGTGTGTGTGTGTGGTGTGTGTGTGTTGGATGGTTGTGTGTTGTGTGTGTGTGTGTGTGTGTTGTGTGTGTGTGTGTGTTGGAATGTGTGTTGTGTGTTGGGTGTGTGTGTGTGTGTGGTGTGTGTGGTTGGTGTGTGGTGGTGTGTGTTGGTGTGTGTGTGTGTGTGTGTGTTTGTGTGTGTGTGTGTGTGTGGTGTTTTGGTGTGTTGTGTGTTGTGTTGTGTGTGTGTGTGTTGTGTGTGTGTGTTGGTGTGTTGTGTGTGTGTGGTGTGTTCGTGTGTGTGTGTGTGTTTGGTGTGTGTGCGTTGTTGTGAGTGTATGTGTGTGTGTGGTGGTGTGTTGTGGTGTGTGTGTTTGTGTGTGTGTGGTGTGTTCTGTGTGGTGTGAGTGGTGTGTGTGTGTGTGGTTGTGTGTGTTGTGGTTGTGTGTGTGTGTGTGTGCGTGTGTGTGTGTGTTGGTGTGTGTGTGCTGTGTGAATGTGTGTGTGTGTGTGTGTTGGTGTGCTCTGTGTTGTGTGGTGTTGTGTGTTCACCGGCTGTGAATGATGTACATTTGACAATTATGGATATAAAGTCGCTGTGATATGCTTCGGTGGGCTGTTTCGACTGTCACCGCGATACTATTGTACATGTGAACATATATGCAGTAAAAATACAAAGCGAAAATGAAAAATAGTCTCGAGCTATGAGCACCAGCATTTCTTCGCGGAAGGGCTCCGCATTACTCACCAGTATATCGTAGAGAACAAATACAACAAAACATAAAACAAATAAAAACAGGGCCGCTCCTTTGCGAACGCTTCCAGGAGCACTATGCCTGAATTTCGCGAAAATTGCTTGACTGATGCGTATAAGACATACAATACAACAACAATACAATACAATACATACAATACGATATATCTCCTTTCTTCGAACGCTCAAACAGCACTACATGTCTGTCAATGCGCGAAAATGCGTTGCTCCGTTAAGCGCCTGACAAGTCAGGCCCGCATCCGATTCAGCGAGGAAGAGAATTACATTACAATTGAGTATAATACAATACAACACATCACAGCACAGCACGATGCAATAAAATACAAAAGAATACAACAGAACACAATACAATATAGCCTAATTCAGCGCAATACACTGTAATGCAATTCAATACAATATAAGACAATACGATACGAAACCATATACAATACAACATACAGCAAACACATTTTTATATCATTCATTATTTGTTCCCTTTCCCCATCTCCAAATTCCGATTCACAAGCAGCAAAACACACACACACACACACTCCAACAACTCGCGGCCATCTTTGAACTGTCATCTCCGTAAACATCTCTATACAGATGGAGAGAGAGAGAGAGAGTGAGTGAGAGAGAAGAAGGAGAGAGAGAGAGAGAGAGAGAGAGAGAGAGAGAGAGAAGGAGAGAGAGAGGAGAGAGAGGAGAGAGAGAGAAGAGAGAGAGAGAGGGAAAGAGAGAGCAGAGAGAAAGAGAGGAGAGAAAGAGAGAGAAAGAGAGAGGAAAGAGAGAGTGAGAGAGAGAGAGAGGAGGAGAAGAGAGAGGAGGAGAGAGAGAGAGAGAGGAGAGAGGAGAGAGAGAGAGAGAGAGAGAGAGAGAGAGAGAGAGAGGAGAGAGAGAGAGAGAGAGAGAGAGAGAGAGAGAGAGAGAGAGAGAAAAGAGAGAGCGAGAGAGAGAGGGAGAGAGGGAAAGAGAGAGATCATCCAGTCAAAAATTAACCCATCTCCAGGCAGACCTGACCCTATTTTTCATGGGGGCACACCTTTCCCTGAGATCACCGGTGTCCAGCAGCGCCAGACAGTAAGTAAGCAGGTAGTGAGGGGCATGTTGTTAGTTCAGTTTTGCCGTCAGGGGAGGGGCAGGCAGGGACGTTGTTAGTTCAGTTTTGCCGTCAGGGGAGGGGCAGGCAGGGACGTTGTTAGTTCAGTTTTGCGGTCAGCGCCAGACAGTAAGCAGGCAGGTAGTGAGGGGCATGTTGTTAGTTCAGTTTTGCCGTCAGCGCCAGACAGTAAGCAGGCTGGTAGTGAGGGGCATGTTGTTAGTTCAGTTTTGCCGTCAGCGCCAGCACCAGCAGCGCGACAGCCAGAGTGAGGAGAGGTCTGGGGCAGTGCGCGTCTGCTCCGTCAATGGTGAAGGCTGCAACAAGCCGCAGTCCAGCCTTAACTTGTGCTCCCATTTTTAAACTCTTTTTCCCCTCCTATTAAACTCATATGCACTTATGGGACTTACCATTGCATTCCTCCCCCCAAAAAACAACAACACCCAAACAAACCCACAAAGAAACAACAACAAACCAATAACACACACACACACACACACACACACACCACACACACACACACACACACACACACACACACACACACACACACACACACACACACACAAAAAACAACAACAACAACAACACAATCAAATAGAACACAACCTTGTTTTGTGAAAAAACACCCCAATTAGCTCCTGATTTACAAGTCATAGAATTTTTGCACAGATTTTGGTAGGTTTGATTGATTTATTTTTTTTAAAAAAGGAAACGCTGTACCCCTTCAGTCTTTGGTTTATTCTTTTTTTTATTCTGTTATAACGAGGATAATGGAACAAGCACTTATGTGATTTTTTTTACACCCAGTCCCCATGTGTATGCAGTTTTGTAAATGTTGTCATCTGTTCCCACCGGCACATAATGGCCTACTCACGGGGACTAGATGTAAAAAAGCACATGAGTGCTTATTCTATTATCCTCGATATAAAAGAATAAATAAATAAATAAAATAAATACTCTTACGAAAAGCGGAACAGGATTTAACGTGTGCGCAAGATGTTCTGCGTGCGGGGGCCTCGGTTTATAGTCTCATCCGAAGGACTTTTGGGGAGAGTGGAATCTGCACTGATGTTAACTCCAGGGGAAAGTATCCCCTTGAACGGGAATCGAAGCCGGGTCGTCAGATTGCGAGCGCAATGTTCTAACTACTAGGCTACCCCCCCCCCCCCCCCCCCCCCCCCCCCCTGTTTAGTTTTGTTAGCCTCATAGCTACAATACGTATGCGCGGGGGTCAACACTGTGGGAACACAAACAATTCTCATTTGATGATCGTTATTTTCCAACTTTCTCAGAGTGACTCCCTGGTATTGCTGTCCTGATCTCAATTACAGAATCAACTACCCAGTGCATTATTGTCAAACTTAAGGAAAAGTTATGTGAAAATCAGGAAACATTTTTTTCTGACTAGCAATCTGCACAAGATCCTACTTGACCCGGAAGCTAAAGCTAGAGTGTGACCCAGCTGATGGGCCATTGTTGGGGTCGGGTCATTGAAAATGAGTTTGCTAATTGTTTGTGAGTGAATGAGTAGTGCATGTGTGTGTGTGTGTGTGTGTGTGTGTGTGTTCGTTTCATCGTCTGTCCACTGGTCAGCGATTTTAGACAGGACTTAGGGAAGTGGGTGGGGGGGGGGGGGGGTGAAGAGAGGCAAGTATGAGTGTGTTTGTTTGTGAAGTTGAATACAGGGGGAAAAATCCCCCAAGCCCCACCATATTTCAGCCAGGAGAAACTCATTGATTCTCCATACAAAATAAAACACAGGAAATAGCACAGCTGCCAAGGATTAAATTCTGACGTGCAGAGTGACAGCTAGCCAGTTTGCATACATATACTTACAATTATAACGATGGATATTAGCGAGGGTGGGAAACAATGAATCAGTGCCTCCCCAACTGACCTTAGCTACCCCTCCCTCCCTCCCTGTACCTACACCCACCGCCAGCTACCCCTCTACTCTGCACTCCCTTCCCCTCCCCACCCTCTGCATTCCCCTCCCAAGCTACCCCCACCCCAAACCTATCTTCCTCCCCCCCTCCTCTGCTCCCCACCCACCTCTATTTCCCTCTCCTCCCCACCAAGTTACCCCTCCTTCCCTCCCTCCTTTCCGAGCTTCCCCTTTCCCAAAATAAAATTGTAAAAATAAAAGCACAAACATGGGAAGATAGGCAACACATCTCCTCCAAACTTCAGAGGATTAGAAGTTAGGGGTGATCCTCATAAAGATCACAAATTCCTATAGCCTCCCTCCCTACCTGCATGCACGCCCGTAAGTATGTGTGTGCGGACGTACGTGCGTGTTAATTTTTGGATGCGTGCGGGCATGTGTGTGTGTGTGTGTGTGTGTGTGTGTGTGTGTGTATGTGCTTTATTCTTGTGTGTGTGTGTGTGTGTGTGTGTGTGTGTGTGTGTGTGTGTGTGTGTGTGTGTGTGTGTATTTGCTTTATTCTTTTATTTCGAGGATGATGAAATAAGCGCTCATGTGCTTTTTATTCACATCCAGTCCCCGTGTGTATGCAGTTTCGTCAATTTTGTCATCCGTTCCCCACCAGCACACAATGGCCTACTCTTCCGAAAAAGCGGAACGGGATTTTAACGTGTGCGCAAGATGTTCTGCGTGCGTCCGCACACGGGACCTCGAGTGTTTATAGTCTTATCCGAAGGACGTGTGTGTGTGTGTGTGTGTATGTGTGTGTGTGTGTGTGTGTGTGTGTGTGTGTGTGTGTGTGTGCGTGCGTGTGTGTGTGTGTGTGTGTGTGTGTGTGTGTGTTGTGTTGTGTGTGTATGTGTGCACGTACGCGCGCGCGCGCGCGTGTGTGTGTGCGTGTGTGTGTGCGCGCACTTACGGCAGTGTCCAGCCTTGGCTTCGGCCACAATGCTGTCTATGGCGATCTTGAGGTCCTTGGCGCTCTCTCCTGTACACTGCTGTCGCAACAAGCAGTGGTAGAAGTCGTCCGTCACCCTGACCAACAACAACAGCAGCAGCAGAACGCTACCATCACATCACATTACACTGCACAAGCCCTGAAGGCGAAATGCGGCTACCTTCATGATGGGCAACGCCTTCCCCCCTCCCCCTCCCCCCCACCTCACCTCCAAGAAAACTACGCAACAATCTCACCATACGCAACAATCTCACCATTGGTGAACCTCGGCGCTCTAACCGAGAAAGGACTGTAGAAACGAAGCCCATGAGTGGTATTTTCCATTAGCCTCGAAATGAAAGAATAAAATAGTTAAATAAATAAATAAATAAATACATGAAAGAATAAAAAGAATGACTGTGCATAGCATCGTGACTGTTGCCCGACATCACGCTTTATGACGTTATAATTATTGCGTGACGTCATAGTGTGTCCTGTTACGTCCGCGCACGGTGGTATCACGTCACTTCAAATCCAAAACACGTTGTGCTGCTCTCAAAATCACGTCACGAAAGATCACGTCATATCATACCACGTCACACCACCAAGTCATGTGATGCTACATGACGTCATATTACATCACGTCACACGGGGGACGGGATAGCCTAGTGGTTAGAACATTGCGCTCGCAATCTGACGACCTGGCTTCGATTCCCGTTCAAGGGGATATTTTCCCCTGGAGTTAACATCAGTGCCGACTCCACTCTCCCAAAAAGTCCTTCGGATGAGACTATAAACCGAGGCCCCGTGTGCGAACGCACGCAGAACATCTTGCGCACACGTTAAATCCTGTTCAGCTATTCGTAAGAGTAGGCCATTTTGTTCTGATGGGAACAGATGACAAAAATTGACGAAACCGCATACACACGGGGACTGGATGTAAAAAAAGCACATAAGTGCTTGTTCCGTTATCTTCGATATAAAGA
>CM054158.1:7971415-7976415 GCA_028751875.1 Rapana venosa
GTGCTGTGGTGTTGTGTAGTGCTGTGTTGTAGTGTTGTAGTGTTGTGTTGTGTGTTGTTAGTGTTGTGTTGTGTTGTGTAGACAGGAGATGTAGTTGTTGGTCACCCTGGGGGAGCAGAGAGGGGGTGATGTAGTGCTGTGGTGTTGTGTTGTGTTGTGTTGTGTTGTAGTGTTGTGTTGTGTTGTGTAGACAGGAGATGTAGTTGTTGGTCACCCTGGATCAGAGAGGGGGTGATGTAGTGCTGTGGTGTTATGTTGTGTTGTGTTGTGTTGTAGTGTTGTGTTGTGTTGTGTAGACAGGAGATGTAGTTGTTGTCACCCTGGGATCAGAGAGGGGGTGATGTAGTGCTGTGGTGTTGTGTTGTGTTGTGTTGTGTTGTAGTGTTGTGTTGTGTTGTGTAGACAGGAGATGTAGTTGTTGGTCACCCTGGGAGCAGAGAGCAGGGGGTGTAGTGCTGTGGTGTGGTGTTGTTGTTGTGTTGTGTTGTGTTGTGTTGTGTTGTAGTGTTGTGTTGTGTTGACAGGAGATGTAGTTGTTGGTCACCCTGGGGGAGCAGAGAGGGGGGGTGTAGTGCTGTGGTGTGGTGTTGTTGTGGTGTTGTGTTTGTGTTGTGTTGACAGGAGATGTAGTTGTTGGTCAGCCTGGGGGGAGGGGGCAGCAGAGAGGGGTGTAGTGCTGTGGTGTGGTGTTGTGTTGTGTTGTGGTGTTGTGTTGTGTTGTGTTGTAGTGTTGTGCTGTGTTGTAGTGTGTTGTGTTGTAGTGTTGTGTTGTGTTGTAGTGTATTGTTGTGTTGTGTTGTACTGTGCAGACAGGAGATGTAACTGTGTTGTGTTGTATTGTTTTGTGTTGTTGTGTTGTAGTGTTGTGTTGAGTTGTGTCGTGTTGTACTGTGCTGTGTTTGTTTGTACTGTGCTGGTGTTGTACTGTGCTGTGTTGTGTTGTGTTGTACTTGTGCTGTGTTGTGTTGTACTGTGCTGTGTTGTACTGTGCTGTGTTGTACTGTACTGTGCTGTGCTGTGTCGTACTGTGCTGTGCTGTGCTGTGTTGTACTGTGCTGTGTTGTACTGTACTGTGCTGTGTTGTGTTGTGTTGTACTGTGCTGTGTTGTGTTGTGTGTTACTGTGCAGACAGGAGATGTTGGTCACCCAGGTGGTATATATATATACACACAGCATGCAGACAACCTGACTGTGTCTTCTTCAGCACTCTTCGAGTCCCGTTGTTTTATATTGTGTTGTGCTGTGCTGTGTTGTGCCGTGCCGTGCCGTGTTGTGCTGTGCTGTGTTGTGCTGTGCTGTGTTGTGTTGTAGTGGTGCTGTGTTGCGCTGTGCTGTGTTGTGCTGTGCTGTGTTGTGCTGTGCTGTGATGTGTCGTGTTGTGCTGTGCTGTGCTGTGTTGTGTTGTGTAGTGTTGTGCTGTGTTGTTTTGCATTGCTCAGACAGGAGATGTAGTTGTTGGTCATCCTGTGGTATGTAAATAATATTTACAGCATGCAGACAACATGCATGTCTTGTTCAGCGGTGCTGAGGTCCGTTGTGTTGTGTTGTGTCGTGTTGTGTTGTGTCGTGTTGTGTTGTGTTGTATTGTGTTGTGTTGTCGTGTTGTTGTATTGTGTTGTATTGTGTTGTGTCGTGTTGTGTCGTGTTGTGTCGTGGTGTGTTGTATTGCGCTGTGTTGTGTTGTATTGCGCTGTGTTGTGTTGTATTGCGCTGTGTTGTGTTGTGTTGTATTGCGCTGTGTTGTGTTGTGTTGTATTGCGCTGTGTTGTGTTGTATGCGCTGTGTTGTGTTGTATTGTGTGAATTGTGTTGCTTTGTTGTAGTACATTGTGTTGTGGTATTGTATTGCATTGTGTTTTGTTGTATGGTAGTTTAGTGTATAACACTGCGTTGTGGTGTATTGTGTTCTGTTGTATAGTATTGTGTTGAACTGTGTGGTATTGTGTTGCATTGTGTTGCATTGTATTGCGTTGTATTGCTTTGTATTATATTGTATTGTCTTGCATACTATTTTCAGACGCAACAAACTTGCATGAAATTCGGGTTGCTCTCCCTGGGGAAAGCATGTCGCCACAAGAGCAGCGCCACCTCTTTTTTTCCCCCCTAAAGATAATTCTACTGTCTGCATGTGTATTTGTTCCCTATCAGAGTGACTTTCTTCAACAGAATTTTGCCAGGGACAACTCTTGTTCCCGAAAGTTCTTTTGCTGTGGGTTCTTTTACGTGCGCCGAATGCGTGTGGCACGTGGGACATCTGTTTATCGCCTCATCCGGAAGACTAGCACCCTGACCACCACTCAATGTCTGTTGGATGGGGCAGAAACGGGGATCGAACCCCTGCTTCTCGCTGTCGAGGCAGGTGCGTTGCCTCTAGACCACCGATCTACCGATATGGTATCTTGATTTCTGTCTTGGTTTCCAAGGGTGACAAAGAGGCCGTCACACACTGTGCTTTTTATCTGTCCGCTGCCATAAATAGGGACTCTAGTGATGACATTCGAAATTAGAGGAGACAACGCACCCTCTCCAAGCAAAGAAAAAGATAGTACACACACACTGTGTGATTTCACGTTGATGGTAAAAGCATGCCTAACAAGATGAGACTGTTGATGCCGCATGCATACAGTCACATAGTCAACAAAGAAACGCTGACAGTTTATTAACACACATAATATGTATATTATGACATATAATTATATATATATATATATATATATATATATATATATGTGTGTGTGTGTGTGTGTGTGTGTGTGTGTGTATATATTATAGCTAAGTAAAATAGAAAGGGATGTAGGAGAGAGACAGACAGACAGACAGACAGAGACGGACAGACAGACAGAGACAGAATGAACGATGGGTCCTTAATTTTCAAGAGAGAGAGGGAGAGAGAGACAGAGACACAGAGAGAGAGAAAGGGGGGGGGCTTATTTTTTAAGAGAGAGAGACGGAGAGAGACACACAGACACACAGAATGAATGAATGAACAAGGGGTCTTTATTTTTCAAGAGAGAGAGAGAGAGAGAGAGAGAGAGAAGAGAGAGAGAGAGAGAGAGAGAGAGAGAGAGAGAGAGAGAGAGAGAGAGAGACAGACAGACAGACAGAGAGAGAGACAGACAGAGAAACAGACAGAGAGAGAGACAGACAAACAGGCAGACAGACAGAGAAACAGACAGAGAGAGAGAGAGATAGAGAGAAAGAGAAAAATCCCAGCTGGGATGGAATGGAATGGACAGCAGCTGAGAGCACCTGGAGGTGTGTGTGTGTGTGTGTTGGGGGGGGGGGGGGGGGGGGCAGTGACAGCTGTGTATGCATGTACAGAATGATGTCTGTTCAGCGACAATGGGGGCAGTGACAGCTGTGTATACATGTACAGAATGATGTCTGTTCAGCGACAATGGGGGCAGTGACAGCTGTGTATACATGTACAGAATGATGTCTGTTCAGCGACAATGGGGGCAGTGACAGCTGTGTATACATGTACAGAATGATGTCTGTCAGCGACAATGGGGGCAGTGACAGCTGTGTATGTATGTACAGAATGATGTCTGTCAGCGACAATGGGGGTAGTGGCAGCTGTGTCTGTATGTATGTACAGAATGATGTCTGTCAGCGACAATGGGGGCAGTGACAGCTGTGTATGTATGTACAGAATGATGTCTGTCAGCGACAATGGGGGCAGTGACAGCTGTGTATGTATGCATGTACAGAATGATGTCTGTTCAGCGACAATGGGGGCAGTGACAGCTGTGTATGTATGTATGTACAGAATGATGTCTGTCAGCGACAATGGGGGCAGTGACAGCTGTGTATGTATGTACAGAATGATGTCTGTCAGCGACAATGGGGGCAGTGACAGCTGTGTATGTATGTACAGAATGATGTCTGTTCAGCGACAATGGAGGCAGTGACAGCTGTGTATGTATGTATGTACAGAATGATGTCTGTCAGCGACAATGGGGGCAGTGACAGCTGTGTATGTATGTATGTACAGAATGATGTCTGTCAGCGACAATGGGGGCAGTGACAGCTGTGTATGTATGTATTTATTTATTTATTTATTTTTTATTTATACCACTTTAAGTCACGAGATTTCTTTGCGTGAAATTTGGGCTGCTCTCCCCGGGGAGAGCACGTCGCCACAAGAGCAGCGCCACCCTTTTTTTTTTCTTTTTTTTTTTTTTTGGTCTGCAACTGTATTTCTTTCCCTATCAGAGTGGCTTTTTTCTAAGAATTTTGCCAGGACAACTCTCTTGTTGCCGTGGGTTCTTTTCGTGCGCTGCATAATTTTCTGTAACACACGGGACCTCGGTTTATCGTCTCATCCGAAAGACTAGCGCCCAGACCACCACTCATGGTCTAATGATGGGGAAAAGTTTCGGGCCCAGACGGGATACGAAACCACTGCACACTTCCGACCCGGACTTTTCGCTTCTTAACAGGCGCGTTACCTCTAGACCACCGATCCACCATGCATGGGCACTCACATGCACAGGGCATCAGCGTGGCCGGGGTGCGGGCAGGCATCCTGATAGACTTTCTTGCAGTGCTCGAGCCTGCTGACAGGTGCCCTGAACACTGACCACGAGCCTGGGCATCATACCAACGGACAAGCATCCATAACATACTTAGCATAACATAGCATCCATAACATGCATGATAACTCACATACAAGCATAACAACATCACATCACATAGCATCACATAACTTTCACATCAACATAACATAGCACTAACATACATAACATAGCATACCATAACATAACATAGCATCACATCACATCACATAGCATAACATAACATCACATCACATAGCATCACATAACTTCACATCACATACCATAACATAGCATAACATAACATAACATAGCATACATAGCATACCATAACATAACATAGCATCACCTCACATCACATAGCATAACATAACATCACATCACATAGCATCACATAACTTCACATAGCATAACATAGCATAACATAACATAGCATAACATCACA
>CM054158.1:7981415-7986415 GCA_028751875.1 Rapana venosa
AGCGTCGAGCGTGGTTACCAGTTGGATGGGTGACCGTTTGCGCGCCTTTGCTTCAGTACAGTTCCCCCAGTTCCCCCAGCTGTAAATGGGTACCTGCCCTCTTTAGGGTCAGGGAAGGTAAAGCAGCGAGGGAGAGGAGATGGGCGCCGCCCTCAATATGCTGGCCCTAGAGAAGTGAGGTCTCTGACGCCTCGCTCCCCTACGACCTTATAGGTTATGGGACACCTTTACCTTTTACCAAAACAGTCACATACGCAAAATGTCCCCCTTCGTGTACCTCAGAGCTCTAGCCAAGAACCAAAATATAGTATAGTAGGGCATTGTATTGTATTGTATTGTACTGTATTGCATTGCATTGCATTGTATTGCATTGTATAGTATTGCATTGCATTGTATTGCGTTGTATTGCATTGTATTGCATTGTATAGTATTGCATTGCATTGCATTGTATTGTATTGTATTGTATTGTATTGCATTGCATTTTATTGCATTGTATTGTGCTGTATTGCATTGCAGTGTATTGTATTGTGCTGTATTGCATTGCATTGTATTGTATTGCATTGCATTGTATTGCCTTGTATAGTATAGTATTGCATTGTATTGTATTGCATTGTATTGCATTGCATTGTATTACATTGTATTGCATTGCATTGTATTGTACTGTATTGCATTGCATTGTATTGTATTGCATTGCATTGTATTGCCTTGTATAGTATAGTATTGCATTGTATTGTATTGCATTGTATTGCATTGCATTGTATTACATTGTATTGCATTGCATTGTATTGTACTGTATTGCATTGCATTGTATTATATTGCATTGCATTGTATTACCTTGTATAGTATTGTATTGCATTGTATTGTATTGCATTGCGTTGCATTTTATTGCATTGCATTGCATTGTATTGCATTGCGTTGCATTGTATTGCATTGCATTTATTGTATTGTATTGTACTGTATTGTATTGTATTGCATTGTATTGTACTGTATTGTATTGCATTGTATTGTATTGCATTGCACTGTATTGTATTGCACTGTATTGTATTGTATCGCATTGTATTATATTGTACTGTATTGTATTGTACTGTATTGTGTTGCATTATATTGTATTGTATTGCATTGCATAGTATTGTATTGTACTTTATTGTACTGTATTGTATAGTACTGTATTGTAATGCATTGTATTGTACTTTATTGTACTGTATTATATTGTACTGTATTGTATTGTACTTTATTGTACTGTATTGTATAGTATTGTACTGTATTGCATTCCTTTGCATTGTATTGTACTGTATTGTATTGTACTACATTATATTGCATTGTATTGTACTGTATTGTATTGTACTATATTATATTGCATTGTACCGCATTGTATTGTATACTACTTTAAGTCACGCAGATTTCTCTGCATGAAATTCGGGCTGCTCTCCTTGGGGAAAGCGCGTAGCCACAAGAGCAGCTCCGCCATACAAAAATAAAATCACGTCTGCATGTGCCTCTGTTTTCCTATGAGGGTTGTTTTTTTCATACAGAATTTTGCCAGGGAGAACTCTCTTGTTGCAGTGGGATCTTGTCTTGTTTACACGTGTGCTAAATACGTGTTGCACACATGAGACCTCGGTTTATTGATTCATATGTAAGACTTGTACTCAGACCACCACTCAAGGTTTAGTAAAAAAGGTAAAGGTATCCCATAACCTATGCGGTTGTAGGTGAACGAGGCGTCAGAGACCTCACTTCTCTAGG
This sequence comes from Rapana venosa, assembly GCA_028751875.1. NCBI lineage: Eukaryota > Metazoa > Mollusca > Gastropoda > Neogastropoda > Muricidae > Rapana > Rapana venosa. Next base: position 7,983,162 of record CM054158.1, read on the forward strand.
GGACAGCATTTTGAGGGCGGCGCCCATCTCCTCTCCCTCGCTGCTTTACCTTCCCTGACCCTAAAGAGGGCAGGTACCCATTTACAGCTGGGTGAACTGGGGGATTGTACTGAAGCCAAGGCGCGCGAACGATCACCCATCCAAGTGGTAACCACGCTTGACGCTGCTTAACATTGGCCGGGGGAAAGCGAGTGTTCTGACCACTGGGCTAACTATCCCGTCCAGTAGACAGGGGAAGTTCGGCTCAGCGGAGATCAAACTGACAGCTTTTGCTTTCTGGGCACGTGCGCTCCTTCAAGACCACCGATGTACAATGGAACGTCTTCAGTGGGTCACCTGCACCTGTCCTGTGCCAAACATGGATCATCTGCACCTGTCCTGTGCCAAGCATGGATCTGCAGGTCATCTGCAGGTCATCTGCACCTGTCCTGTGCCAAGCATGATCTACAGGTCATCTGCACCTGTCCTGTGGTCAATACGACAGTGGATCCTCTGCCATTGTTCACCTGTCCTCTGTACAGAGGGGACGGTGGTCCGCGGGTAGTGCGGTCATCTTGAGAGAAGGCGTTCGTGGGTTCGATTCCCGTGTCAACCCGAGTTAACACACGATCTGCAAGACCTCCAGTTGGGGTCTGGGTGCTAGTCTTTCGGAGGAAACAATGAACCGTGGTCCCGTTTGTATCACACATTTAGCGTGCGTAAAAGAACCCTCCGCATCCAGAGAGGTGTCCTTGGCAAAATTCGGTGGCAATAATAATAATAATAATAATAAATGGAATTTATATAGTGCTGAATCTTGTAAAGCAACAAATCAAAGCGCTATAGGGACACACACACACACACACACACACACACACACACACACACACACACACACACACACACACACACACACACACACACACACACACACACAACACACACACACACACACACACACACACACACACACACAACACACACACACACACACAACACACACACACACACACACAACACACACACACACACACACACACACACACACACACACACACACACACACACACACACACACACTTTAGTTAGATACTATTGATCAAGGGTTTTTTGTTCTTAGATAGATGGCTATCTATCTATCTATCTATCTATCTATTTATCTATCTATCTATCTATCTATCTATCTATCTATCTATCTATCTATCTATCTATCTATCTATCTATCTATCTATCTATCTATCTATCTATCTATCTATCTATTTATCTATCTATCTATCCATCCATCCATCCATCCATCCATCCATCATCTATCTATCTATCTATCTATCTATCTATCTATCTATCTATCTATCTATCTATCTATCTATCTATCTATCTATCTATCTATCTATCTATCTATTCTATCTATCTATCTATCTATCATCATCATTATCCTATCTATCATCCATCCATCCATCCATCATCCTCATCTATCTATCTATCTATCTATCTATCTATCTATCTATCTATCTATCTATCTATCTATCTATCTATCTATCTATCTATCTATCTATCTATCTATCTATCTATCTATCTAAATCGATATAGATATATAGTCTAAGTCTATAGAACAACGGTCAAAATAGAAGGCGGTCTTACTGCAGCACTTATCTGTCAGCATATGGTGTCCACATGATTGCGCACGTGTGAGGTGTCCTTAAATGGATTCCTTGTCCCTAATTGAACTAAGACCTTCAACTGCACGAACCCTATCCAAAGGTAACTGCAAAACATTTTAAAAACTTCTCAGCAGCTCCTTTATTATCAACACACTCAAAAACACGACCCTGAAGAATGGCAATAACAGGATATTCTTCTTCTTCTTCTTCGCAATTCTTCTTCGTCTAACGCTCAGACAGCGACTATTGTTGTCTGTGATATGAGCGAAAATGCGTCATGCTGCCGTTAGGCGCCTGAAAAGTCAGGCCCAGCGCATCCGACTTCGGCATAAGAGAGAATTGTTATCTTGTCAGTCTTCCTGGAAAAAAAGGCAGGAGAATGGACCAAGAAGGCAGAACATAGACAAGGAGGAGGTGACAGGAAGGAAAGGAACAAGGCAGAAACAAAGAGAGGGAGAGAAAAGAGGAAATTTCTAGCACAGAATTTCCAGAAGGTGGGGGATGCAATTTATACTGACAGGTCCCCGGCATCCCCACGGGGGAAAATGATATCATATCAAAAAACAACCTCAGTGAAGACTGCGAATGTAAAACGAGTACTCCCTGACTTTCCCGGGGAAAAAATCTGTTAATTCATTGACCGATTCTCACGCTCGCACCGACAACAGGAATTATCATCAGATTTGGAATCGTCTGTGTGGCGATGTGCAGTGTGTGCATGGGTAGCAGCCCCATTAACGGGGGAAGAAGGAAAGGTGAAGGTCAGTGTCCACAGGAAGTGGCCAGACTGGGGCAGGAGGAGTTTTTATCTCCCTTGAGCCTGTCCACTTTAGGACAACAACCACTTTAGGACACACCACAGGGGTCTGGATGTCATTGCTTATCGGTTGTTGCTCTGAATAAAGGACATGGAATACAGCCATTTAAGCCTATTTTTTTATTTTTATTCATTTTATACCATTTTAAGTCAAGGCAGATTTCTCTGTGTGAAATTCGCTCTGCTCTGCCCAGGAAAAGTGCGTCGCCACAAGAGCAGCGCCACCCCTTTTTTGTGTCTTTTACCTGTCTGCAACTGTATTGGTTTTCCCCATCAGAGTGGCTTTTTACCACAGAATTTTGCCAGGGAAAACTCTCTTGTTGCCGTGGGTTCTTCTTTTACGTGCGCTAAACAATTATGTGTAACACACGGGACCTCGGTTTATCGTCTCATCCGAAAGACTAGCACCCAGACCCCCCACTCATGGTCTCATGGATGGATGAGGGGAAAGTTTCTGACCCAAAAAGGGATCGAACCCCCACACATCATTTCGCTTTCTGGGCAGGTGCGTTACCTTTAGACCACCGATGCACATTTGACCACAGAATGACTAGACACACAGTGGGCTATCAAGCCAGTGTACTGTTCCCCTGGGGACGGCCTTGTCCCCTGTGCAAACGACATGTCGTGCACAGTGAAAAGACAGAAGCAACACAACACCGCCACCCCAAAGAAAGGAAGCAGGCAACCAAACGAAAACTACACGAGCAGCGCTGCATTAGCCATGATTGAAGCGAATTGTAGTGAATTGCGTTGAATTGTATGGGATTGTTTTCCGTTTTGTTGATTTGTATTGTACC
>CM054158.1:7993915-7998915 GCA_028751875.1 Rapana venosa
AGCGCTTGCACTCAATCATTTACAGGCATGCAACTCTCCTTAAACATAATGAACAACAGATTTCAAAACCATGCGCGCGCACGCATGCACGCACACACACGCGCGCGCACGCACGCACGCACGCACGCACGCACGCACGCACGCACGCACGCACGCACGCACACACACACACACACACACACACACATACACACACTCGGAACAACACTTAGAAGGTGAAAGATGCTGTTGAAAATTAGGGACAGATATTTGGGGGGAAAGTCTCAGGTAGGAAATAAGTGTGTTTTGAGGCTGGATTTGAAGGTATCAAGTGAAGGCTTTTGTCGAAGTGAAAGAGGGAGGTCATTCCAGGTGGATGGACCAGAAACAGAGAAGGAGCGACGGCCAACAGTGGTTTGTTTGAATCTGGGTGTTCGAAAGCACAAAGTATCTGCGGCTGAACGAAGGGAACGGGATGGAGTGTACAGATGAAGACAGTTACAGAGATAAGGGGGTGCAGATTTGTGGAGACATTTGAAACAGAGGGTATTAATTTTATACTCCAGTCTTTGTGAGACAGGCAGCCAGTGAAGAGATCGCAGAAGAGGAGTGATGTGTTCAGATTTTTTCTTTCTAGGACCAGTCGAGCTGCAGAGTTTTGTATGCGTTGAAGAGAGTGGATAGATGATGCTGGAAGGCCAGCCAAAAGAGAATTACAGTAGTCTAAACGTGAAAGAATGAGAGATGTGAGAAGCTTGGAAGTTGCATCAGTGGGCAGATACTTGCGAATCGCGCTTATGCGCCGTAATTGATAGTAGCAAGACTGGCAGGTCTGGGTGATGGATTTTTTCATAGAGAGTGTGTTGTCAAGATCTACTTTTCTGTCCATTTGTCCTTTTAAAATTTTTTATTTTTTAAAGAATTAGCCCTTGAATTCATTCCGTTTTACCTCATCTTCTGCTACTTTCTGTTGTTTTGTCTTAAAAATGCGTTTTATTTTTGCTAGTTGACGCCACGTTGGTTTTGATTTTTAAAAATAATTTTCTTCTTTTCTGCCAGAACGGGAGTTTTTGCCCGCCGCGTCCTGTCTTCCGGTTACAGCTCACGAACTTCCGGTACAGGTCACGGAGCCCCTGGCTCCGCCATATTGGTCTATCCCCGCTCCTCCGACGTCACCACACAGTAGGTCTTCTTTTGTTGTTGTCATCAGGTTCGTTAGATGCTAAATGGAATAGTGAGTTGATGGTTGGTGATTTGTTATTTATCAAGATAGTTGTCTGCTTGTTTAGGGAATGGGATAGCTCAGTGGTCAGAGCACTCGCTTTCCCCAGCCAAGTTAAGTAGCATCGAGCGTGGTTACCACTTGGATGGGTGACCGTTTGCACGCCTTGGCTTCAGTACAGTTCCCCCAGTTCCCCCAGCTGTAAATGGGTACCTGCCCTCTTCAGGGTCAGGGAAGGTAAAGCAGCGAGGGAGAGGAGATGGGCGCCGCCCTCACTATGCTGGCCCTAGAGAAGTGAGGTCTCTGACGCCTCACCTCCTACGACCACACAGGTTATGGGAAACCTTTACCTTTACCTTTGTCTTTACCTTTACCTTTGTCTGCTTGTCAGAGCTGTGGCTGAGGAACCCAGGAAATAAAAATCAACTTGTTTCTGTAGCACAGACACCTGCATCCTTGAAAGGACCGGCACTGATCCCCTCACAAATATCCCTCTGTCCCCTTCCCCTTCTCCTTCCCCAAAAGAGATTTTGTCAGGAAAACCAAACCATCAAACTCACATTCGTTATTTTCAACTTTTAAAATATTTCATAGAAAGCTAGTGCTTTCTTACAAACAAGAAAAGAACATGAAAAGGAATTTTTTTGCTTGATTGTTAAGTGTTTAGTCTAATCAATCAGTCAATCAATCCAACAAAAACTGTACCACATCTTCATAGACTTTAAAAAGACGTTCGACCGTGTATAGCATGACGCATTATGGGCCACAATGAAAAAGTACAACATGGGACAAAAGATCATTCCGACCATCAAAGAGCTATACACAAAAGCCACCAGTGCAGTGCTTGTCCAAGGCACAGTTGGAGAATGGTTTCGTACCTCAGTGGGAGGCAGTCAAGTCTGTCTCCTATCGCCGACACTGTTCAATGTCTTCCTTTTAGCGCATAATCACTGATGCTTTAGAAGATCACAAGGGCACAGTCAGTATTGGAGGGCGGACAATCACCAACCTTAGGTTTGCCGATGACATCGACAGACTTGCAGGAAATGAACAGGAACTAGTCAACCTAGTTTACCATCTGGACAAAACATCCTCCAGATACACATGGAGATCAGTGCCGAGAAGACAAAACTCATGACAAACAATGCCCAGCCAATCACTACCAAGATCTCAGTCAGTGGAAAAGAACTCGAGGTTGTAGATCACTTCAAGTACCTTGGAGCTATTATTACTGATGACGGTTTAAAGACCGAAATCCTCGCAAGAGCTGCACAAACAGCAGCAGCAATGGAGAAGCTCAAGACCATCTGGATAGATCGAAACATCTCTCTCATGACCAAGGTCAAGCTACTGTATGCATTGGTCATCTCCACACATATGTGTGCATGCGAATCCTGGACATTGAATGCAGATCTACACAAGAAGATCCAGGCTTTGGAGATGAGATGCCTCAGAAGACTCTTTGGCATTTCATACATGGACCACATTACCAACAAAGAAGTTTGACAAACCATCACCCAACAAATAAAACAGTACGAAGACCTGCTGACCACAGTCAAGAAAAGGAAGCTCAGATGGTAGGGACATGTGACTAGATCAGATGGGCTGTCCAAAACCATACTGCAAGGAACAGTGCAGGGGAAGAGAAGGCGAGGCAGGCCGAAGAAGAAATGGGCAGACAACATCACTGAATGGACCGGGAAGAGCTTCTCCACAACCCAGGCACTTGCCCACAACCGCCGCAAATGGAGCCAACTGGTGCAACGTTCGTCACTGCAGTGCCCCTACGACCCTGGAGGGGGTTATGGGAGTAGACGAGATCAGATGAAATCAATCCTACAATGAATAAATCATTTGTTTGTTCGGTTATTTGTATGTCTGTAGGTCCATGCATGTTCACTACCATCCAAATAGGAGGCAGTCATGAAAATGAGTAAATCAATCAACTAACCAACCAACCAAACGAAGTTTCAATCAAGAGACTAACCAACCAGCCAACCAATTAGCCAGCCAGCCAACCATCCAAACACGAGTTTTTCATCAATCCATCTGTCCATCCATTCCATCAACCAACCAGACAAACGACCAGCCAACCAAACCAACTCACCAACCAAACCAACCAACCAACCAGCCAAAGCAGCCAACTAAACAAAAAAAACAACCAGCCCCCCAAACCCCCCCCAAAGGTTTTTTTGCCCCCTTTTAGCGTTTCCAGTTCGGGTTTTCCCTTCCTCCAAATGTGTTATTTCTGCTCAGATATAAAGATTTGAAAAACATTGTTTCGTAGGATTAAGTTCTTCAAAAATTTTTTATTTTTTTCCTCAGCTGCCAGATAAAGTTTCTTTGGTTTGAGGGGAGAACCAATCACTATCGGGTTGCCCGTCCAAATGTAATTGGTACACTGTGTTTCTTCCTTTCTGAATGGCAACTTCCCAAAGCCTCTCATCCCTCCCTGACTCCCCTTTTGGGGAAAAGGGGCAGCCGGGGGTTTAAAAGATGCGTCGGGGTTTGATTCCCGTTCAAAGGATTTTTTTTTAGAGTTAAATCAGTGCCGACCCCTTTTCCCCCCAAAATCTTCGGGTGAATATAAACCCAGGCCCGGTGTCCACGCACGCAGTACACTTGCCACACGTTAAAACCCCTTCCCCTTTTCGGAGAGTAGCCATTTGCCGGGGGAAAGGTCAAAAGCTTACAAAGGGGACTGGATTTAAAAAGCCCCAAGAGTGCTTTTTTATTACCTCGAAACCAAAGAATAAATAAATGAATTAACATTGCTGTTGTTACAGTCCTCTTTCACACACACCCCACACACCACCACAAAACAACAAACAACAAAACCCCAAAACACACCACCACACACACACACACACAACACACACACCAAAACCCCACACCACCACACACCACAATACAAAACAAACACACACACACACACACTCTACACAACAAAACTATAACACACACACCACCCACACACCCACACACACCACAAACAACACACACACACAACACACACCACACACACACACACCACCCCCACACACACACAAAAAACAACACACACACACAACCACACAAAAACACAACACACACAACACACACACCACCAACCACCCACACACAACAACACATAAAAACCCCCAACACACACAAAAACACAACCAAACACACACAACCAAACACAAACACACAAAACACACCCACAACACACAACAACACAACAACACACCACACACACACACACACACACACACACACACACACACACACACACACACACACACACACACACACACACACACACACACACACATACACCCCCCCCATACACACACACACACACATACACATACACACTTACACACACATACTACACCCACACCCACCACACCCACACACCCACACCCACCACACACACCCACACACACCCACACACCCACACCCACATACACACACACATACACACACATACACCACACCCCCCACACACCCCCACACACCCCCCCCACACCCCCCCCCCCTTAACACACCCCCCCTCACACACACACATACACACACACCACACACACACACACACACACATAAACACACACTACACACGCACACACACACGCACCCCCCCCACCACACACACGCACACTCACACACGCACACATACACGCACACACACACACTCCACTCCATAGTATTAATTTAATTGATATTGTCTTATACAACATATTATAACAATTTGACTTATATTATTAAAATGCGTGAGCATGGGTACGAATGTTTACAATGTGCGAGCGTGCGTGCGCGT
>CM054158.1:8008915-8046415 GCA_028751875.1 Rapana venosa
TGCTAGTATTTTGCTGATGAGAGGATAAACCGAGGCCCTGTGTAGCAGCAATACACATGGCTTTAACGCATGTAAAAGAACATGCAGCAACAGCAAGGGCGTTGTCTCTGGCAAACTTCAGTAGAGAAAAGGCCAGTTTCAGAGGGGAACAAAATTCATGTTTTCAGCCTGCTGGTTTGTTTGTGGTTTGTTTGTGGTTTGGTTTTGTTCGTTTGTTTGTTTTTGTTTTGTTTTGTTTTTCGTTTGTTTGTTTTTGTTTTGTTTTGTTCGTTTGTTTGTTTTTGTTTTGTTTTGTTTTGTTTCGTTTGTTTTTGTTTTGTTCGTTTGTTTTTGTTTTTATTTGTTTTGTTCGTTTTTTGCTTTGTTTTGTTTTGTTCGTTTGTTTTGTTTTGTTCGTTTGTTTTGTTTTTGTTTTGTTTTGTTTTGTTCGTTTGTTTGTTTTTGCTTTGTTTTGTTTTATTCGTTTGTTTTTGTTTTGTTTTGTTTGTTCGTTTGTTTGTTTTTGTTTTGTTTTGTTTGTTCGTTTTGTTTTTGTTTTGTTTTGTTTTGTTCGTTTGTTTGTGTTTTTTGTGTTTTAATCAGTGGGTACATGCCTGGTGCTTTTTTGAAAGATTGGCGCAACTGTCACATCTGCTGTGACTGAAAGTGTATTGAATACAATATAATACAATACAGTCAAACATTCAAACATTCCTGATCGAGAATCAGTTGGGTTTTTTTTTGGGGGGGGGGGGGGGGGGAGGATGTGTTTTTCCATCAAGCAAAGACCTACAATTTCGAAACATACTTTTAGTCAATAAAACTGTGCTTTTATTGCAAACTGTTGTTAATGAAAATGCACCTTCCAAGATTACACAAACTTTCAAAATTAACCAGCATAGACACAATCATTTGCAAGCATTTTCAAGACCCAGAAAAAAACACGTACAAATCAAGCTTCTTGCATTTAGGCAATAACTTATTGGAATAAGCTTCCCCTCCCAAAAACTTGAAATGTATCCCAAACAAAAATCAGTTTAAAATATAAATTAAAACTCATTTCATTGATAATGATAATAATGATAATAATGATAATAATAGTAGTAGTAGTAGTAGTAGCAGCAGTAGCAGTAGTAGTAGTACTACTACTACTACTACTACTAACTAGTAATAATGTATGGCATTTATGTAGCCCTGAATCTGGTAAAGTAAACAAATCAAAGCGCTCGCATTCAAATGATTCACACGCATGCAGCCGTCCACAAATATCGGGGTAAACTAATACAAAATTTACACACACGCACACACACACACACACACAGCACGCACGCACGCACGCACGCACGCACGCACGCCGCACGCACACACACACACACACACACATGCAGCTCAACACGCTTAGGTGTGGTGGAGGTGAAGGTAGCTATTGAAAAGTGTTTAGAACAAGACTTGTAAGCAAGTTTATATCTGCTTTACACACAATCCTTTTCTGTTTCACTTGAACATGACTATAGTGTGGCTTATTGTTGTAACTGAAATCAATACTATAATGTTGCATGCAGCATGTGTGTATGGGGTAGGGGTTGGGGTGGGGGGAGATGGAAGTGCCAACGATGTTATTATTGTCATTGTAAATGTTGTATCAGCCAAGCATGCACTGTCATATGTATTAATGTATAATTATTTTGTTTAGAAGTACCGAGCAGCTGATGTGGTGATTATGATGTTAGACCCCGAATACTGTGTGTGTGTGTGTGTGTGTGTGTGTGTGTGTGTTTTACTTTATTATCATGTGATGTATCCCTTAGGGCGGGGACTAGATGTAAAAAAGCACATGGGTGCTTATTCATTATCCTCGAAATAAAAGATGTTGTCATTGTCATTCTATCTCTCTCTCTCCCACAAAGAGCGTGCGCGCACGCGCACACACACACCGCTCTTTGTCTCTCTTCTCTCTCTGCGTGCGCACGCGTGCGGTTTTTGTTTATGTTTTGTTTGTTTCGTTTTTGTTTCCTTCTTAGTTTTTTATGTTTAATTTGTTTTGCTTTTTAAACTGTATATTGTCTTGATTGTGGTTTGTGGATTGTATACGTCAACGAAGAGAAATTCTGTAATTCTATAAACTGTATATTGTCGATATATATAATTATATATATATATATATATATATATATATAATATATATATATATATATATATATGAAGTCTCTCAGATTACAGAGCAAACATTTAAAAAATTGTTTTGCTTTTTTTCTTGTATTGGGTCACTTTTCTTTCTTTTCTGTTTTCTTTAAACTTCTGTTGCTGATGTTTGAGTTGGTGGGGGATGTTTTATTCATATCTATTTTGCCTGACTGCATTTTTTGGATTGCAGGCTTCATTTAATTTCGTTTTTAAATTGAAAAGCACATATGCATGCGTGGATAGGCCCAGGGGAGAGGGGAAGGGGAGGGGATGAGTGTGATTGTTGACACTTCTCTCTCTCTCTCTCTCTCTCTCTCTCTCTCTCTCTCTCAGGCTAATGGAAATAAGTTAGTGCCTAGTCTGTCAAGGTATTTCAATAATTGTGTGCTTGTGGGAAAAACGGACTCGGAGAAGAAAGGGGAGGGTGGATGTGGTCCTAAAATGTTAACGGGATGCGTTTCTACTTTTTGAATTCTTTCTCTCTTTGGGTTGTGTCTTGTTTTTCTTTTGTGTGCGTGTGGTGTCAGTATGTATGGCGGAGGGAATATTGGTGTGGGTATATTTCTGTGTTTATATAATTCAAAAATAAATTATACATTAGTTTTCTGTGCGTTTTCGTTTGTTGGTTTTTGTTGTTCTCTCTCTCTCTCTGTGGGTGCGCGCGCGAGTGTGATTGCTGTTTAAGTGTGTGTGTGCGCGCGCTCTTTGTGGGAGTAATTTTTAAATAATTTTTTTCTGCTTGATTTTTTGCTTTTTCAGCTAAAATGGTTTTTGTTTGGGTTTAAAAAAACAACAACAAATGCGTTTTGCATTCTCGGAAGATCCCCCAAACGTTTTATTGGTGCATAATTCAGAACAATATTTTCGCCAGTATGCGTTTGTGGTAAGTGCTTTCAAAAACATCCTATATAATTTTCAATAAACTACTCTCGCCGACCTAGTTTCCAAAATGCAAAGGCTAACATCTTTACCAGGCGGTGTTCTGTCTGTGGAACTGATATGTATCTCAGCACAAAAGCAGCAAACCATTCACAAATTTGACAGCAACAATAGCACTTGTGCAGGCAGCCCCACTTTCCAAAGATCCGTTATTTTAACGTGCATCTGCATGTCTTTGTGTATGTCTAATCCATGCTTTGGAGGAACTTGTATCTACACTGCCTAGGCACTGCTCGAATATGCCAAAAAGTGTTTCTTGTGCGTGTGTGTGAGTTTGTTTCAGGCATCTGATTACATCTGAATGGGTCAGACAGTCGTTAGCATGTATATGATGGACTGAGTAAGTACATTCAAATGCAAGGAAGGAGTGAGAGAATGAGTGAGAGAATGAGAGTGAGTGAGAGCGAGAGAGAGAGAGAGAGAGAGAGAGAGAGAGAGAGACATAGATAGTACAGAGTACAGAGAGGTGTATTATGCATCAGAGATCTTGTGCACATATTCTACACTTGCCAACACACCGTCACGCATAAAGGAAACTATGAACAAGGCCTTGGTCAAGTTTTTTTTTTTCGGTCTTATGAATTTTGCACGTATTTGTATTGCCTTTCATCAAGTTTTGACAATGATTTTAAAGTCACTAATTATAAAGTTCACTTTTCATTTTGTTCCATTTCAGCTGCGAGCCGGCTACCCAACCCTAACTCCAGCCTCTCTTTTTTGGCTGAAGGGGGAGGTAGGCTTTTCCCAATGCTCTGACCAGCAGTGACACAATGACCCACCCACTGACTTCTGTTTACTTTAGAAGTCTCACACCATTATTTGAAATACGGCACAAGAATGACATTCATTCCAGTATGCTTTTAAAACAAAGAAGTGACAAAAGCTTCTCGATTCCGACCATGTTATCTTTACAGCCAGAAAGCACATATGCCTTGAATAGATACGTGAAAAACATAGTCCAAGTTTAGGAAAAGAGGGCGTGGTGCCAAGCTGGTATTTTCCTCAGGGAAAGAAAGTCAAGCTGGGTAGTCATGTACCAGTGGTGTGTGCTCACCACTTGAAAAATGTAGATCTATCAATAATAAATCATGTCCTTCATTTAAAGGTGGAAAATGTGGGCATTATCTGGAATGACAACAAGCAACTAAATCAATTACACGATTTCCCAGGTAAAGCGTCTGTCATTTCAAGCCTCCAAAATAGATGTTACAATATCAAACAACAACAACAACAAAACAACCACCACCAAAAACAACAAAGTTACCAGCGTCGTGTCCTTCAATCAAGAAAGGGCAATGTTCTGTTTAGAAGAAGAGGACGGTAAGTTTTACTGGGTAACATTCCGGGGTATCATTGTGCTTGTGGTGATCCTGAGGAAGAACAAAAACACAAGCAAGTCGAGCATGGCAACATCAGGGAAATCCCCAACATTATTTTGATCCTGAGGAACAGATCAAACCAGCACATACAGCAACACGAAGAGCAAACTACAATCCTACACACTTTTACAACGGAAACTGTCAGTATGAATACACACGTCTGCTGTCAAGCATGTGGAACCTACAACTTTTAAAACAACTTGTCATTACTAATGAATAACAAACTGACATAGCAAGAACTGGGTTTACACTACGTTGAATACTCCAAATGTTACCATAAAATAAAAAAAGGATTGGTAATTTTACTTAAGAAAACTGTTCTGTATCTTTCAAATGTACATAAAAGAATGAAAATCGATGAGTAATTTTAGTAAAAGCAATGGCTTAATTACAAATTCAAAGAACACCAGAAATCTATGAAGCTGAAATCCACGATTTGCTTTGCTAACAAAGCGAGTCCAAGCAATAAGCATAATTCCATGCTGATTCAGTCTTCTTTAACGTTACCAATCGTCCACCCCACCACACTGAACCATATCTCGTAGTTTTACATAACCCAGTTTTAACAGTATACACACGTAACAAGCAAGAAAAATCTGACCAAAACAAAATCCTTCTGTACCAACAGTCATCGCAAGTGACTCAGAATAATTATCACAGCAATGAAGTTTAAAATCTACAAAATAAAAGATTCACTGTACAGAATCATCCCACTGGCATAGACATACAAATTGCACATTGCAATGCCATTAAAAGTAACCCAACCTTTAACACAATAATCTGCAGAATACACTGACTGATGCAAAACCCGTACAAGTTTGACAATGCAATCTTAAAACGTAACCCAACCCCTTTAACACAATAAATCGTGCAGCAATGAGCACTGACTGATGCAAAACCTTTCCCTTCAGTTCTATCAACACAACCAATTCTTTTTTCTGTGGGGCCTCCACACTTTTTCCATCTTTCTTTTTCAGTCTTTTCCTTTTTCATCTTTTCTCCTTTACGTTCTGTTTGTTGGGTTTTTTAAACATTAAGGTGCATCCAATATTTTTGTTTATTTCCCTGTTCAGATTCAGCCAAACAAAACAGAAAAGCCAGGATAGAGAACACTAGTGCTGACAGTGGAAATCCCAGACTGCTGGGAGAGATGAAGATGATGGCAGTCTATTCATGGGCTGGGATGCATCCCCTCTGCTGTATTATTCTCTTTTGTTATTTCTCTCATATTTTTGTACATAGTGTTATCTTTCCTGTTGTGATCTTCAATAGTTTGGCAGTTTGATTATGTTCTTCTTTGGCACATTTCCCTTTCACAAGATTAATCACTCTCTCATTTATTTGGAGCAGTCTACCACAGTAATCAATATTTGTCCACAGCTGGTTTCGTCTTTGTCCCCGTTGGTTCTATCTTTAGGGATAGCGTAAAACGTGGTCATACCATGCTGCCTTGTAAAAAACATGAAAATGCAATAGAAAAACTTTATCATAAAAAAGACATTTTGCATGACAAAATTGTTATACTGTCAACAACAAACGATTTCAGAACAGAAATGAATCCAAATAGTTTTGACTGATGAGGTTCAAAGAAAAAGGAAGATAACACACTATATCACTGAACTAGTGGTTTCCATAGCAGTCTTCGATCATCCCACCATCAATGGACACGATTTCAGAGCTAAGTATTGACAAACAAATATTTCCCGTTTTCTTTTAAAAAAGTGGCAGGAAACTAACGTTATGTCCTTACAGCGTTCTGTGTTCATCTTTTCACTGCAATGTTTATTACCTTTCCAACTGTAAACATTATCACAAGATACTGATATTTCAATGTGCATTTGACCGAAAAAAGGCAAATTGAGATCAAAAGTACCCACCCCCAACAACAACAAACAAAAACAACCCAAAACAAAACAAACGGAAGAGAAAGCAACCAGATAACTAACCCTTTTTACTTTCCATCACAAACCTGCCATCAGTAAACAGCACTACAATATTTCAACACTACAAATTTTCAAGCAAATTTCATCTGACCCTATTTTAAAAAGGGAAATTAACACCACTATGGTGTCCATTAACTAATTGTCCCCTTGCTTAGAACAAACCCAATTTCAGGTTTATATCTGAAAAAACATTTCTAACCCAAGACAAACTTTAAAAAAGGGGGAAATAAGCCATACTGTAAGCACAGACTTTGCCAATCTCTTCATAACAAATAGTCATCGTTCCCATAAGTATATTTCATGACAACGTTTCCAACCAATTAATAATGGGATTAAAAAAAAAACAGTATCAAAAATGTATTTTTACTTACAACACTTATCTACAACGTACATTTCTTTTTTGGATAAAACTGCTCAAATGCAGATATGGAGATTTCTCTTGGTAAATTTGAATAACTTAGGTTGTAAAACATACCTGTAAAAGCAGGTTTCTTGTACTTTTGTAGATAAAAAGATTTGGAATTTTGAAACAGATTTGTTGGCCACATTTTATTGTTTCCATGGCAACAAGTGCATAAACCTGAGTAATATATGGATTTTTAGGCTTTCTATATCTGGTATGACTTCTAACATGAGCTTGTAAACAATTTTTTTTTCGACCCCCCCACACAAAATTAAAAGAAAACTGCGACCCCACTCTATTTTTTTCTTTAATTGCAAGCAGATCATGGAGCTTTCTTTGGAGAAGGTGTTGAGAAGGGGTTAGGGGGTTCTTAATGGTACATCTTTTCTTTTTATAATTTTTTTTCTGCTTCTTTCAACGACAAATTATTTCAAACTATTTACCCTGCAACGAATTTGATTCAAGGACCACAATATTTCTAAACAAAATCCAAAAATTTCAAGAGGAAAAGAGTCGATCAGCACAACACACTTTCCAGCACCCCCAACACTGGGGGTTTTCTAGTCACACCATGCCAGTCCTTTCAGCAGCACACTATGTTTCCAGGGCTGCAGTGCTAAGTACAGTTTTTATCCGATTGAAAAAAATCCCCCCCCCAAAAAAAAACAAAAACAACAACTCCACCAGCTTCCTCTGCTTTTCTTTCCATGGCTTTGAACAAACTTCCTAGTTCTTACTTCCAACATGTATATTCCTGTACACACACACTTCATTTTCCACTTTAAAAAAGCACAAGTATAATATAAGCAATGCAACTTTTTGTACAGGTTTCATAACACGCTACTAACTGCAATCAAATCTATGAAGGTATACCAATGATAGACCAGTCATAGCTGTCATTTTTCCCCTGCACTCAGCTGCTCTCCCCATCCCATCCCAGCTGGTGCTAATTACAGCAGGAACTGACCACACTTGGACTAGGTAAAAGGGGAGAGTTAAATATTTAAATTTAACACTTTTGACTGACGAGTGATGTTGGATATTGGGGGCTGTGAGCGCAGTGCAGGCCTGGCTAGCACTAACCAATCCCTACCACGTTCACCCACATTCATTCATTGTGGGTACTTTTGCGTTTTTCGTTTTGTACGAGGGAAGGATGAAAAAAAAGTTGTGTAATCTTAATCTTTTACCCTCAATAAAAATAATGTCTGACTTGACCTGACCCACAGACAAGCAGCTTAGTTAGGGCTTTACAGGAAAGATCAGGCGCAGCACTACGACTTCTACAACAGCACACACTCTCCACCATCACCACTGACCTGAACACTCACTTTCCCTCCCTCATCAACATGCTTTTTCGCCAGTATGTATCCCCCTTCCCTGAAGTATGAAACAGCACTCCTTTATTTATTGCTTTGGTCTCCCTCCTCTCATAACCCAAAACAATTTTACCTTTACTATTTTTCCAACCGACTTTTACACACATGGTAACTTTCCTTTGTAAATCCGTGGTCCCTTTCTTTCTAAAATCTCCCCCGTCTCTTCTTAGTAACGGACAAATATTTTGTCCTGCTCCCAAACTAGAACCTTCTCAACCATCCCCCACCTCCCCCTTTTCCCTAAAGTAGCCCCCCCTCTATATCCTCTCACTACCATGAGACAGCCCACTGCCTAGCTTCCCTGTCATGCACCTGTGATCATCCCCCTCTCTCCTTTTCACAAACCCCGAATCCACTTTCAAAATCTTATTTTACTAAAATGTGTTCCACCCTTATGATCATCTCGTTAACAGAAAATCTGACTGCCCTGCTACCATCTACACGCCCCCTCCCTGTCTAAAAAACAAATTCCAACTCTTCCTTTCCCTATAACATCCAACCCCACCCCACCCTAATTTGGAACACTGTCTTTTCCCATAGCTCCCCTCCCCCCTTCGTAATTCATTACCCCCTTCCTTTCCCTCGGATCCCCATACCCCCAAAACACTCTTCCTGGAGGAGACTTTGATACCTCTACCATTGTGTACATATACCGTTGTGTCCACCTGCTTTTGTGTTTTCATGCAAGGTTATAAACTCGTTAAGTAGAAGGGTTACGGTTAAAAATTAGTAACAGGTTAAGTGGTGTTGATGTGTTGAATGTGTAATGTTGGAAAGCATGTGGACACAATGGCGCATAGACACGTCTGTAGAGTACTCGGCTACAAATGACCACTCCAAAGATTATTTCTTGGACTGCTTTGTTTTTGCTTCGCATTTTGTTACGCTAAGAACAAGATTTTAAATCCATAACTGTTTTTTAGATATAATGTTTCAAGAACGGATTGTACCACATTTTTTCAAAATTATCTC
The DNA here is from genome assembly GCA_028751875.1 of Rapana venosa. Lineage (NCBI taxonomy): Eukaryota > Metazoa > Mollusca > Gastropoda > Neogastropoda > Muricidae > Rapana > Rapana venosa. The sequence goes on from CM054158.1 coordinate 8,018,094, forward strand.
AAATAAAAGTGTAAGAGCAATATTTTCTTTGATAGTGAACCCTCCTTTTAATTCCCATCGTACTGAACAAGCAATCTACCCCCTTCTCTGCAACACCCCTTCCTTACCCCTACCTGTAAACACTGCCCCCTTGTCCCCAACACCCCTTCCTTACACCTGCCTGTAAACACTGCCCCCTTGTCCCCAACACCCCTTCCTTACACCTACCTGTAAACACTACCCCCTTGTCCCCAACACCCCTTCCTTACACCTGCCTGTAAACACTGCCCCCTTGTCCCCAACACCCCTTCCTTACACCTACCTGTAAACACTGCCCTCTTGTCCCCAACACCCCTTCCTTACACCTGCCTGTAAACACTGCCCTCTTGTCCCCAACACCCCTTCCTTACACCTACCTGTAAACACTGCCCTCTTGTCCCCAACACCCCTTCCTTACACCTACCTGTAAACACTGCCCTCTTGTCCCCAACACCCCTTACTTACACCTGCCTGTAAACACTGCCCTCTTGTCCCCAACACCCCTTACTTACACCTGCCTGTAAACACTGCCCTCTTGTCCCCAACACCCCTTACTTACACCTGCCTGTAAACACTGCCCTCTTGTCCCCAACACCCCTTACTTACACCTGCCTGTAAACACTGCCCTCTTGTCCCCAACACCCCTTACTTACACCTGCCTGTAAACACTGCCCTCTTGTCCCCAACACCCCTTACACCTGCCTGTAAACACTGCCCTCTTGTCCCCAACACCCCTTACTTACACCTGCCTGTAAACACTGCCCTCTTGTCCCCAACACCCCTTACTTACACCTGCCTGTAAACACTGCCTCTTGTCCCCAACACCCCTTACTTACACCTGCCTGTAAACACTGCCCTCTTGTCCCCAACACCCCTTACTTACACCTGCCTGTAAACACTGCCCTCTTGTCCCCAACACCCCTTACTTACACTGCCTGTAAACACTACCCTCTTGTCCCAACACCCCTTACACCTGCCTGTAAACACTGCCCTCTTGTCCCCAACACCCCTTACTTACACCTGCCTGTAAACACTACCCCCTTGTCCCCAACACCTTTCCCCATACCCACCCTAAAAATACCTGTAAAACACCACCCCATGCTATCCCCTTCTAAACACCCATTTCTCATACCTACTCTACAAATACTTGTAAACCACCTCCATACTACCCCCCTCTCAAGTAACCCTTCCTCAACACCTATGCCACAATCCTTCTATGTTGTATCCTCTTTCTTAACACCCCTTCCTCTTAAAACACCTACCTGACAGTACCTGTGAACACCTATACTCAAAAACTACCTCTTTGTCCAAAACAACTCTTCCTCATACCCACCTTCCAAATACCTGTAATCTCACCCCACCTCCCAAACAGGCCCTCCTCAACAGCTATGCAAAATACCTTTAATACCTCCATGCTGCATATTTTTTTAAACTACCTTTCCTCTTAAACATCTACCTGAACAATACCTGCAACCTCCACGCTCAATACCACTAAACACCCCTCCCTCTTAAACATCTACCTAAATACCTGCAACCTCCACCCTCAATACCACTAAACACCCCTCCCTCTTAAACATCTACCTAAATACCTGCAACCTCCACCCTCAATACTACTTAACACCCCTTCCTCTTAAACATCTACCTGAACAATACCTGCAACCTCCACCCTCAATACCACTAAACACCCCTCCCTCTTAAACATCTACCTAAATACCTGCAACCTCCACCCTCAATACTACTTAACACCCCTTCCTCTTAAACATCTACCTGAACAATACCTGCAACCTCCACCCTCAATACCACTAAACACCCCTCCCTCTTAAACATCTACCTGAACTATACCTGGACTGATCCTCAATACTCCTAAACACCCCTTCCTCTTGAACATCTACCTTAACAACACCTGGACTCGTCATCCTCAATACTCCTCCCTCCTAAACATCCACCTGACAATACCTGTCGGTTCCCTCCCCATGCTGTCCTTTCTAAACATGGCTTCCTATCAACATTTATACTTTATTTCCTGCACCTCCCCTCAACACCTTCCGAGGTCTTCAACACACACATCTATCCGTGTGTCCCTTACACACCACCTCACTCAAAGCAGTATACATCCATCCAGCTTTTCTTTTCTACTGACTTCCTGGAAATAAGTGCATCTGTCCAGTGTAGTCTCTGTATTTTCGTTGCAACACAGAAAGTATACCATTGGTCACCGTCATGGATTTCCTAGCAGTCTGGCCATTAAAAATCATTTGCTTAAGAGTCTAAACATGGATTTTCTTTCTATCTTATATAATCTTCAATGCAATCAGAATTTTTAGAAATTGCAAGGGGTGTGGAATATTGATACAAAAATAAATGCGGTCACACAGCTCTCTTTACCATCACTTTTTACAGACTTTTAAAAGATATTTCAAATACAATGAAAGTATCAAAGATGTAGAAAAAATAAATTGATAACGGAAGGCAATCTTCCATCACTAACACTCTCTGAGTGGAAAATCTGAACAAAGAAATTAACTGGTACTAGAGTGATTTTTAAAATTTAAATAAAAAAAACCCCCACCCTAACTGGCCTGATTGAATGAAGAAAGGCCAAATTCAAACCCTGGCAAAGTCAGACATCTCATCTCTTCCCTATTCTCACCCCCTCCATTTCTGACTATTCTTAAAAAACAAAGATTATCCCAAGAACATTAACAACTCATAAATATGTACTCTTTCATTTGAATGAAATTAACATCTGAAAAAAAAAATCAGTCAAAATAATTACATGGCTTTATCTTTCAAGTTGGGAGGGGGAGAATTTGGGCCTTATTTGCAAGCAGGTCAGAGTACCATCTTTCACCTTGCTTGAAAACTTTGGATGTTTTAAAAAGTCTATTTCGTTTGCTTTTTTTTTTCTATTAAAAAACATACCTTTATCCTCCTCCCCCACTTCCCTCAACTTTTCCTCATCCGTTTGATTTTTTTAAAGTCTAAAAGTTGTTCAGTTTCCTCCACCTTTGTTGCTGCTTCCTTGACACTGTCCTTCTGTTGCTGCTCTCTTGACACTCTCCTTCTGTTGCTGCTTCTTTGACACTGTTCTGTTGCTGCTTCCTTGACATTGTCCTTCTGTTGCTGCTTCTTTGACACTGTCCTTCTGTTGCTGCTTCCTTGACATTGTCCTTCTGTTGCTGCTTCCTTGACATTGTCCTTCTGTTGCTGCTTCCTTGACATTGTCCTTCTGTTGCTGCTTCCTTGACATTGTCCTTCTGTTGCTGCTTCCTTGACATTGTCCTTCTGTTGCTGCTTCCTTGACACTGTCCTTCTGTTGCTGCTTCTTTGACTCTCCTGTTGCTGCTTCTTTGACACTGTCCTTCTGTTGCTGCTTCCTTGACACTGTCCTTCTGTTGCTGCTACCTTCACACTGTCCTTCTGTTGCTGCTTCTTTGACACTGTCCTTCTGTTGCTGCTTCTTTGACACTGTCCTATGTTGCTGCTTCTTTGACACTGTCCTTCTGTTGCTGCTTCCTTGACACTGTCCTTCTGTTGCTGCTACCTTCACACTGTCCTTCTGTTGCTGCTTCTTTGACACTGTCCTTCTGTTGCTGCTTCTTTGACACTGTCCTATGTTGCTGCTTCTTTGTCACTGTCTTGTTGCTGGCTGCTTCCTTGACACTGTCATTCTGTTGCTGCTTCTTTGGCACTGTCCTTTGTTGCTGCTTCTTTGACACTATCCTATGTTGCTGCTTCTTTGTCACTGTCTTGTTGCTGGCTGCTTCCTTGACACGGTCATTCTGTTGCTGCTTCTTTGGCACTGTCCTTTGTTGCTGCTTCTTTGACACTGTCCTATGTTGCTGCTTCTTTGACACTGTCCTATGTTGCTGCTTCTTTGACACTGTCCTGTTGCTGGCTGCTTTCTTGACACTGTCCTGTTGTTGCTGCTTCCTTCACACTGTCCTTTTGTTGCTGTTTCCTTGACGCTGTCCTGTTTCTGCTTCCTTGACACTGTCCTTCTGTTGCTGCTTCCTTCACACTGTCCTTTTGTTGCTGCTTCCTTGACACTGTCCTTCTGTTGCTGCTTCCTTGACACTGTCCTGTTGCTGCTACCTTCACACTGTCCTTTTGTTGCTGGCTTCTTCCTTGATGTTGTCCTGTTGCTGTTTCTTGGACACTGTCATTTTGTTTCTGCTTCCTTGACGTTGTCCTTTGTTGCTGGCTGCTTCCTTGACGTTGTCCTTCTGTTGCTGGCTGCTTCCTTGACGTTGTCCTTCTGTTGCTGCTTCCTTGACGTTGTCCTTCTGTTGCTGCTTCCTTGACGTTGTCCTTCTGTTGCTGTTTCCTTGACGTTGTCCTTTTGTTGCTGTTTCCTTGACGCTGTCCTGTTTCTGCTTCCTTGACACTGTCCTTCTGTTGCTGCTTCCTTGACGTTGTCCTTCTGTTGCTGCTTCCTTGACATTGTCCTTCTGTTGCTGCTTCCTTGACATTGTCCTTCTGTTGCTGCTTCCTTGACATTGTCCTTCTGTTGCTGCTTCCTTGACATTGTCCTTCTGTTGCTGCTTCCTTGACACTGTCCTTCTGTTGCTGCTTCTTTGACTCTCCTGTTGCTGCTTCTTTGACACTGTCCTTCTGTTGCTGCTTCCTTGACACTTTTCCTTCTGTTGCTGCTACCTTCACACTGTCCTTCTGTTGCTGGCTTCTTTGACACTGCCCTTCTGTTGCTGTTCTTTGACACTGTCCTATGTTGCTGCTTCTTTGACACTGTCCTTCTGTTGCTGCTTCCTTGACACTGTCCTTCTGTTGCTGCTACCTTCACACTGTCCTTCTGTTGCTGCTTCTTTGACACTGTCCTTCTGTTGCTGCTTCTTTGACACTGTCCTATGTTGCTGCTTCTTTGTCACTGTCTTGTTGCTGGCTGCTTCCTTGACACTGTCATTCTGTTGCTGCTTCTTTGGCACTGTCCTTTGTTGCTGCTTCTTTGACACTATCCTATGTTGCTGCTTCTTTGTCACTGTCTTGTTGCTGGCTGCTTCCTTGACACGGTCATTCTGTTGCTGCTTCTTTGGCACTGTCCTTTGTTGCTGCTTCTTTGACACTGTCCTATGTTGCTGCTTCTTTGACACTGTCCTATGTTGCTGCTTCTTTGACACTGTCCTGTTGCTGGCTGCTTTCTTGACACTGTCTGTTGTTGCTGCTTCCTTCACACTGTCCTTTTGTTGCTGTTTCCTTGACGCTGTCCTGTTTCTGCTTCCTTGACACTGTCCTTCTGTTGCTGCTTCCTTCACACTGTCCTTTTTTTTGCTGCTTCCTTGACACTGTCCTTCTGTTGCTGCTTCCTTGACACTGTCCTGTTGCTGCTACCTTCACACTGTCCTTTTGTTGCTGGCTTCTTCCTTGATGTTGTCCTGTTGCTGTTTCTTGGACACTGTCATTTTGTTTCTGCTTCCTTGACGTTGTCCTTTGTTGCTGGCTGCTTCCTTGACGTTGTCCTTCTGTTGCTGGCTGCTTCCTTGACGTTGTCCTTCTGTTGCTGCTTCCTTGACGTTGTCCTTCTGTTGCTGCTTCCTTGACGTTGTCCTTCTGTTGCTGTTTCCTTGACGTTGTCCTTTTGTTGCTGTTTCCTTGACGCTGTCCTGTTTCTGCTTCCTTGACACTGTCCTTCTGTTGCTGCTTCCTTGACGTTGTCCTTCTGTTGCTGCTTCCTTGACACTGTCCTTTGTTGCTGGCTGCTTCCTTCCCACTGTCCTTCTGTTGCTGCTTCCTTGACACTGTCCTGTTCACTGTCCTTCTGTTGCTGCTTCCTTGACGTTGTCCTTTTGTTGCTGCTTCTGTGACACTGTCCTTTTGTTTCTTTCTTGACACTGTCCTTTTGTTGCTGCTTCCTTGACACTGTCCTTTTGTTTCTGCTTCCTTGACGTTGTCCTGTTGCTGCTTCCTTGACGTTGTCCTTTTGTTGCTGGCTGCTTCCTTGTCGTCCTTTTGTTGCTGCTTCCTTGACGTTTTGTTGCTGTTTCCTTGACGTTGTCCTTTTGTTGCTGCTTCCTCAACACTGTCCTGTTGTTGCTGCTGCTTCCTTCACGTTGTCATTTTTTACTGTCCTTTTGTTTCCTTCATTTCTGTTGCTGCTTCCTTGACACTGTCCTTCTGTTGCTGGCTGCTTCCTTCACGTTGTCCTTTGTTGCTGCTTCCTTCACGTTGTCCTATTGTTGCTGCTCCTTAACATTGCCCTGTTGTCCACTGTCCTGTTTCTGCTGTGCCGTGTCATCTGATTGCTGCCGTCGTTCTGCTGCTGCTGTGCATTATCATTTTGCTGCTGTGCACAGTCTTCCTATCTTCTGTTGCTGCTGTGCATATTTGTCCTGTTGCTGCCCTGCATGGTCATGTTGGTTCCAAGGGCCTGGTGACAAGAATGAAAAATGTGTATGTGTGCTATCAACCCTGTGAACGAAAGCACATAGAACATCTTGCGCATATTTTAAAACCTGTCCGGTCTGTTGGAAGAGTAGGCCATTGCATGTTGGTAAACGGATAGCGAAATCTAAAAAAGAAATGAACGTTAGAGCGTTTAGATGTCCCAATTTGTCTAGAAAACCACATTTGTGGTTAAAAACTGTTAAAAAAAAATTCTGGGGAAAATGAAAAGGTTGGCAATAATGTTTAATATAGGCACTTAAGTTGTACCAACACACACGCTTTCAATTTGAAACCTCGAAAACATAAGTGATGGACCATGAAATTATTATGTGTACAAAACTGACAACAAAGTCACTTCTTTTAATAAACTACTATTTACTCTTACTGTCATTGCTGCGAAGTTGGTGACCACTAAAAGTAAACACTACCTATAGAAGTAATATTGTCATAAGATTTTCATAAACAAGGGCTTCATTTATCATTACTCAAATAGCATTCTTTATCACAATAAGCTTTGCAGTGTACTTTTCAGCTGAACTGTAGTGGCATATTTCTATTAAGCACTTACATTTGAGGTCTTGAAAACGGACGGGAAGTTTCCTGGTTTTGACGAAGGCAGTTTCCATGTCTTGATGATGGACAGGAGATTTCAGCTTCAGGCACCTCGCGGACCAGCACCGGAGAAACGGCTCCAGTAGAACTGCTATGTGATCAGCATGACAACTTTAACCCTGATGCTAGGACTTCTGATGAATAAGGGATTGAAAAGAAAACCAGACGGTTTGCCAAACACCTGAAGAAGTGTGTGTGTGTGTGTGTGTGTGTGTGTGTGTGAGTGTGTTTTGTGTGTGTGTGCGTGTGTGTGTGTGTGTGCGTGTGTGTGTGTGTGTGTGTGTGTGTGTGTGTGTGTGAGAGAGAGAGAGAGGAGAGGAGAGAGAGAGAGAGAGAGAGAGAGAGAGAGAGAGAGAGAGAGAGAGAGAGAGAGTCACTAGTCCTTCTCCAAGAAGCAACGAGCCATGCAGAGGGCTTCAGCCACCAGTGTTGTCGCTGCAATACCCACCCACGTCAAAGACTTTAAACACCTCGGCTCAGTCAAAACAAATGAAGGATAATGTACCAAAGACATAAAACAAGAGTAGGTATGGCTAGAAGTACAATGGTTCGAGTAAATATCTGGAAATATTTCAGCAATCTTTACCAGCTGAAAAGGAAAAATAATGCAATTCTTGAAATGGCCTAATATGCTATATGACTGAACTCTGAAGACAAATTAAAGAGGAAAGAAAAATCGAAGGAGCGAGAATGTTTATGTTTAAGGGTGTTTTTTTTTGTTTTGTTTTTTGGGGGAGGGGGGGGGGGGTCTGGTTTGTACAGCTGTAATTTTGCTACCATTTTATTTGGTTTGGTTTAGTTTCAATGTTTTAGTTTTCTAGGTTTAGGCTTCAATTTATGTACCTTTGTCCTATTTCCTTTTATGTCAGAGTTTGTTTTCAGTTTTCACTCAGTTTAGTTTAGTTCAGGGTTTGGTTTAGTTTTAACTTGGTGAAGTTTTACTAAGGGTGTAGTTTTAGTTTGTAAAGGTTTTAGTTTTATTTATTAATTGGTTTAGCTTTATTCCGGGTTTGGTTTAGTCTGACCTAGTTTAGTTTAGTTTAACTTGGTTTAGTTATTTAGGGTTTAGTTTTAGGTTTTATTCGGTTCAGTTTTATTCAGGGTTCGTTTTAGTTTGGCGTGATTTAGTTTTATTCAGGGTTTTAGTTTGACAAGGTTTAGTTTTATTCAGGGTTTTTGTTTGACAAGGTTTAGTTTTATTCAGTTTAGTTTTAGTCAGGGTTTGGTTTTAGTTTTACGCAGTTTTATTCAGGGTTTAGTTTTAGTTTGCTGGGTTTAGTTTCATTCAGGGTTTGGTATAGTTTTACTGGGATTAGTTTTATTCAGGGTTTAGTTTTTGTTTTACTGGGTTTAGTTTTATTCAAGGTTTAGTTTTAGTGTTACTGGGTTTAGTTTTATTTCAGGGTTTAGTTTCATTTCAGAATGGTTTAGTTTTATTCAGAGTTTAGTTTTATTTCGGGATTTATTTTTATTCAGGGTTTAGTTTTATTCAGGGTTTAGCTTTATTCAGGGTTTAGTTTTACTGGGTTTAGTTTTATTCAGGGTTTAGTTATTCAGGGTTTGATCTAGTTTGATTCAGGTTTGTATTTTTCAGTTTAGTTTTAATTTTTTTATTTTAGTTTTTTTTCCGCTTGGCTAAGGGTGTTTTAAATTTTAACTTTTCGTTCACTTTAAACCTTTTGCTTATCTAATTTTATTTCAAAAACCCATTTTATTTTAAACCCTTTTAAGTTTCTTTTTCTAAATTGCCACGTTTTAAACATTTTACTTCACTTACGTCAGCTTAGGGGATTTTTGTCTGATCAGTTTATTTCATTTTACTTTAAAAAAACAACTTTTCAGACACTTTCCTTTTAGAAGCTAGTGGTAGAAGGTAATCAGAAATAAAGTCTTTCAAAGGAAACTGACAGGTGGTCCCAGATTAAGTTATGAAACAGAACTAAAGAAGCAAACTTTGATCACAGTCCATAAGTCTGAAATTTCCGCTTGGACGTCAATATAATCGCTACTAACTACAACAAACTTTGACCAGAGGAGTAACCTGAATCACTTTCCTTTTCAACTTTTTGCAGGTATGGCTGCTGGTGGTACTTTTTGAAGAGATGTCTGTGACCTGGGCAAGGTGGTATATGCTGGCCTGCAGTTGTGTAGCTCTATTTTATATTCAACTTGACCAACTACAGCTGTCTGCAATCAATCACTGACCTTTCTGGCTTCTTTAATCTGAAATGTTTCAGATGTGTAGAATCATGCCATGTATTTCTCCCTTTTCCCCCAATAATGAAGTAAATCCCATTCACAATGATGAAACTAGGACTCCGCCATCTTTTCTTACCAAACATGTTACAAGCTCCGACTCATCCTAAAACCCGTAGAAGTAATCTTCCTGAAGACTGCCAGCGCTGGGAAAGTAGATTAACTCTATTGCAAAGACCAAGACGAATGAACATGCGTTTGTGTCTCAGAGCTATGACAAAGAAGCCGTTAAAATGATCGACTTTAGACTTTCCAGCTTTTGTTATCACGTTTCTTCAACCCATTGTCTACAGGACCTAACCGCAGAATCATGCTATCACATCAGCAGACTACTGGCACTGCTGTACCCCAGTACTGAAGGCACTGCATCTCCAGTGTCTGATAGGAAGCTCCACGATTGTTGGCCAGAACCTGATTCAGACAATAGAAATGTGTCACACACACGCACGCACAAGACAAACCCCCCCCCAAAAAAAAATTCAACAAACCAAAAACAATCCCAAATTACCCCCCCCCCCCAAAAAAAAAAACCACCCAACAACAACAACCCAACAAAAACACCCCCCAAAAGTCACACTCATTCCGCCCAACAAGTTGTCCCCTCCTCACATCTCCCTGCTGTAAATAGTTTTCATTACCAGCTGAGTTCTGAACTGTTGTTATTGATTGCATTTCTTCATAAAGACTGTCATTCCAACTGAGTTCTGAACTGTTGTTAATTGCATTTCTTCATAAAGATTGTCATTCCAACTGCATTTCTACATAAAGATCATACGAAATGACTTCTTTCTGGTCGGATCAAAAGATTCCACTCAAAGCACTATACTCTGAATACTTTTGCGTGCCGCATTCTAAATGATTGATTTGCTTGCATACCACATGTGAATACGACTGCGCACACACATACACAATCACCCACACGCGAGTGCGCATTTGAGTCTCAACAGTTGATACTTTATGTGTGGACTATTGAATCTGAATATTCCGCGAAATTTGCCTGATGGGTCACGTGGTGGAGAGAGGATGAGTGTTCCGCGAGGCGCCACAACAAGGAATAAATTTGTGACAATCATACAGAACCAACCAAATATATACATTACAACAAACCACAGCTCTACAAGAAAATAAAACCCCACCACATTATAGCACGTGAATAAACCAAACTTTACGCTGCTAAAAATAAAATAAAAATCAAATCTGCATGGGGCAATTAGACGAGGTTCCCTGTGCGAAAGCACGCACATCTTAAGTTATGAACGGGTTCGAGGTACTGCTGCCGGTAGGAACAGACATTTGTAAGAGATGCATTCTGCACAAGTGGCTTGTTTGGACACCCAAGTCGCAATGCGGCTTCTTTTAATGGAGGGTAAAAACGGTCGCATACTGCGAAATCTCACCATTGGTGAACCCAGCCTAGGAACAAACCCCCACCTTCCACCCTTCAAAATTAAAAAAAATACAACCCACTTTTTCAAAATGTTGGTCTCCAGCACCCATATCTGCTCTCCAATCCAAGACAGACGGTTCACGGTTCTAACTGTCTCCTAGCTTGTACTTTCCAAATACTCGTTTTACCAGTTGAAATAACGAGAGAAAATACAGTTAAATGACAACAGTTGACCTACCTGATAAACGGCAGTATAAGCACTAGTATTTTGAACCGGGTAAGAACTATGGACCTACTGTCAAGATTTCAATGAAAACTTGTGGACGGAAAAAGACAACTCAAACTTCTGGTCCGCATGAAGATACCAGGTTCGGGACAGACATTTCTCTTTGGTAGACTAAGACCAACACATTTAAAAACAGCTCAGCTTTTGCAAATCCAAATTAATTTTGTGCACACTTACGGCTAGGCAGGGTCCGCCAACTTCACAACCTGTAATATGGCGGGGCTTCTGTCTGCGTGTGTCGCCTTGCCCTGCATGAGTCGCGTGTGCACTGCCGTGGTCTTTTGACCAATCAGAGACGACATGGATATTCGAAGCGCCCTCTAAGCTACCTGCGATAATCTCCCCTGTTTGTATAGCACAGGCACATGTTCAATCCTTACGAAATAGGATCAGGTGAGACGTCATCAGAAACATCCCTTTGTCTGTGTGCAAACAGAAAGGTGATCACTGTTTAGGTAAAAATATTAAGTTCGTATAGACAAGCTTTTCAGAAAAAAGGCATACCTCTTCTCCAAATAATTATAAGTCTGTGGATGTTGCTGCTGTTGTACAATAAAAGTTTGCATTATTTTGTTTTACTTGTTAATTGTCAGATAGCTTTTAAAAATGTGTACATCATGGACCTACTAAGTAGTAGTACCCTTTTCATTTAAATGATTGATTGCACTCAACGCGCATTACATGGTAACATTTTTTAAGATGCGATAGAAAGACTTCATTTCACATTCATTGCAGTGCAATAATCTTTTCATCATAGGACATTCATACATTACAAGCAAAACCACATAGCCCAATACAGAAATGACAATCAGTCATGTCACCAATCACTCCAAGTCACCCCCTCCCACACTCTCCCTCCCCTCTTTCTATCAACACCTTAGTTCAAGTTAAAGAAAGTAGTACAAGTAAAACATGAAACGACTTTATTAGGACTGCATGGATGATAACAATGACAATTTTAGGAAATAACCATTTAGAAAGAAAATGTAAGTTTATAAAGATTTCACTAAATAGAAACAATTGTAATAAAAGTAACAGGATTACAGAGGAGGATAGCGAAGTGAAAACCATCGAGAGGTTGAAGACATCAATTATGCTGCTGATAGAGGATAGGTTTTAAAACTAGTGCCTTTTTGAAAGTGTCGAGAGATTACAGATGACGGACCTCAGAAGGGAGGGAGTTCCATATTTGTGGAGCACCAAAGAAGAAGGCCCTATCACTAACAGTTGTTCTTCTGACTGGTGGAGCAGATAGTAAACCAGGGTCAGAGGAAGAGCGGAGGGAGTGTGGGCAGAGAGAGAGAAGGTCCTGCATAACGGTAAGGGGAGATCCTGTGACAGAGTTGAAAGGCAGTGTAGCCATCTTGTATTGTAGTCTACATGCCTGCCTGCACAGGCAGCCAGTGAAGGGGTGTGAGGGTGGCTGAACGGCGTGCTGTCTTTATGTTCTGAGAACAACTCTGGCAGCTGAACTTTGAACTTTGTGCAGAAGACAGGATTGTTGTCTTCCAGTCATGGGTTTTCAGTGGCAGGAGTGGTGGCCATACTCTTCTGTTAGGTGAATGGCCATAGTTAATAATAATAATAATAATATATGGAATTTAATAGCGCTGAATCTTGTAAAAAAACAAACAAATCGAAGCGCTTGCACTCAATCATTTACAGGCATGCAACTCTCCTTAAACATAATGAGCAACAGATTTCAAATCCATGCGCGCGCACTACGCCACGCACACGCACACAACACCACACACACACACACACACACACACACACACACACACACGGAACAACACTTAGAAGGTGAAAGATGCTGTTGAAAATTAGGGACAGATATGTGGGGGGAAAGTCTCAGGTAGGAAATAAGTTCTGAGGCCAATGTCATGGGAGCTAACTCATCGACAGAAAAAGCTGTTAATGAGTGTGCGAATGTTAGGTATAACGTAAGTACCTCCTTTAGTATAATGTCGTAGTTAAATGTATTATGGGACACAGCTGTGAATTGTGCAAATCTTTATTTAAACAAAAAGTGTTTGCACTGGTGCAGTTATCCGATGACCTGTGCTGAATTACACAAAGGGGAAACTCATCTGCTGATGTGGTTTCTTTTATATGAGCTAAATGAAAATAACAGTTGGACTTGCAGCCTTCATTTATAACTGTAGGCAAAACGTAAGCACCCAGGCAGCCTGTTCAAGTGTAGTGTATGGTGGACAAAGTCTGCATTACACGGAAATTGAGCAAACCACCTTCCATCTCTTAGACCACCGCCTCATCCTTAGACCCCGTTTCCTTGTGTGTGTGTGTGTGTGTGTAAGTGTGTGTGTAAGTGTGTGTGTGTGTTAGGTGTAAGTGTAAGTGTGTAAGTGTGTGTAAGTGTGTGTGTGTGTGTGTGTGTGTAGTGTGCGTGCTGACGAGTTCTAACACAGCATGCATGATGGCTAACTCTGGAAGTGCTCACAGTTATCTTTTCTTCATAGTTTTCTTTCTTTGCTTTTTTTCCTGAATGTAATTTCATATTGTCATTCGGTAGCAGATTTTCTTTGCTTACTAACCACGCCCCACCATATTTTTTTTCTAATGCTGTTTGAAATTGTCACTCTCACTGCCCCGTGTGTGTGTGTAGGCATGAAATACGCATCATTGTTGATTTTTTCTCTAACTGCATGTAGCACTTATTTCTTTGGGCTTTCCTCCTGTTTTCTTTCTTTCTCTTTTCATACCTTTGTTCTCCTTTCCTTGTATTGTATTGAATTGTGTTGTAATATTGTGTATACTCGTTTAGTTGGGACAGCTTCTTTACATTAATGTTATTGTGCTCCAATGACCACGTCATCTCAAGAGCAGCGCCACCCCTTTAATGAAAACAACAACAACAACAACAACAAGCGGCGATGGAAGTGGAACACCAGTAGTTGGCTTTGTCATCACAGCTGCTGCCCAGGTGACGGAGCACTGAGGTCACCATGGCTGACCCGCTGTGCTGCCCCATGGAGGTCAGTGGTGTGGTCAGGGTGTCCACAATGCTGTGCAAAGTCATACTGACTGCTTTTGAGATGAGAGGGAAAAGCTGCTGTGCTTTCTGTCACAATACAGCCTGACATCAACAAGCCCAGATAGACTCCACCCCCTTCCCCACACACAGTGAAAGAAACGTGTATAATTATGTTAACTGGCAGATATTGACGGCCCCAGTCTTAGAAACGAAACGAACGTAGACGATATCACCTAGAAACTGAAGTTTGGAAAACTCTGCACTATAAGACTCGCATACCTTAGCCTAGGTCCTTTGACAATATGAATGCTGCCAAACTGAATGCGTGTTCAACATGCGTAACAAAACATCCATTCTTTATCTTGCTAAATGACACAGAAGGCCACACAAAAGTAAAAATGCTTTATTCAATTCAAACTGGTATTCAATTAGTTCAAATAGAACTGGAATTCTGCAACAAGTTTTAAAAATTGAAACATAGAAACTGTACACAGCACAGGAATCGTCTTTCAGATATTATCCATTGCTCATTCTTCCAGTTGAAACCCAGTCTTCATGGATTAAAACCAATCTCTGGAATATCTAGACTCCATTTGTTGGTGGAGTTGTTACAGATCTGTCCCAGCGTGGCATCATGTCTCATTAGAAAAATGGCAAAGCCTAATATCGTTACACTCTCAAAACAGCAGGCACTTTGAGAACAGCAACGATAAAACAACCAAAATTCTCACAAAAAAAACAAACTTAATCATTCAAACAAACAATCAAAACCTTTGCATGGTAAAAAAAAAAAAACTCGTTCTCTCTCCATTTAACAATTGCAACGGCAAAATATCCTTAAAGTTAAAAACGAAATCCCAAACAAATCAGCATTCACTTTCAGAACAGCCGCAATACAAAACCTCTCTCACAAAGAAAGAGAGAGAAAGAAAGAAACAAAGAAAGCAGCAAAAAAAACAACACAACCAACAACAAAACAACCCAACAACAAAAACCCCCAACATACACAAAACATTTTTTTTTACATGGTAAAGAAATACACTTTCATGTCAGAATACCCAATCTAAGATCCACGTTTTCTTTTCCAGTGGGGGTGGGGGGATGGAATCTGACGCAGGCATAAGACGGGACTGAATGTCAGGCCTCTTTTGATTGATGATGACTGGCATTCACAGAAACAAACAACAGAACAGCAGTCACCAGCTTCCCAGCTGATGTGTGTCGTCTGTAAGATGACATTGTGAAAACCAGACTGGAGAACACATCCTTCAGAGGTGCAGCACGCTATATATACAGCAGCGACCTGAGGAAGAAGATGGTGTGGCTGACGATGGAGATAACATAGCCCTGCACACCAAGCTGTACGGCCCACGAGAGGAGCTGGAAATGGATTGGAACCCAGGTCACAGATTACATGCGCAATGCGCAATGCTGAATCCACCAGGATATCCCGTCCTCTGTGTGTGTGTGTGTGTGTGTGTGTGTTTTGTTCTTTGCTTTAACGTCTTTCCACTCTAAGTGATTTCAGACGATAGGGAAAAGATTATGAGAACGGGAAAAAACCGGAGGGAGGGGGGTAGGGGGGTGGGGGGTGGGGGGAGAAGTATATGTATGAATAAGAATGTGCAAGTTCAAGTACATACATAGAAAGAGGAGAGAATGAGAGGGAGGGAGGGAGGAGGGAGGGAGAGAGCGCATGTGTGTGTGTGTGTGTGTGTGTGTGTGTGTGTGTGTGTGTATGTGTGTGTGTGTGTGTGTGGTGTGTGTGTGTGTGTGTGTGTGTGTGTTGTGTGTGTGTGTTGTGTGTGCTGAGGAGGAAGTATTAAAAAAAAACCCTCAGAGGACAAAAAATAGCACAAGATTATTGAAATACCATAACTTGAATAACATAACTAATTTAACTATCTATCTATCTATCTATCTGTCCCGTAGTCTGACGACCGTGGGGGCACCCTCAAAGACTCAGCAACCAGTTCCCTCCATTCCTCTCTCTGTTCTGCCTTTCTCAGGGTTTTGTTGAGTTCTAGGCCTGTCCATTCACTGATGTTATCCTCCCAGCTCTTCCTTGGTCTGCCTCTTCTTCTTCCTCCTTGGACAGTGCCTTGCAAAACTGTCTTTGTAATTCCTTGGGATCTTGTGACATGCCCATACCACTTAAGTTTACGCTTTTTCACGATCGTTAGAAGGTTCTCATAGGGTCCAATGGTTTGCTGGATTCTGTTAGCACGCTTTCGTTTGCTTATGTGGTCTTTGTAGGAGATGCCAAGGAGTCTCCGAAAGCATCTCATCTCCACTGCCTGTACTCTTCTCTCCAAATCTGCAGTCAGGGTCCATGATTCACAGGCATACAGAAATATGAATGACAAGGGAGCGCATTAGTCTGATCTTGGAGATAAGTGAATATTCTTGTCTCTCCAGATGGTGTTTAGTTTTGACAAAGCTGTTATTGTCTGTGCAGTCCTGCATACTACTTCTGGCTTGGATCCCTGGTCGGATACAATGGCTCCCAGGTACTTGAAGCTTTGAACTGTTTCCAGCTTCTGGTCATTAACCCTGATATCAGTGCTAATGCCGTTGGTGTTATTAGTCATCAGTTTGGTCTTCTCTGCACTGATTTCCATGCCGTATGTTTTGGAGGCCTTATCCAAGTGTTCTGTTAGGCTGGCAAGCTCTTTTTCTGATCCTGCTATTCCATCAATGTCATCTGCGAAGCGGAGGTTTGTGATCGTTCTGCCACCAATGCTGACTGATCCTTCATGATGTTCCAGTGCATCAGCCATGATTCTCTCAAGGAAGATGTTGAAAAGAGTGGGTGAGAGTAGACAGCCCTGCCTTACTCCAACTGTTGTTCGAAACCATTCTCCAATGTTGTTGTTGTAGTACACTGCACTGGTGGCCTCGCTGTACAGCTGTTTGATGACTCTGATCAGGTTTGCATTGATGCTGTACAAATTCATGGTTGCCCACAAAGCTGCATGCCACACCCTGTCAAATGCCTTCTTAAAATCGATAAATACGTGATAAAGGTCTTGTTGATGTTGCAGGTACCGCTCACATAGTATTCTGAGGTTGAATATCTGTTCTGTTATGCTGCGCCCTGCTCTGAAACCTGCTTGTTCCTCAGCAATGATGGTCTCTGCTTGTGGCTTCAGTCTATTCAATATTATCTGCAGCATGACCTTGCTTGGGTGACATATGAGGCTGATTGTGCGGTAATTATGGCATTGTTGTAGATTTCCGACTAATTTAACATAACTAGTAATTACTATAACATTAACAGAATAATCATATAGCAGCTTAACATGAATCAAAGGTAGATACCAACCGGACTGCTATTTAGATAAACAGAAAACTTGTGAAGAAGCCAATAGTTATTCCAAATACGCTCTAGAGATAAAGGACAGTTGGGAGGGTGGCAATGCCTAAGCTTTTGTGAAACTGATAGTCGTGTTAATGAGCAACGCACAAGCAAATGATCCACTGTGATTTGTTCACCACACAAACATTGAATATTTTTGCAAATTGAGAGCGTTCAAGCGAAAACGAGACATTAGACTGATAATATGTCTGGGGCATTGAGAGAAATCCCGGAACAAGAGGGAGTTGGTATTATTTGTATGAGCCCTTTCCACACAGTTATGATAGTATCGAGAATCTGAGTTCTTGAGAATGTCATAAAAGCGATCAGAAGATGTTTTCTCTATGCGCCTGTAACACTCTTGTAGATCTAAAGGAATAGAGAGAGTTTCTGTACCCTCAGAATTATGAGCTGCTTTTCTGGCAGCTTGACTCTCATTGGGAATAATCCCACAGTGTGAAGGAACCCACAAGAATGTTACAGCCATATCTTAAACTGACAACAGATGTATGAGATGGTTTATTTCTGTTGTCATTTCACTACTTGTTTTTTGGTCAGTAAATCTAAGCGCATGTAACACCGATTTAGAATCTACGCAAATTAAGATGTGACCGGCATTCATGGGCAGAGTGGAAATATAATTTAAAGCTATAAGTATGACTACAAGTTCAGCGGTCCCGTGACCTTGGCGGTCGTGGAGGAGACACGAAAGACGATGCCGTGGTAAGCCTCCTCCATCCATCTCGGTCCTCGGCTCTGCGCAGTAGTGCCGAGTCATTCATCCTGGTCCATTCTCTGATGTTGTCCATCCATGACTTGTTCTGTCTTCCCCTCTAAAAATAGATAAACAACGCCCTAAATGATATTGTCTCACACATTTTAATGCAGGGATTACAAAAGCAGCTCCTGCTCTACCGTCTTCAAGCACAGAACCGTCCGTATAAATATGTAGATAATTTTATAGTGATTATCTATGTGATGGTATACCAAGCTCTTTAACATATGAGGTGAATCGCTTTTTGTGATACTTAGATTATTTATGTCAAATGTAGGTTTCTTTAATTCCCATCTCGGAATTGGCGCAAATGATGGTTTGACATCAATGCCTTTTGTGTCTATTTTAGTAATATTAAAAATGTCGGAAGCAAATGAATTGAGAAATTTTAAGGATTGGATCTTTTAGGCCCTTTTACCGAAATCCTTATCAGATCTAAGGTGGACTTGGCGATGGGAGAAAGTCTCATAGACAACACTTTTTAATTTAGATTTGGCAGCAGAGGCTTTTCTGAGTTCATCAAGTGGTAGTACACTCGCTTTTCTGCAGGTTCCCCAAATGCATTAATGAGTTGGGACTCCAAGTGCAAGTTTATAAGCTTTAGAATCTACACTCTGTAACTTTTTTTTAAGTAAGTGTTGGGGAGACTGAAGAAAACTTCTTGTGGGTATGTCAGCCTGGAACGAACAAGAGAACAGGAAAGCGATGTAAGTGCTTTAGTGTCCTGTCCCCAGTGATGCTTGCTGACAATCCTTAGAAAATTCAAACTGTTTCTGGCTTTGTTCAGGATGTACTCAATATGACTGTGCCAGGACAGTTTTGGTGTACAGAAAACACCAAGAAACTTAACAGCTTGCGCATATTTCAGCACAAACCCATCAACAGTGAATTTTTGCAGATTTTCTGGATCGTACCCTGAATTAAAAAGCATTAGATTTGTCTTTTCTAACGATAATACAAGTCCATTTTCTTTTAAAAAGTTGTTAAGTTTGTCAAGCTCAAGTTGATATATTTTTCTGGTGTAGTTCAAGGCCCTAGCTGGAGTCTGACATTTCATCGTAACTCTCATCCATAAACAAATGTCATCAGCATACTGTTCTAGAACTGAATCTATTGACAAATGTTTGGGGAGATCAGTTAATAGAATATTAAAGAGAATAGGAGAGATTACAGAACCTTGAGGTAAGACCATTGCGAGAGGTCTAGGGTTTGAGTAGGTACTATCAATCCGTGTTTGTAGATATCCGTTGGATAAAAAAAAACCCTCTTCAAATAATTATAAATATGGCCTGTGATGCCAACCTTATTCAGTTTAATTAAAAGGCGATGATGCCATACCTGTTCATAGGCTTTTTTCACATCAAAAACCGTAACCAAGATATTTTTTCGTCTAGCAAACTGTTCTTTTATTTCTATTGCTAGTTTGATAAATGATCAGTTGTGCATCTTCCTTGTCTGAAACCTGCTTGATTTACAGGGATGATTTTATATTTCTCACAGTGGTGAACAAATCTTTGTAGAACAATTTTTTCCATACGTTTACATGTGTGCCATGTTAAGGCAATCGGACGATAACTATTTTTGTCAAATCTGGGTTTTCCTTGTTTGTGTATTGGGACAACAGTTGAGTGTTTCCAGAGTTGAGGGATTCTACCCTCTTCCCAACAGTTTTGAAAAAAGCAGTGAAGAAAAAGGAGTAAATTTGGTGGCAGATGTTTCAGCATTTCATAAGAGATGCCATCCAGGCCTACTGACGTTTGCTTGCAGGCAATACTGGAAAGACAGTCTTTGATTTCGCCTAGAGTTATAGGAGCATTGAGAGAAAGGTGATCTATACAGTCTGGATCCCTATATATGTCCTTTTTTCATCAGTCTCTCTATAATTTCTATTACTTTCTGATAATCCTTTGTTACAACTATTATTTGCAAACAAGTCAGCAAATGTTACAGCCTTTTCAAAATTTGATGGAAAGTCACAGTGGTCTAACCTGATAGATCATTGTGGTAAATTTATTCCATTTTTCATTGCTTTTAGCTTTTTCCAGACTTTTTGAAGATCTTTATGGCTAGTCACGTCATTCATGCAGAACGAGGACCAGTACTGCGTTTTGCTTGTGCCTATACTGGTTAGCATTATTCTTGGCTGCTCTCATCTTTTTATGATTTTCAGCAGACTTTTCCTCCAGATACGCGTTAAGTTTGTGTTTTTTCTCATTTTTGGCTTCGTCACATGCAGCATTCCACCAGATATTCCCAACATGCTTCTGTGACTTTACAGATTTAAATTTAGGAATATAATTATTAGCAGCTTGCAAAACTGCATGTTTAAATAGAAAATATAAGCTATAAATATCGCGAAAATCGATATCACTTATGTGAAAAGATGATAAAAGAGTGGAAAACTTGACCCAGTCTGCTTTTTTATAATTGTATTTTGGGACCTTGTCTTCTGCCAGATCTACCGAGAGAGATTTTTTCATTTTAAAGACAGACTATAGGGAAGTGATCACTATCAAGTGTGTCATCTTGAGTGTTCCAGTCACAGGTAGGAGCTAGATCTGGAGAGAAGGTTTATGAATGGGGTTATCGGGTATTCCCCCGAGTGATTCTACCATCATTCAGGAGATAGAAAGAGGAGTCAACAATATTCTCAATGAAACGATTGCTAGTAACAGAATGACATTCTTTTTCCCAGAATGGGGAATGAGCATTAACATCTCCTGCCATGAGAAACCGTTTACCTGGGTCTGTTGTTTGAAGTGTTCGAACCCATTCAGTATTGTGATCATTAGGTCACTGAGGTAAGTAAACAGAAATGGCAGGTAATAAAGAGGAATTAAGAGAGACTGTCACAGTACAAGAATATAATTATTACGCCAGCAATACCTGGTGGAGCAGGACTTGGGCACGGAGTGTATTTAACACCTTCATGTATGTAAATGGCGGTATTGACTTTCCAGTTGGTATCTTCCTTTCGCGCGCGCGGTGTGTGTGTGTGTGTGTGTGTGTGTGTTGTGTGGCGTGCGTGCGTGCGTGCGTAGTGTGCTGTACTGTATTGTATTGTATTGCATGGCATTCCATTGTGTTACATTGCATGGTTTTGTCATGTCTGGCATCGTATTGCATTGTATAGCTTTGTATGTATTGTATTGTATTGCATAGCATTGTATTGTATTGTACAGCTTTGTATTGTATTGTATTGCATAGCATAGCATAACATTGTATTGTATTGTATAGCATAGCATTGTATTGTATTGCATAGCATAGCATTGTATTGTGTTGTATAGCTTTGTATTGTATTGTATTGCATAGCATAGCATTGTATTATATTGTATAGCTTTGTATTGTATTGTATTGATTTGCATAGCATTGTATTGTATTGTATAGCTTTGTATTGTATTGTATTGATTTGCATAGCATTGTATTGTATTGTATTGTATAGCTTTGTATTGTATTGTATAACTTTGTATTGTATTGTATAGCTTTGTATTATATTGTATTGAATAGCAGAGCATTGTATTGTATTGCATAAGATCGTATTGTATTGTATTGCATTGTACCGTATCGTATTATATCGCATTGTGTTGTATTGCATTGTGTTGCATTGCATTGCGCTGCATAACATTACATTGCATTGCATTGTAGGCTGCTTTCAACCTCGTCAGAGTTCTCTGTGTGAAATTCGGGCTGCTCTCCTCCTAGAATGCACCTCTCGACGCCACAAGAACAGCGCCACCCATCTTTCTTTATCATTTAAAAAACCATCATCCTCTCTGCATACACGCGTGCTTCCTTTGTTTCCTGTCAGTACAGAACCTTGAGGATGACGATGAGAATGACCACGGTGACGACGAAGACGAAGAGGAGACAATAGATGACGCAGTAGTTCACTCCCTTTACCTGACCTCGGGGCGGTACCGCCTCTGTGGCTAGCATTTCCTGCAAACAAAACAACAACAAAAATGTGCAGTTTGTTTGTCTGTCTGTAAGTCTCTCTGTCTCTGCCTCTCTCTGTCTCTCTGTCTCTCTCCTATCTCTCTGTCTCTGCCTCTCTCTGTCTCTCTGTCTGTCTGTCTGTCTCTCTGTCTCTCTCTGTCTCTCTGTCTCTCTCTGTCTGTCTCTCTCTCTCTCTCTCTCTCTCTCTCTCTCTCTCTGTACGCGCGCGCCCGTGCCTGTGTGTGTAACAGCAACATCCACCATACACCACCACCACCACCACCACCACCAATAACAGTAACAACAAGCAACAACAATGATATCATCAGCAACACAACAGAAAACTGTCACATTTGGGCCCGGCAGAAAACAGGGCGAGAAGACAGGTTGAGGGGCACGACCATTATTCTGTTCTTATAAAGGTCATGGGAGGCGTGACCTCTAGGAAAGGAATTCCCCTAAGGTATTCCTTAGTCCTGCTTTTATCGGAACTAGTTCTCATCAAGGTTACAGTAGGAATGACGTGTGCGGAGAGAGAGTCCTCTGAGGTATTTCCTAGTCCTGTATTTTCCCCCCGAGCTGTTGATTGGCTAAAGCTTGCAGTCACGTGAAGGAAATTCGACAGACTCTGAATATCTAGACCATTTTTATACACACGCTGTACATTTTTTTGGGCCACACATAACAGCAAAACAGTAAGACCACTACACCCCAGTGGTTGGCAGAGTTAAAAAAAAAAGTTTTTCAAAACCTTTTTCAAGCTAAAAGTTGGCCAAGTCATGCTGTGAGCCGCATGCACTTTGATGTCGTGTTAAGACATCGTCCCCGAAGATGGAATGCAGATGCCTTAACGGTGGGCAAACGGCTGCATATACAACATCTCAATATATGTTGTTGTCGGAGGAGGAACAAAATATCATAATCATTGTCACAAACAACCACCACTGGGATAACAACGCAACCACCACCACCACCACCATCAGTTGCGAAACATACATAACGACAACAACATCACCGACAGTAGCACACGCCCGATAACAACAACAACCACGACATCAAAGAATGTATCTCTCTCTCTCTCTCTCTCTCTCTCTCTCTCTCTCTCTCCTCTCTCTCTCTCTCTCTCTCTCTCTCTCTCTCTCTCTCTTCTCTCCTTTATTTTATGGAGGTTTTGCTTTGTTTGGTTCTGTTTTGGTTTTGGTTGGGGTTTTTTTTTTTTAGGGGGGACTATTCGGTTATCCCCTCTCCCTTCTTGTTGTTGCGGCTTTTGTTTTGCTTTTGGGTTCTTGCTATTTTTTTGGGTTGTTTCTGTTTCTGTTTTGCTTTCTTTCTAACTACTTCTTACTTGCTACTTTTTTGGTCTCTCTCTCTTCGGTGATTTTTGTGGGGATTTTTGTGTAGATAGTTTTTCGGTATACTGTGTAAGTGTATTGCTATGGGCTTTATTTTATTTTATTATCATATATATCCTTAAGGGCGGGGAATGGATGTAAAAAAGCACATGGGTGCTTATTCATTATCCTCGAAATAAAAGAATTTGTCATTGTCATTGTCTCTCATAAAAACATACATAACGACAACAACATCACCGACAGAGGCACACACCCAATAACAACAACCACAACATCAACGAATGTAACTCTCTCTCTCTCAAGAGAGAGAAGAGAGAGAGAGAGAGAGAGAGAGAGAGAGAGAGAGAGAGAGAGAGGAGAGAGTGGAGAGAGAGTAAAGAGAGAGAGAGAGAGAGAGAGACAGCAGACAGACAGACACACCACACTACACCACACAGCACACCACACCGACACCACCCCAGAGAAAAAGACACACATACAGAAATACCTCACAAGCAAGTAAAAAACATTTCTATCCCCCACCCCAACCCCCCCCCTCCGCGCAAACAACAGATAAAATAGATGCAAATACCGTGAACAGTAACATATGTAAAAAAATCAACACCAACTGCACTATGCATCAGCGTCTAAAAATCGTACATAATGACAGACTGCTAAATATGCGATGGAAGAGATGCCACAAAAGGCGAATGGCCCTTTGAAACTGCGGCATGTTAATCTATGATCTGCAGGTGTATTACCGCATATGCAAAAAACACTTCCATCATAATCTATGATCTGCAGTTATGTTATTACCGCATATGCAAAAAACACTTCCATCATAATGTATGATCTGCAGTTATGTTATTACCGCATATGCAAAAAACACTTCCATCATAATCTATGATCTGCAGTTATGTTATTACCGCATATGCAAAAAACACTTCCATCATAATCTATGATCTGCAGTTATGTTATTAGAAGCAAAAAACCCAATGTGTTGTTTGGTTTTGGCGATGTGGATCTCGCTCTTTCTTGAGGGTGGGTTTTGCTTTTTTGGGTGGGGGGGGGGGGGTGGGGTTGGGGATCTGGTGGTGTTGTGGTTTGGTGGTTGGGGTGTTGTTTTTGGGGGGGGGTGGGGGGGGGGGGGGGGTGGGGGGGGCTGGTTTTGTCATTTTTGGGTTTTTTTTTTGTTTTGGGGGTTGGGGGGTTTGTTTGGGGGCGGGGGTGGGGGGGTGGAAGAGGTGTTACGTACATTACGATAGTTTTTTTTCTTCTCATGTGAAATTCAGTAATTGAAATTTTATTTGCAATTTTCAATGGAATTACTGATTTTGTTAGGAATTGTTAGAACTGCATTTTTCTGTTTGTTTATTGTAGTTCAGTACGTAAGAAACGTAATGATTGGGATTTTTTTTTTATGGTTTTATAAAAATCATTTGCAATTGCATGCATTGATACCATGAAATTCCTTTTCCAATACATTACGAACTACACCCTCCCACACACCCTCCTTGTCTCCCCCCCCTCTCCCCCCCCCCTCCCCTCACACAGCATCCTAATATCGCAACTTGTGAAAAGACTTAAATGAATTTGAACACACACACACACATACACACATACATAAATCACACCACCACCACCACCACCACCCCTCACATTATTAGGTCCCCGGATGACCTTCTGCACGTTGCCCCCTTGCCACAAGTACTCCACGTGCTGTCCCAAGGACGTCCTGTGTTCAGAGTAACCCAAACTGTCGCGGGCGGCGGGCGGCTGCTGCACCTGCACGCGCCCGTCCCGCCACACGTACTTGGTTTCCTCTTCCGGCCCCAGTGCACGCCGGGAATGAGCCAGGCTGGACGTGGACCGGGCCTGGCGGTCTGCCAGAGGCCTCAGCAGCAGCAGTCTGGCCAGAGAGGACTGGGAGTGGCTCTTGGTGCCGGCCTTCACCGGGCTGGGTGGGGGCACAGACAGACAGACAGACAGACAGACAGACAGGATGATAATAACAGTAATAACAATAATGATAATAATAATGATAATAATAATGATAATGATGATAATAATGATGATGATGATGATGATGATGATGATGATGAAAATGATGATGATAATTAAAACATCAACAATAATAATGATAATAATAATAATGATAATGATGATAATAATGATGATGATGATGATGATGATGATGATGATGATGATGAAAATGATGATGATAATTAAAACATCAACAATAATAATGATAATAATAATAATGATAATGATGATAATAATAATAATAATAATAATAATAATGATGATGATGATGATGATGATGATGATAATTAAAAAATCAACAATAATAATGATAATAATAATGATAATGATAATAAAAATAATGATGATGATGATGATTAAAAAATCAACAATAATAATGATGATAATAATAATGTTTGGTGTTGATATAGCGCTGAATCTTGTGAAGCAAACAAATGTAAAAAGGAAAAGTAAAGGTGTCCCATAACCTATAAGGTCGTAGGGGAGCGAGGCGTCAGAGACCTCACTTCTCTAGGGCCAGCATATTGAGGGCGGCGCCCATCTCCTCTCCCTCGCTGCTTTACCTTCCCTGACCCTAAAGAGAGCAGGTACCCATTTACAGCTGGGTAAACTGGGGGAACTGTACTGAAGCCAAGGCGCGCAAACGGTCACCCATTCAACTGGTAACCACGCTCGACGCTGCTTAACTTGGCTGGGGGAAAGCGAGTGCTCCGACCACTGAGCTATCCCGTCCCAAACAAATGGAAGCGCTTAAATAAAAGAAAGCTTGAAAGCGCTGGTGCAGGCTCAGCAGTTGATACATGGTAACTATGTGTGGACTGAGCATTTCACATGTGAGAACTCTTCCCCCCCCCCCCTCCCCACCACACCCCCCTCCCCCCGTATGGGGATGCCAGGGAGGGAGGGGGGGGGGGTAGGGCCTGTCAGTATAAACAACATCTCCACCTTCTGGAAATTCTGTGTTAAGAATGTCCTCTTTTCTATCCCTCTCTTTCCCCCTTGGGGACGCGGAGGGTGGGGGGGACGGGGACCTGTCAGTATGAATAGCATCCCCACTTTCTGGAAATTCTATGCTAGTAATTCCCTCTTTTCTATCCTTCTCTTTTGGTCCCGGGTTCGAATCTCATCAGAGTCATAGTGATGTTTTTGAGTCCAGCCAGCTCCTACCCAGAGTGAGTGTTCTGTGGGTGGGGTGGGGGTGTCAGCATAAATAGCATAAATACCGTCCCCACCTTCTGGAAATTTTGTGCTAGGAATTCCCTCTTCTCTACCCTTCTCTTTGGTGGCAGGTTCGAATCCCATAGAGAGTTTTCCGGACTCTGGCCAGCTCCTACCCTGTGAGTGCGCTGTGGGCTCAGTGGGAAGACTGGGACCACACAGTCGAGCTTCATGCACTTTGCGGATGCCAGTTTGAGAGTGTTGCTCAAATTACCCGACTAAAACTTCAGGTGTCTGTATCTCTCGAGCCCGGTTGACGCCGGGATATATTATGATAGTAAGCGTAGAGTACAACCCTGTCAAGTAGTCTCAAAGCAGATGCACTTCCACAGAACTATCCTTACGTCATCCTTATTATCATTGATTGTCATGCAATAAAAAGAAATTGCCTCTAATTCGGTGGTCTGGTGACCTCAGATTCGGTTTGCCCATACACTTCTGTGCCTGTGGTGAGTTTGTGTCAAAGCCTTTGGGGTTGGAGATTCACGGTAGACAGTCATTGGAGGGACGTTGTGGTGGTCATCACCTCGGGTGGGCAACTCACTCAGTCTGGCTCCGCGACTGAGCTAATACTGTCGTTAGTAGGGGGACTAGTAGGCGGTGTCCTGCGTATGTTAGCTCAGAACAGGCACCACTGAACACCACCACCAAAAAGACCCAGCAGCAGTGCAGAGCCCCTCTGGCTGGTGGCCCCATGGCGGCCTGACATTGATGAGCTCCCCACGGACTTTCGACCCCGGGGATGCAACATACCGAATCTGTGGCGGAAACATTGGAATGAGGGGCGTGGGAACAGCAGGACAGGAACGTCACAGCAGATGAGGCAGCACAGGTAAAAAGGACCAAGTCACCGCCCTCTACATTTTCCACTTGTCGTGTAGTGTGCGCCACTTTCAGCCATAGGAGATCATTATCTCCGTGTGAAATTCGGGCTGCTGTTCCCGGGGAGAAAGCATCGCCACAAGAGCAGCGCCGCCTATTTTTATCTTTTTCTTGTTTGCAAGTGTATACATGTGTTTTCTTGTCGAAGTGACTTTTTTCTACAGAATTCTGCCAGGGACAACTTTCTTGTTGCTGCGAGTTCTTTTACATGTACTGAATAAATGTTGGACACAGGACGTCGGTTTACCATCTCAACCGAAAGACCAGCACCCAGACCACCACTCAAGGTGTAGTGTAGGGAGGGGGAAGTTTAGGCTCAAACGAGGATCAAACCTGTATTTATTTCTTGCTCTCCAGACAGGCGCCTTACCCGCACGTGCACGGATGCAACCGGTCAATCGTTGTAAGTGTGTATATATGTATGATTTTTAAAAAACCACGAAACCGTTGTTTAAGCCAATGACTAAGTCACTGACCTGCCTGCAGTCCAGCCAGTGCCGGACTTGTGTCCGTTAGGGAGGTTGCCCTGGCTGTGGTGAAGCGTGCTGTGCTTGTGCAGAGGGTGCAGGTGCTGGTGGAGCAGAGGCAGGAGGAGAGGGTTCTGCTGCTGCTGCTGTTGTTGCTGCTGTTGCTGCTGCTGTTGCTGCTGCTGCTGACACTGTGAACATCCGCTTGCCAGAGCATGCCCGTTGGCTATCCTAGCCGAGGCTGCAGCAGCAGCAGCACGACTTCTGGACACGGCGTGGACGTAGGCATCACTGCAGCTGCGCTGGCCCCGCAGTGGTGAGTGAGGGGCCTCTGGGCAGAGGGCCAGCAGGGGGCTGTG
>CM054158.1:8058915-8086415 GCA_028751875.1 Rapana venosa
AAATATGTCCTACTGCCTTCAAGACATTCAAAACTGGATGACTCAGAACAAGTTACAACTTAATGCCGATAAAACCGAAGCCATGCTCATAGGGACCCAACATAAACTTTCCTCTATCACAAAAACTTCAATAGAATTCGGCAATACGTCAGTTCCTTTGTCCAACTCTGTGAAGTATTTAGGAGTAGTTCTTGACAACACACTCTCTATGAAAAAATTAATCACCCAGACCTGCCAGTCTTGCTACTATCAATTACGGCGCGTAAGCGCGATTCGCAAGTATCTGTCCACTGATGCAACTTCCAAGCTTGTCACATCTCTTATTCTTTCACGTTTAGACTACTGTAATTCTCTTTTGGCTGGCCTACCAGCATCATCTATCCACTCTCTTCAACGCATACAAAACTCTGCAGCTCGACTGGTCCTAAGAAAGAAAAAATCTGAACACATCACTCCTCTTCTGCGATCTCTTCACTGGTTGCCTGTCTCACAAAGACTGCAGTATAAAATCAATACCCTCTGTTTCAAATGTCTCCACAAATCTGCACCCTCTTATCTCTGTAACTGTCTTCACCTGTACACTCCATCCCGTTCCCTTCGTTCAGCCGCAGATACTTTGTGCTTTCGAACACCCAGATTCAAACAAACCACTGTTGGCCGTCGCTCCTTCTCTGTTTCTGGTCCATCCACCTGGAATGACCTCCCTCTTTCACTTCGTCAAAAGCCTTCACTTGATTCCTTCAAATCCAGCCTCAAAACACACTTATTTCCTACCTGAGACTTTCCCCCTACATATCTGTCCCTAATTTTCAACAGCATCTTTCACCGTCTAAGTGTTGTTCCGTGTGTGTGTGTGTGTGTGTGTGTGTGTGTGTGTGTGTGTGTGTGTGTGTGTGTTATGTGTGTGCGTGCGTGTGCGTGCGTAGTGCGCGCGCATGGATTTCTCATTATGTTTAAGGAGAGTTGCATGCCTGTAAATGATTGAGTGCAAGCGCTTCGATTTGTTTGTTTTTTTACAAGATTCAGCGCTATATAAATTCCATATATTATTATTATTATTATTATTAATGTCTTTATCTCTTATTCTGAGCTGCATTGGTATGGAGTCTTTAAGAGTGAATGTCTTTATCTCTTATTCTGAGCTGCATTGGTATGGAGTCTTTAAGAGTGAATGTCTTTATCTCTTATTCTGAACTGCATTGGTATAGAGTCTTTACGAGTGAATGTCTTTATCTCTTATTCTGAACTGCATTGGTATGGAGTCTTTAAGAGTGAATGTCTTTACCTCTTATTCTGAACTGCATTGGTATGGAGTCTTTAAGAGTGAATGTCTTTACCTCTTATTCTGAACTGCATTGGTATGGAGTCTTTAAGAGTGAATGTCTTTATCTCTTATTCTGAACTGCAGTGGTATAGAGTCTTTTGACGTGAACTTTCAGTGTTAAAGTGTTCCTCTCTCATGGGGAACCTCAATGTCCTATTGTCCTATTGTCCCCCTGTGCATGCGATTTTAAAGTGTTATCACTAGCTCCCACCGCCACACAATGGCCTACGCTATGTCCTCATATGATGTTGCTGTGGAGACTTTTTCATGTGCTATTCTAGAATCAGCATCTTGCATGAAAAAAGAAGTAGGGAAACCAAAACCTGTAAAAAAAATTCAGAGAATTGCTGGTATGATAAAGAATGTAAGGATTCAAAAACGAAAGTCTATAGAGCCCTTAGAAAGTACAATAAGAAAAGAACAGATGAAAACAGAGAATCCTATAATCTAGTAAGAAATTCCTACAATTCTCTCCTAAGATAAAAAGAAAGGACATTTAAAAAAGAGGAGATAAATAAAATTATTGACTCAGTTCACAACTCACAAGATTTCTGGAAAGAAATGAAATTCTATAAACATAAGAGTTATGTGGTAAACAGCATTTCCAGTGAAACATGGGTTAACCATTTCAATTCCTTATTGAATGACAGAAATCCTGATACATTGACTGATACTAGTTTCAATGCAATAGTTGACGAAACGCCTGACTTAGATAACACTGAAGACACTATTGACGACATGGATAGCCATATAACTGAAATCGAAGTTAAAAATGCAATAAGGCATGCAAAGCCAGGAAAAGCTGCTGGACCAGACAGAATTATAAATGAACTTCTTAAGTCATCAGATGTTATAATCCCTTTTCTTGTAAAGCTTTTCAATACACTGTTTTCCTGCAGCCTTTACCCCAGAGAATGGTGTAGAGCAATAATTGTACCTCTCTTTAAAAATGGAGTCGCTGAAAACCAATTATCGTGGTATCACTTTGCTAAGCTGATTCAGTAAACTATATACCCATATTCTGAACACCCGCCTTACAAAATGGGCTGAAAGCAGTAATAAAATCTTAGAATCACAAGCAGGATTTCGGAAAGACTACAGAACTACTGATCATATTTTCAGTTTATATGCCATTGTGCAGAAATACCTTATCCAGAAGAAAAAGATCTATGTTGCCTTTGTGGACTTTCAAAAGGCCTTTGACACAGTGAACAGAAATGCTTTGTGGAAAATCCTAATAAATGTGGGTGTAAGGGCGAAAATGCTACAGTCCTTGCAAGCTATGTCTTCATCTGTGTTATGTTGCATTCGCACATCTACAGGGTACTCTGATTACTTTGAATGCTTTCAGGGCCTCAAACAGGGTTGTCTTGCTTCACCTATTCTATTTTCAATTTTGATAAATAAACTGGCAACATATATCATAAGAAATGGGAATCATGGAATTCAACTTAGTCAAAATGCTACATAATTGCTCCTTCTGATGTTTGCAGATGACTTGTCACTTCTCTCATACTCCCCTGTAGGCCTACAAAATCAGCTGAACAATCTACATTATATTACAAGTAAATTTGGTTTGACAGTAAATCTAGAAAAATCTAAAATCATTGTTTTCCGAAATGGTGGACACCTATCAAACTACGAACACTGGCATTTCGGACAGCAAAAAATAGAAGTTGTCAACTCATACAAATACCTTGGGCTTATTTTCACAACACGTCTGAGTCTAAATGCTGCTACAGAAAGCTTAACATCAAAGGCCAAAAGATCTGTAATAGAAATATGTAGAACACTGCCAAGATTAGGCTGCTCATCTCCTAGGATATTTTAAAAAACTTTTTGATGCACGTGTTTCCCCTATGCTACTATATGCAGCAAAGGTTTGGGGTATTCATGAATTTAACCAGATTGAAAAAGTTCATATGTTAGCATGTAAACGTTTTTTGAATGTTGGTATACACACACATAAGTACATGGTGTATGGAGAATTAGACCGTTATCCTCTCCTTGTTCTGTCAGCTGCCAGAAGTGTATCCTACTGGCTATTATTTCTGTGGTTTCTACCTAGTCAGAGATATGCTAGCATGGCCTACCATAAAATTATGTTAAAATCTCTGGATGAAAAAGGCAAAACAACTTGGGTTACACATTTCAGAAACCTCCTTTGCTCCTCTGGATTCGGCTATGTCTGAGTCTTTCAAGGAGTAGGAAATCATAAAGCTTTTTTACGGGAATTCAAACAAAGAATGATTGACTGCTTCATACAACAATGGTCAGAAAAAATAACCAGTAGACCACGCTACAATCTATATAATTCCTTCAAAGGTATATTAGAACCAGAAAAATACATGAACCTGATCACTTCCAGATACGTACGTACTATGTTTACCCGCTTTAGATTGGGAGTAACAGAACTCAATAGCAACAAATTTAGGTACACAGCAGACAGTAGCTCTATGGCTTGTCCAAAGTGCAGTCATGCACCTGAGGATGAAATTCACTTTCTTTTCTACTGCCCAGCATACACTGAGTTGCAACACACTTATCTAGGCAAGTTTAATTTAGAACTTTTCAGAAACCAGAAGTTATCCTTATTAAAGATACAGAACCCTGAACAAATCATTGACTTGGCAAAGTAGATAAATCTATGCTTTCAAATGCAGAAAATTACAATCTGCTTAGTGGGTACCATATTCTTCAATCAAAATATTAAGTTAACCTGGCACTGGTCAAAGACCTCCCACTTTCTCCTACCCCTCTCTTCCAAAGAATGAGAAATTCAAGGTTTTCTTTTTTGTCATTAGCAAAAATTTGCTGCAAATTGTGTATATATACATTCATTTCCCCTTGTTTATGGACACTCTGAGTCTGAACAATAAACTATTTTGTCATTGTCAACTGCTACGTCTTAGAGTCTTTAGCTGTTAAAGTGTTCCTCTCTCATTGTCAACTGCTATGTCCTAGAGTCTTTAGCCGTTAAAGTGTTCCTCTCTCATTGTCAACTGCTATGTCTTTAGCCGTTAAAGTGTTCCTCTCTCATTGTCAACTGCTATGTCTTTAGCCGTTAAAGTGTTCCTCTCTCATTGTCAACTGCTATGTCCTAGAGTCTTTAGCCGTTAAAGTGTTCCTCTCTCATTGTCAACTGCTATGTCTTTAGCCGTTTAGTGTTTCTCTCTCATTGTCAACTGCTATGTCCTAGAGTCTTTAGCCGTTAAAGTGTTCCTCTCTCATTGTCAACTGCTATGTCTTTAGCCGTTAAAGTGTTCCTCTCTCATTGTCAACTGCTATGTCCTAGAGTCTCTAGCCGTTAAAGTGTTCCTCTCTCATTGTCAACTGCTATGTCTTTAGCCGTTAAAGTGTTCCTCTCTCATTGTCAACTGCTATGTCTTTAGCCGTTAAAGTGTTCCTCTCTCATTGTCAACTGCTATGTCTTTAGCCGTTAGTGTTTCTCTCTCATTGTCAACTGCTACGTCTTTAGCCGTTAAAGTGTTCCTCTCTCATTGTCAACTGCCTCTGTTGCCCCACTCTGCTATTACTTAGTCTTTAAATATATATATATATATATATATATATATATATATATATATATATATATATATATATATATATATATATATATATATATATATATATATATATATAAACACATACACATGCATACATACATACATGAATACATACATAATACATACATATATCCCACAATTAGTTACAGTAAATGTCCTATGAGAGAAGAATATATAACTTCAGCAACTGATGTTATTAATTGCTGGGAGTCATATATAACTTCATGAACAGTTGAATAATTTTTTTTATGAATACTTAGATCTCTCCTTATATACTTGTCAAGAAGAATAGGGCAATCAAACAATAAATGGTGGATTGAAAGGGATCTAGTGCAACAGCATGTTATATTATTACAATATTTAGTATTCGAGCCATTAAGTCTCAT
This sequence comes from Rapana venosa, assembly GCA_028751875.1. Classification (NCBI taxonomy): domain Eukaryota; kingdom Metazoa; phylum Mollusca; class Gastropoda; order Neogastropoda; family Muricidae; genus Rapana; species Rapana venosa. The sequence goes on from CM054158.1 coordinate 8,064,192, forward strand.
TTTATGTATTAAAATATCTATTTTTCTTGAGCAGGAAATGTTTTCAAAGTGCTTTTTTGTTATTTTAGAATGCATGTAGTTTATTATTTTAGAATTTATTTCAGACCACGCTGGCATAATCAAAGAGCATGTGTGCTTTTGGACTTGTTGCCATGTTTGTAGATAAGATTTCTTTTCCTGGCGTTTCTTAGAAGAAAAAAGAAAGGGCTGCTTTGTATGTAGATCTATCAGACACAAGTGACGTCGAACATTATGACATATTTCTGTTAACACCCGGTGGTTAGAGTGAAGCATTGGTGATCTGCTGACCCGGGTTCCTATCTCGTTCAAGAGGATTTTCCTCTGGAGTTAACATCAGTGCAGACTCCACTCTCCCCAAAAGTCCTATGATGAGACTATAAACCGAGGTCCCGTTGGGGAACGCACGCAGAACATCTTGCGCACACGTTAAAACACGTTCCGCTTTTCGGAAGAGTAGGCCATTGTGTACCGGTGGGAACGGGTGACAAAATTGACAAAACTGCACACACACGGGGACTTGATGTAAAAAAAAAAGCACAAGAGTGCTTATTCCATTATCCTCGAAATATATGAATCAAATAAATTAAAAATAAATCACCTCAATATTATTTTTTTTACTTGTACACTTTGCTTTGAAGTTAATGATTTCACTCCTTTTTATTGTATTACGCTGTTTTATACCCAGCGGTGTGTGTGTGTGTGTGTGTGTGTGTGTGTGTGTGTTGCCTAGGTAGACATAGTTCAGAGAGTGAGAGACAGCTCTGATGGTAGGAGTTCGAGCCCTCATCCGTTCCAGAACACTCTTCCCCCCTCCGAAAGTCATCTCTATTTTCATTTATTCTTTTCCTTCGAGGATAATGGAATAGGCACTCCTGGGCTTTCTATTTTACATCCCCCTGTGCATGCGGTTTTTAAAGTGTTGTCACTAGCTCCCACCGCCACACAATGGCCTACGCTTCCAAAAAGCGGAAGATGTGCCCAACATGTTCTGCGTGTGTTCGCACACGGGACCTCCGTTTATAGTCTCATCTGAAGGACTTTTGGGAATTTGGGAGTGGAGTTGGCACTGATGTTAAAACCTGGGGGAAAAATCCCCTTGAACGGGCGTCTCGGTGGTGGTTTGAACATGGACTCGAACCCGGGCCGTCAGATTGCAACGCTGTAACCACCCGGCCATCCCGTCCTCTACCCAAGTTCTTCACATGAGACTATACATAGACCGAGGTCCTGGGTACGAACGCACGAAGAACATTTTGTGCTCACGTTAAAACCCGTTCCAAATTCAGATTATTTGTTTCCCGTCATCCCTTTAGGAATATGGAGGATTTTGCACAATCATTGAACTTCATACATGCACCATGTAACTGGATCTTTGAACACCTTACTATAGAACAAAAAAGTGTCCGTTTACACATATCAAACTCTTGGATCAAAGTTTACATGTTATTTCTGATAGTAGTGATCATTTTAACAATATTAAGCAGAGTCTTATTTGATGAAGGAAAGAGTTGTTTATACTTCAAAGTGTTTGGATGTTTAACATAATATTTCGGTAAACATTTTTTACGAGTTTTCGTTAAACATTGGACGAATAAAAAGGTCATAAAATTCGTCACCAATATCACCACTGTTGCATTTTTTTCAGTATCTTTCATTTCTTTGAATTCCCTCAAAACGGAAAATATCAATAGCCAGATTGTTATTATTTGTGCGAAACTGGGCAAATCGAATTGCAACATTGGATGGCAATAAGAGTAAATACTTTTCACCACAAAACTTTGTTTAAAACATTCTATAATTGGTATAAATATCTTCTGTATTTACTACTGTGTACCACTAGTGAATAAATGCGTCACATAAGCATTGCTTGACTTTGATTTTAAACCAAGTGTAACTGCATTCAATATTTTGTTGTTGATTCAACCAGATCGCACTCAACCCTAGCTCATCTAATACATTTTTGATGCTGGTCAGATAATCTGAAGATTATGTTCCGCCATTCATAAGAGTAGGCCATTGTGTGCCTGTAGGAAGGGATGACGAAATTAACAACAAAATAACAGTATATATATATATATATATATATATATATATATATATATATATATATATATTATATATATATATATACATATCTCCTGGAAGGACTAAAGCATGTGGGTAACAGGTATTGTCACACTCAAAATAAATGACTTCAAGGGGGGGGGGGGGGGGGGGGGGGGGGGGAGGGGGTGTTGAACATGCGCCAACATTTTCGTGTTGTCAAGAGAAATTTCACTACGTGCTCTCCCTTTGACCACGTAGTGCACAGTCTTTCATTTCTTTAACTTTTTTCAAAAAAGAAAAAAAAAGGGGGGGGGAGGAGTCGTACATATAGATAGATAGATAGATAGACAGATAGATAGATGGATAGATAGATGGATAGATAGATGGATAGATAGATGGATAGATAGATAGATGGATGGATAGATAGATGGATAGATAGATGGATAGATAGATAGATGGATAGATAGATGGATAGATAGATAGATAGATAGATAGACAGATAGATGGATAGATAGATGGATAGATAGATGGATAGATATATAGATAGATAGACAGATGGATAGATAGATAGGTGGATAGATAGATAGATAGATGGATAGATAGATGGATGGATAGATAGTTGGATAGATAGATAGATAGATGGATAGATAGATGGATAGATGGATAGATAGACAGACAGAAAGGCAGAGAGAGAAAGATTCTTTCCTGCGCCTAAAGCATCTAATAATTCACACACACACACACACAAACACAAACGCAGAACACCTTGCTCACACGTTAAAACCCGTTCCGCTTTTCGGAAGAGTCGGTCATTGTGTGCTGGTGGGAACGGATGACAAAATTTACAAAACTGCCTACACATGGGGACTGGGTGTGCTAAAGCACGTGAGTGTTTACTCCATTATCCTGGAAATTATAGAATAACACACACAAACTCTCACACACACACACACACGCACACAAACACGCACACACACACACACACACACACACACACCACACACACACACACACACACACAGCATACACATCGGTCTAAACGTAAGTGACTGTGCGCTGCTCAGTCAAAGGCGGGTAATGCGGGATGAAATAAAAATTCCATACATTATTATTATTATTAACTCTCTCCTGAATCAAGGTAGATGTCAAAAGGGTCGGTGTGGTCAGCTGTATTTGCTACAATCAGGGGAGAAGCTGTTTCTCTTCCCCCACCTTTCAAGACCCCATTTGGTATGTGCCTCTATCCCCCCCAGACCCCCCCGCCCAAATAAAAAAAATAAAAAAGGAATTTCTCCAGGCATTCTGGGGCCATGCTCTAACACAGTGGCTCGGTGGTCTAGAGGTAACGCACCTGCCTAGAACGTCAAAAGTCCGGGTTCGAAGTGTGTGGTGGTTCGATTCCCCCGTTTGGGCCCGAAACTTTTCCCCCATTCACTAGACTGTCAGTGTTGGTCTACCTGATAGTCTTTCGAGTGAGACAGTAAAGGGAGGTCCCGTGTGCGCAACGTATTTAGCGCACGTAAAAGAATCCGCGGCAACAAGAGACTTGTCTCTGGAAAAATGATGGCGAAAAAAGCCGCTGTGACAGGACAGAAATACACATGCAGACCGAAACAGAAACACGCGTGTTGCCCGTCTAATATCACAAGTGTGAAAAGACGTTAAATGAATTTGAACACACGTGTTGCGCTGCTCTTGTGGCGATGTGCTCTCCCTGGGGAGAGCAGCCCGAATTTCACGCAGAGAAATCTGCCGTGACCCAAAGTGGTGTACAATACAATACAATACAATACAATACAATACAATACACAAAGTAGAAATGCTTTCAGGTCCTTGCTACTCGCCCTTTACCCTGACTGACAAGCAAGAAGCAGCCATGTTGGGTGTGGCATGACTCGGCACATCCTGCTGTGGAGGAGGCCTCCTTTCTCTCCCAGGCCACACTGGGATGCTGCCGGGGCCTGACTTGTCTGGCGCTCAACACTCCCCCTACGTTAAGGGAGAGAAGCCTTCTTTTCCAGTACACCAGCCCTGTGCGCATTTGCATGCTACTGTAACCCAGTAGTGGGTGATAGGGAGGGAAGGGTTAGCAGATGGTGGGTTACCCTATAGCGGGTTACCTTAGGGAAAAGGTTAATGGAAAAGCAACGCATTTTCGCTCTAATGAAGGACAGCACTAATTGCTGTTTGAGCATTGGATGACAAAGAAGAAGAAAAGCGTCTAATCATTCCAACAGAGGAGTCCTACAAACATGGAGGATTTCTATCCGCAGTGATCTGATCCTTAAAGGCTAAGTGTGGACGTTCTCTTGGACAGGACATGGACATTGTTCTTCCCAGCTCACAGCACTTTTCAAAGTGGATAGAGTGGATCTCCTTACAGGGGGCCACGCTCTCCTAGCTACGGGACTTTGGGATGGGGCCTGTTTGACATGTTCAGGAAACAGACTTACTCTAGTTTTCTAGGCCATGTATGGAGGTGAGCGCTCATAACGTGATGTGATTGTTGTCTTCTCAGACGCTTTCAGACATACCTAGTTGGCTTTCTGCAACCGATCTAAATGATGTTTTGTACATCTGTTCCAAACCTGCCGGTTTACAGTGAACATATCCCTTAGTATCCCCATTGTTTTAATGGCATGCATGTTTCGATTCACCTATGACACGGAAACAGCTAGCACAAAGTGATTGAAATGTTTAACAGACGAATTTATTTTCCAACGTGAGCATAGACTACATTCAGTGTACGATGTCTGTATGAACAGATGGTTCTAACTAAAGGTTACGAAGAATGTTTCAGTTTTTGTCAGAGGCATGGTCCTGTGCTTCCCTCAGCCACCCCTTTCATCTTCAGTGCAGCCTTCAACGCATTCACACACTTTCAACCCAAACGTGTTAATCAGCAAGTCCTATCGGTTTTGTTGAACATACTTTCAAACTACCAGCAGTACAAGATGGATGTTCTACACACTCCCTATCTGTCCACTTAAAAAAAAAAAGGGTGAAAGGGTGGCGCAGCTCTAAGTGGCGACGCGTTCTCCCGCTCTCCCCGGGGAGAGCAGCCCGAATTTCACGGGGAGAGGTCTGCCGTGACTTAAAGTGGTATGAAATAAAATCTGAGCGCTTTGATTTGTTGCTTTACAAGATTCAGCGCTATATAAATTCCATACATTATTATTATTATTATTATTACTTCAAAGGATCTCTGGAGACGAGCTCCCCAAGCTGTCCTGAAGCGTGCACCAATCTATTCAGCACACTACACAAGTCCAGTGCTTAGTGTTCCTAAGGCTGCTGACCAGCCCTCGAGACAGGCTGGTGTGCCCCAGCCTCGCGAGGGCTCTAAATGGGCAGTTTGTTCCTGTCGATCTTGGGCCCTTTAGAAATGTGAAAGGTCATGTCCTTGACTTGCCAGTACCGGAAATTCTCCTTGGCGTGAGCTCGGAAATGGTTGGGCGTCCAATGGAAAAAGCTTTTGTTGTAGTTCTTGTGGCTGCCCGTGCTGAGCGTTCCCGGCACCTCTCCCCCCAACCCCTGCAGCACCAGCTCACCGAAGGGGATGCAGCTCCGCAGCTGGAGGGCATTGTCTTTGGACCAGATGTACGGGGGCTGGGTGCAGCCGGCGTAGGGGGCTGGAGGCTTGGGAAGGGTGCCTCTCAGTTCTCGCTCCTTGAGCTGGGTCTTCAGCACGAAGTCATCGCCCTCCACGCGCATGACGCTCCAGTGATTGCTGTTGCCTCGGTAGACATCATGGGGGTCGGACAGTTTGAACGTGAAGGTCGACCTCTGTGGTTTGGTCTTGTTCTTGGGAGGCATCCTGGTGAGGATCTTAGATGACACACTTGGGGAACTTGTTCAGAGTCTGGCACTGGGGGAAACAGCGAAACCTGAAGACTTGCACGGGAAAACTGCCGGCTGTCTGCAGGAGGAGAAGCCCAGACAGGTGTCCAGAAACTGAGTCTGGAAAATTGCTGTTTGGAAACGGACACCAGAAAACCTCTTGTCAGAACACGATGATGAAACAAGAACCTGGCTGCAGACCTGCACCACAAAACGGCCGTCTAGAAACTCTATCACCAGGAAACAGCCGTCTAGAGACTCTATCACCAGGAAACAGCCGTCTGGAGACTCTTATTACCAGGAAAAAGCTGTCTGGAGACTCTTTCACCAGGAAACAGCCGTCTAGAGACTCTTATCACCAGGAAACAGCCGTCTGGAAACTCTATCACCAGGAAACAGCCGTCTGGAAACTATATCACCAGGAAACAGCCGTCTGGAAACTATATCACCAGGAAACAGCGTCTGGAGACTCTATCACCGGGAAACAGCGTCTGGAGACTCTATCACCAGGAAAACAGCGTCTGGAGACTCTATCACCAGGAAACAGCGTCTGGAGACTCTATCACCAGGAAACAGCGTCTGGAGACTATATCACCAGGAAACAGCGTCTGGAGACTATAATCATCAGCTACCTGAGGAGTATCACCAGGAAACAGCCCTCTGGAGACTATATCACCAGGACACAGCCTTCTGAAGACTATACTATCAGGAAACAACCCTCTGGAGACTACACCACCAGCTATCTGGGGAGTATCACCAGAAAACAGCTGTCTGAGGAATATCACCAGAAAACAGCTGTCTGAGAAGTAGCACCAGTAAACAGCTGTTTGAGGGGTAGCGCCAGTAAACAGCTGTCTTAGAAGTAGCACCAGTAAACAGCTGTTTGAGGGGTAGCACAGGAAACAGCTGTTTGAGGAGTAGCACCAGGAAGCAGCTGTCTGAGTGTCACCAGGAAACAGCTGTCTGAGTGTCACCGGGAAACAGCTGTCGAGGAACAGCACAAGGAAACAGCTGCCTGGTGACTGTCACCCAGGAAACAGCTGTCTGGTGACTGTCACCCAGGGAACAGCTGTCAGGTGACGGTCACCCAGGAAACAGCTGTCTGGTGACTGTCACCCAGGGAACAGCTGTCTGGTGACGGTCACCCAGGGAACAGCTGTCAGGAGTCTGCCATCGGGGAAAACAGCTGTCTGGAGACGGTTTTTTGGTTGTTGTTGTTGTTTTTTTCTTTATCAGGAAGCAATTCTCTGGAGAGGAATTCCCGCCAAACAGTTGACCAGAGACGAGGTCCTAGCAACAGCTGGCAGCGGAGACTCCCACAGCAAAAACAGCCAGTCTGACACTGGCTCTGTCAATCTGGCAACACGGTCACAGCTCGAAAAACAGCTGCCTGGAGATTAGCACTGGGGAAACAGCTGCCTGGAGATTAGCACTGGGGAAACAGCTGTCTGAGAATTAGCTGTCTGGGGAAACAGCTGTCTAGAGATAAGCTGTCTGGGGAAACAGCAGTCTAGAGATTAACTGTCTGGGGAAACAGCAGTCTAGAGATTAACTGTCTGGGGAAACTGTGTAGAGATTAGCACTGAGGACTCAATTGTCTGGATATTAGCACTGGCAAAACAGCTGTCTGGATATTAGCACTGGCGAAACAGCTGTGTAGAGATTAGCACTGGCGAAACAGCTGTTTGGAGATTATCACTGGGAAAGAGCTGTCTAAAGATTAGCACCGAGGAAACAGCTGTCTGAAGATTAGCACCGAGGAAACAGCTGTCTGAAGATTAGCACTGGGGAAACAGCTGTCTGGAGATTAGCACTGGGAAAGAGCTGTCTAAAGATTAGTACTGGGAGAAACAGCTGTCTGGAGATTAGCACTGGGAAAGAGCTGTCTAAAGATTAGCACTGGGAGAAACAGCTGTCTGGAGATTAGCTGTCTGTGGAAAACAGCTGTCTAGAGATTAGCTGTCTTGGAAAACAACTGTCTGGAGATTATCTGTCTGGGTAAATAGCTGTATAGAGATGAGCTGTCTGGGGAAACAGCTGTCCAGGCTTGACACTGGCAGGGTCAAACTGGTTAGTCCAACACTCTCCAACTCCGATCTTCACACTGAGCCTGTTTCATAGGTCACCACACTTGTGTCTACATAGACCCCCCCCCAAAAAAAAAAAAAAAAAATTCCAGAAAAAAATCAAGATGAATGTTTGAACGTCTGGATTCTTGCCGCCTACTTGTGGCTTCTAAGTCTCGTTGGTTTTGTTTTTTAAATGTTGTTGAAGTGTCACTCTGCTCCTTTTCGAAACCAATATGAAGAGGTCGAATTTTCTTGCCGATGACAAAACAAGTTCTGCATTGGTTTCTCGGTTCGTCCTTTGTTGTTTTTTTAAAAATTACTTTTTCTTAATCTTAGCCGATCAATGGTAAAGATTTTAAGATCTGTCTTCAACGCAGCAGTCGATTGTTATTTGCACAGGTTTTGTCGTCCCTCTGAATGTTCTCATGGAGATTAGATTGCCACCAAGTTGCAGGAAATAGTTGTGTCTGGACATGGACTTTCATCCTGTTTCACCAACTTCAGGGAGCTCCATTTGTCGAGTGCAGCTGTCAACGAAATCTGTACACAAGCTGTTTAGAGACGAGCTGTCGTGACTCCTACAAACCTGCTTGGGTCGTGTCCAGTCGTCAGAACCATTTCATTTAGCAGCTCCAAGACGCTGTGTTCATCAAAGAGGCTGACGTCATTCAGTCCTGGCTATTACGTATTTGTCTCTGAATGACGTTGGTTCCAAGACGCTATATGCTAGAACAATGCTGACCTACATGTTCGTGTCAGTCTTTATTTTCTTTCGATAATTTTTTTAAAGTTCATTTGCACATTTCTTTTGGGTTTACATGACTGTGTGCGTGTTTATTTCTGAATCTACTCCTTCCTGGACCTATCATATGTTGTTCTTTGTGTTTTTCCACTTTTGCATATTATTTACTGTGGGTTGGCCAATCTTTTAGCCTGAAGAAGGTTTGAAATAAACCGAAAATTTGCTCTGCCAAACACTTGGGTGTTGTGTTTTTACCTGTCTGCTTTTTATATTAGTAAATACATTAACCTACCTAAGCCTGCATTTTGTTTAACTTGATGTTGGGAAAGAGTGACATAAGTAAATATGCAGAATCTTTTAGGCCTACTCTGGAATGTACACAAGCACACGCTTATTTGCACACAAACGCGTACACAAATGTACATGTTCATTCATTCTATGTTTTTAGCAGGTGGGTTAGGCGCAACATTAACACTGCTTGATGAAAACAATATCAAATGAAATAAATTAATGATAAACCTTTGATGATCCATGACGAAATAAAAAGACACACTCACATGGCACGTTTCTCACACTACACATTCATCTAATTAACTGGCTTACACATGATTAAAGTCTCTATAGATCTAGCCTATAGACCACATGAGGAAATTCAACAACAACAACAACAACAACAACAACAACAACAACACACACACACACACACACACACACACACCACACACACACACACACACACACACACACCACACACACACACTTCAAACCAAACTATATCAAATGAACATATAAAAAAAGTCACACTTTGCCCTTAAATATAACTAATAAACAAATAGGCTCAGATTTTTAAACAAAGAAGATTGATAAGCAGCGGGCCCGTTTTTGCAAACAAAGACGGAGTATAACCAATGCACCCATTTTTGTAAACAAAGACACAACATATAATGGGCCTACTTTTGCAACCAAATGCAAAAACGATTGAAAAACAATGGACCCCCCTTTTTTGCAAACAAACACAAAGCAAAAGCTCACAATGATGCCATTTCTGCAAACAAACCAGCAGCAAGAAACAAACAAAATTCATAATACACAAGGCCGCTATTTTTGCCCCCCAAACACAAAGACGACTGGGAAAAAACCAACAATGGACCCATTTTTTGTAAGCAGGGCAAAGCAAATAACGAATCCATTTTTTGTAAACAAAGACAGTGGCAAAAAAAAAAGATGATCAATTAATCGTTCCCCAAAAGTCCGGATGAGACTATAAACTGAGGTCCCGTGTGAGAACGCACGCAGAACATCTTGCGCACACGTTCAAACCCCTTCCGTGGAAAAGTAGGCCATTGTGTGCCAGTGCGAATGGATGACAAAATTTACACCCCAAAAACTGCACGCGCATGGGGACTGGATGTAAAAAGCACACGAGCGCTTATACCATTATCATCGAAACAAAACGAAGAAAATAAAAATAGAATAAATTGGATCCCACAGAACACGGAAACAATCCTGTTGGATAGATACTATGGACTGATCACAGGGGCATGCTATGTTCATTCAGCATGTTGGATAGATGCTATGGACTGATCACAGGGGCATGCTATGTTCATTCAGCATGTTGGATAGATGCTATGGACTGATCACAGGGGCATGCTATGTTCATTCAGCATGTTGAGGATGGATGAAAGATAACAGCAGCACAATACCACACGTTAATTAATACAGGGGTTTGGTGTTGTTCAAAGGTGATGACGGGTGTATGATCGATGTGCCAAACCATGTCGGCAATAAACAGTATGAACTGACTGCCATACCCTGACCGCCTGTTTGATATGTGCAGACCTAACACTTCTTTTTCAAGGAAACCTGACATTTGTACTTAGATCTGAATTTCGTCATTGACCCCGCGCGTCTCTCTCTTCTCTCTCTCTCTCTCTCTCTCTCTCTCTCTCTCTCTCTCTCTCTCTCTCTCTCTCTCTCTCTCTCTTATATATATATATATATATATATATATATATATATATATATATGAGTGTGTGTGTGTGTGTGTGTGTGTGTGTGTGTGTGTGCGTGTCAGGTCAGGGTGCTTCTGCTACTGGTAACCATGTAAACCAGTACTACCTGTTCCATGTGGGGGAGCCAACCCCGACCCAAAAACCAGTCAGGAGAGGGATGGGCTCCACTTGGCTGTACTTGCCTTAAGACTGTCTAGTTACATGCCACTATGGCAGTTGGGAAAGGAGGGCTTGCCTACCTCAGGTATGCAAAGTCTGGACACCGGCGGACGCTGCGGAGGAAACATAAATGGTTCAACGCAGAGAAAGGCGGTTACAGCACTGCGCTGTGGAGCGCACAGGGCAAGTTGAGGCACTAAAGATAACTTGGCCACCCACTGCATCCGGTTCCATCACCAGTCGTCTTGAGTCATTCTTGCTACTGGACATAGGTGGTCTCGGACGAGAGAGTGAGGTCGACGTCGCGCAACTCTTCTTCACTTAAAACAAAGTCATCGCGCAACTCATCATTCATCCATCATCCATCATCAAAAGCCCTGTGGCGACAGGCAAGCGGCGAAGCGACAGGTGTGGGTACACTGGCAGTCGTAGTTGCAACCCTGCACACAGGCGGCTCAGGCTATTAGGGTCGCTACCTACCTCCTTAGCATGAGGAAGGGGCTAGAAAAGGTGCCCTAAACATTGCCTGCTCCACATCACCCTGGCTAGCTTACCGCGGCTGGCGGGGACCCTGCTCATGCGGTCGAATCATAGTGGAAAAATCAAGAAAAAAGAATAGGATACAGTGTCTGAACCTTGCTAGTTGGAATGTGCGAGCACTTCTCGACAGGAACGAGAGCACAAGACCCCAGAGACGAACCGCACTTATCAGCAGCGAACTAAACGCCAGATACAACATCGACATTTCTGCCCCTTAGTGAGACCAGGCTAGCAGGCGAGGGCGAACTATGCGAACGAGGCACAGGCTACACCTTCTTTTGGAGTGGACGTGGCCTGAAGAGAGACGTGAGGCGGGAGTTGGCTTTGCAGTAAGAACAACGCTTGTTGCAAGCGGCGGGGACCCCAAAAGGAATAAATGATAGCCCTTATGACGATGAGACTCCCCTTATCTCATGGGCAGAATTTTGCTACCCTTGTCAGTGCTTATGCTCCCACCATGACAAATCCAGAGGACATCAAGGACAAGTTTTATGAAGACTTGAATGCTGTTATTGCCTCTGTTCCCAACGCAGACAAGCTCATCATCCTTGGTGACTTCAATGCGAAAGTAGGCTGTGACAGTACCGCGGGGGAAGGGTGTGATTGAAAGCATGGAGTTGGCAACTGCAACAGCAAACGGCCTACTGCTCCCCCAGATTTTGCGTGGAGCATGACCAACTGATCACAAACACGACTTTTAAACCCTCCCTACACGTAACAGGACATCATGGATGCATCCCCGCTCTAGGCACTGGCATCTTATTGACTATGTCATCACCGGGGAAGAGGGACAGGCAGGATGTTCGTGTCACAAAGGCCATGTGTGGAGCAGAATGCTGGACAGACCACCGTCTCATCTCAAGCTCAGGTTGCGTGTCCAGCCCAAAGACGGCCACAAGGTGTGAAAGCACCTAAACGCCTGAATGTCAACAAGATGAAGAACGACACAGCAAGCGCTCTCTTGCTGCCGCCTTGGAGGAACGCCTAGAGCCCATCGTGCTGGATAGCCAAAACGTGGAATCAGCATGGGGAACACTCCGTGAGATCGTGTATAACACAGCTATGGAGTGCCTCGGCCCTGCTTCCCAGGCGAAAACAGGGACTGGTTTGAGGGAGAAACTGTGAAGAGATCACACATTTATTGGAAGACAAGCGTTTGTCCCTATAAAGCCAACCTTGATGACCCAACATCAACAGCAAAGAAAGATGCACTGAGGAACAAGCGTAGCCCCATCCAGCTAAAGCTGCGTCAGATGCAAGACTCTGGATCAGCAATAAAGCAGATGAGATCAAAGGATATGCTGACAGAAATGACATGAAGAACTTCTATGATGGACTCAAAGAGATCTGTGGTCCCACCACATCAAGTTCATCACCACCTTCTCCTCAGTGCAGATGGGTCTACTCTCATCACTGAAAAGACAAGATCCTTGAGAGATGGCTGACATTTTTGACAATGTTCTAAACCGTCCTTCCACCATCAACGACGAAGCTATTAACGCCTCCACAATTTTCCAGTCGACGAGACGATGAGTGCCATACCAACCCTTTTGAGGAGATGCAGAAAGAAATTCGCCTGCTGTCCAGTGGTAAAGCCCCCGGGGCGCAGACTCAATCCCAGCTGAGATTTTACAAAGGGGGTGGCAGAGCGCTGACTGAAAAACTTCATGATCTCTTCCAAGTCGTATGGCAGCATGAGACACTTCCGCAAGACTTCAAAAATGCCTCCATCATTCATCTATACAAGAACAAAGGAAACCACCAGGCCTGTGACAACCACCGAGGAATATCCCTGCTGTCCATCGCAGGCAAGGTCCTGGCCAGAGTCCGCTGAACCGGGTCATAGTCCACCTTGAGCAAGACCTTCTTCCAGAGAGTTTAATGTGGCTTCCGGAAAGATCGCGGGCTATCGACATGGTGTTTGCTGCCAGGCAGCTCCAAGAGAAGTGTCAAGAACAAAACACTGACCTCTACTCCAACCCTTTTTTTATCTGACCAAGGCCTTTGATACTGTTAGCAGAGAGGGTCTATGGAGAATCATGGCGAAGTACGGCTGCCCAAGAAAAATTCATCGCCATCGTACGTCAGTTCCATGATGGTATGCTGGGCCCGAGTACAAGACAACGGAGAGGCATCTGAACCCTTCCAGTCACCAACGGAGTGAAAAAAGGGCTGTGTTCTTGCCCCATCCCGTTCAGCCTCATATTTTCCGGCAAAGCTGTCAGATGCGTTGAGAGATTCGGATGTTGGTGTCAGCAATCAGGTACAGGTTTTGATTTGGGTCACTCTTCAATCTCAGAAAGGGTTCAAGCAAAAACCAAGGTCTCAACAGATCTCAAACAACGACTTTTTGTTTGCTGATGATTTCGCCCTCAATGCTGCTTCTGAAGCCGACATGCAAGACAGTGTTGACAAGTTCTCTGATGCTTGCGACAACTTTGGATTGACAATCAGTACCCCAAAAAGACTGAGATAAATGCACCAACCAGCCCCAGGGAAGCCCCCACGTTGAACCAAACATCTCCATAAATGGGACATAGACTCAAAGCAGTGGACAAGTTAATTATCTTGGGGAGTACCCTCCCCACAGTAGCCATTGATGATGAGGTCAACACCAGACTCGCCAAAGCAAGCGGGTGCCTTTGGGAGACTTCGAAAGAATGTGTGGGACAGGAGAGGCATCTCAACAGAAACCAAGATCAAGGTCTACCAAAGCGGTAGTGATCACCACCCTGCTCTATGGCTCAGAGTCAATGGACAGTCTACCAACGCCACGCTAAAAAGCTGAACCACTCCCCCACCACCTGTTTGAGAAACTGGCATCAAGTGGCAGGACAAGATCCCAGACATGAGGTGCTCACTAGAGCAAACCTTCCCACATCCACACCATCCTGATGCAGACCAGCTTCGCTGGGCAGGCCATGTAGTTCGCATGCCAGAGACCATCGGTTCCCCAAGAAAGTTCTGTTTGGCGAACTTCAGCATGGAAAGCGCTCCCAGGGAGGCCAGAAGAAACGCTTCAAGGACACTCTGAAAGCCTCAATGAAAGCCTTCAACATTGAGATAAACTCATGGGAGCAGGCAGCAATGGAGAGGCCACAGTGCGAGCAGCTGTACGCAGTGGCGCCAAGGCCCACGAAGCAAACAGAATTGCGACAGCTGAGCAACGCAGGCAAGACAGGAAAGATAGAGCCTCCAAGTCTCCAAAAGCAGCCACTATACTCTGTCCATACAGCTCAAGAACTTTTCAAGCACGGATTGGCCAAATAAGTCATCTTCGCACCAACAGAAATGGACCCTCGCAATCCCAGGATGAATAGATGGTCATCATCGATCCCGATGGACGAAGAAGTGTGCGTGCGCAAGTTTCACCAATAGTGAGATTTTGCGAATGCGACCGTTTTTGCACACCAAGAAGACAGTCACATGCGGATTTCGGGGACGTGTGCTGGACATGTTCGTGTTTCCCTAACCCACCGGCCAACGCTGGCATGAATTACGGGATCTTTAACGTGCATAGTTGATCTTCTTCTTGCCTATATACACGAAGGGAATGAACACACTTGCAGGTCTGCACTTGTAGTTGACATGGGCGATCGTAAAAATCCCCACCTTTAGTTCACCTGACGCGGCCGAGATTCGAACCCACGACTTCAAGAACCCATGGGATAGAAGCAGAACGGTCCTAACCACTCGGCTATAGCGTCCGTCATATATAAAAAAAAAAGGTAAAGGTGTCCTATCACCTATGTGGTGGTAGGAGAGCGAGGCGTCAGAGACCTCATTTCTGTAGGGGCCAGCATATTGAGGGCGGCGCCCATCTCCTCTCCCTCGCTGCTTTACCTTCCCCGACCATAAAGAGGGCAGGTACCCATTTACAGCTGGGTGAACTGGGGGACTGTACTGAAGCCAAGGCGCGCAAACGGTCACCCATCCAACTGGTAACCACACTCGACGCTGCTTAACTCGGCTGGGGGAAAAGCGAGCGCTCTGACCACTGAGCTATCCCCTCCGTCATATAATATTATAGATATACAAAAAATAATTTATCCATTTGATTGGGGAAGACGGGGGGGGGGGGGGGGGGGGGGGGGGGGGGGGGGGGGGGGTTGTTTTGTTTTGTTCGGCTTAAGTTCACCAATAGTGACATTTTGCATCGGCCACCATTTACCCGCCACTACAGGCAGCCACATGACAACTTCGGGGCTGATGTCTAAACGCGACACCAGTCTGCATGCTTTTTGTTTTGGTTTTCTCAAAGAAAAATTATCACACCTTCCTACTGGCACGCAATGGCCTACCAGTCCAAAAGGCGGACCAGGTTTACGTGTTGTGCGCAAGATGCTCGGTGCGCGTGTGTACAAGCCACCACGGTTTACAGTCTCACATCACAGACTTTCAGGGGAGTGGAAGCAGTGGTTAACTCCGGGGAAAATCCCATCGGTGGTCGTTCGATTCCGCGTTGTCAGATCGCAAGCTCAATGTTTTAACCTCTAAGCTAGCTCTTCTGCCCCCTCCCTCCCCCCCACCCCCACCCCCCTCACACACACACCACACACACGCACGCACGCACACACACGAACAACACACACACACACACACACACACACACACACCACACACAAAACACACACACACACACACACACACACACACACACACGCACACAACGCCACACGCACACACACACACATTCATATAATTAACTTAGTTTGGGACGGGATGGGGTAGAAAAAAAAAGCACACGAGTGCTTATTCCAATATCCTCGAAATAAAAGAGTAACATGAAATAAAAGAATAAAATCAAAAATAAAGAAATAAATAAATGAGCTGTAGGTCGTCAACGGACGATGTTTTATAGCTGGGAAATAAATAAACACGAGGTGTGCTGCCTGGTTTAGAATGTGCCTTTGTCGCCGGGATGACTCGACTGAGGAAAGAACTAGCTACACAACAGGCAGGAGAAGAAGAGGAAGAGGAGGAAGAAGAGGACGTTTCTCTTGACTGACGGGAAGTTTATGGATTCTTCTGGTGCAGGCCTAATGGCGAGGGTAGGGGATAGAAGCAGGGGAAAAGGTAGGATGTGGTTCCTGCTGCTGTTTACAAGAGTGACGTTGACCTCTGTGTTGTTGTTGTTGTTGTTGTTGTTGTTGTTGTTGTCTTCGATTTACGTCTGTTTCACTATCAGTGATATTAGAAACCCCTGTGTGTGTGTGTGTGTGTGTGTGTGTGTGTGTTGTGTGTGTGTGTGTGTGGTGTGTGTGTTTTTTTTGGGGTGTGTGTGTGTGTTGTGTTGTTGTGTTTTGTTTTTTTTAATGTCCCAATTTACTACTTTGGGGATAAGGACACACCCGCATTCAACCAACATCTCTCTCTCTCTCTCTCTCTCTCTCTCTCTCTCTCTCCCTATCTATCTATCTATCTATCTATCTTCTATCTATCAAACTATCTATCTATCTATCAAACTATCTATCTACTATCTATCTATCTATCTAACTAAATTTCTACTATCTATCTAAACTATCTTATCTATCTATCTACCTATCTATCTATCTATCTATCTGTCTATCTGTCTATCTATCTATCTATCTATCTAATCTATCTATCATCTATCTATTTATCTATCTATCTATCATCTATCTATCTATCTATCTATCTATCTGTCTATCTATCTATCTATCTATCTATCTCTAATGTATGTATAAATTTATATTCTCACAACTGTCTAAAAATATAGGTCTTACTGGGAAGAATATATAATTCAGCAACTGATGTTATGAAACTGCTGAGAGTCATATAAAACTTCTTGAACAGTGGCATATTTTTCATGAATATCTATTCCTCTCCTTTTAAACAGGTCAGTTAGGATTGGGCAATCAAACAATAAATGGTGGATTGAAAGAGATTGAGAACAGGAACATGTCACATTTTAAGTATATTTGGTGTTCCATGCATTTAGCCTCATTTTATATATTAAAATTTCTACTTTCCGTGAGCAGGAAATGTTTTCAAAGTGTGTTTTCTTCATTTTGGAATGCATACAGTTCATCAATTTAGCATTAATTTCATGCGAGGACAATGCGAGATTGGAATCAAGCGTTTCAATGTTACAATCAGAGGCACCTTGTTTTGCTAAAGAATCAACCAACTCATTCCAATAGATTTCACAGTGAGAAGGGACCCAGCAAAAAGTTATTTGTATGCTTCTGCTTGCAATACAATGTATCAAGAATTTTTTCTCAAATACAATATCTTTTCTTATGTTCCCCTGCCAGCTCTTTAGTGCCATCAACACTGCTTTTGAGTCAACGCAAAAAAGAATGTGGCGAAAATCAAGCGCAGTATTTGACAAAAAGTTCAAGGCCATAACGATTGCAAACAATTCACACGTAAAAATAGAAAAATGTTTTCCTACATGAAATGATTTTTTTAACTTTTAAAATAGGAATCACAAATGCTGCCCCATTTCTTCCTGATTCCAGTACAGAACCATCAGTATACACTTTTAAATAATTAGAATAATTACTTTCAATGTGACCTTTTACATCAACGAGGAGCAAATTGTGTGTGTGTGTGTGTGTGTGTGTGTGTGTGGTGTGTGTGTGTGTGTGTGCGTGTGTGTGTCTCGGTTTGTCTCTCTGTTTCTGATATGGCTGTCCCTTTCTCTCTCGCTCCCTCTATCTCTCGTACCATTCCTTCGCGCGCGTGCGCGCGCACGCACACACACACACACACACACACACACACACACACACACACACACACACACACACACACACACACACACACACACACCCCACACACACACCACATACACTTTCTTACCACACACACACAAACACACACACTTTCTACCACACACACACACATACCACACACACACACACACACACACACACACTTTCTTACCACCCACGCACGCACCCCCCATCCCTCACCCCCACACACACCTTTCTTACCTCACACACATACTTTCTTACCACACACGCACCCACCCACCCCACCCCCCACCCCACACACACACCCATCCACCCACAACCCACCCACACATTTTTCTTACCTCATATTCCAAAAAATACCACAAAAAGAATCCCTCCCATACACACACAAAACCTTTTCACCAAACACATCCACCGCAAGAAAAACCCAACAACAACCCATCCACAAAGACCTCTACTCTACACTACACTTCACTACACAACACGCACATTACACACACACACACACACAGAGCACAGCGAGAGAATCGCAGATATGCAATAATAACTATACCAACACTTTTCCACTGTCATTATCTCTGTATGCCACACTACACACAGTCCCACCTCGCTTTCCAAACCATTCGGGTTTTTGTTGCTGTTGTTTGTTGTTGTTGTTGTTGTTGATAAAACGGACACAGCATCTACCACATCACACAGTCCATTTTGTAGGCTTGGGAGGAAGAGGGAGGGGAGGGGGGTGGGGATTATGGTTGTGTGTGTGTGTGTGCGGGGTGGGGGTGGGGATGTTGGAAATAATGTGAGATGAACAAGGAAGAGAGAGGGAGGAGGGAGGGAGGAGGGAGGATGAGAAGCGTAAATTACCCAAGCCATGGCCTAAGTTATGTTAGGAGACAGGTGGTAGTGGTGGTGGTGGGTGGTGGTGGGGGTGGTGGTGGGGGGGGGGGGGGTTGAGGGAAGAAGGAAGGGGGTTTGGGGGAGGGGGAGGGGTGGGGGGAGGGATTGGATATTAGATGCTGTGTTGTTTTTTACCATCTGTTACCAAGGTCAGCCATTTTCAGGTCGGTTGCTGTGTCTCTGCTGTGGTGTTGTAGGGGGTGTGTGAGTTGTGTGGGGGGGGGGGTGCTGTAGTGTGTATGTGGGGGGGGGGTGGTGGGGGGGGGGGTCTGTAGTGTGTGTATGTGTGTGTGGGGGGGGGGGTGGGGCTGTAGTGTGTGTGTGTTGTGTGTATGTGTATGTGTGTGTTGTGTGTGTGTCTGTGCATTGCCGTCTCTTCTTATCTGTTCTCACAATGCATTATTTGGTTTATGTTTTGTTTTGTTTTGTTTTGGATTGTTCTTTTCTTTTCTTTTTAGGCAGGGAGGGAGGGATGGAGATTACGGGGGGGGGGGGGGGGGGGGGGGGGGGGGGGAGGGGGGGGGGGGGGGGGGGGGGGGGAAGGGAAGAAGGGGAACAGTGGGGGGTGGGGATGGGGGTGTGGATCGTGTTTGAATCTGTTTACAGCTGTGCCGTCTGTCTCTAGCTCTGCGTTTCTCTGTTTGAATAATTCTGTATCTTTTTGCCCTCCCTCCCTCCCTCCCCCACCTCTCTCTCTCTGTCTCTCTTGTCTCTCTTCTTCGTGTCTTCTCTCTCTGTCTATCTGTCTGTCTCTGTCTGTCTTTCTGTCTCTGTCTGTCTCTGTCTCTCGTGTCTCTTGTCTGTCTGTCTGTCTGTCTGTCTCTGTCTCTCGTGTCTCTGTCTCTATCTCTGTTTCTTTTCTGTTTGTCTCTCTCTCTGTCTCTCTGTCTGTCTGTCTGTCTGTCTGTCTCTCTCTCTCAGTGGTATTATCTATACATTCATGCCTGCATTTCTCTCTCTCTGCCTTTCTCTGTGTCTCTCTCTGTCTTTCTCTCTGTGTCGCTCTCTCTGTGTGTCTCTCTCTGTCTCTCTGTTTGTCTGTGTGTGTGTGTGTGTGTGTGTGTGTGTGTGTGGTGTGTGTGTGTGGCGCGCGCGCGTGTGTGTGTGTTGTGTTGTGTGTGTGTGTGTGTGTGGTGTGCGCGCGCGCGCGCGCGTGTGTGTGTTTGTGTGTGTGAGTGAGTGTGTGTGAGTGTGTGTGTGTGTTAGTTCTTCAGTTTAACGTCCTTCCGTGTGTGTTGAGGGTTTTGGGAGGTAGGTGTGTGTTTGAGTGTGTGGTCGGTGTGATTTTGGGTGTGTGTGTGGTGTGTGTGGGGTTTGTGAGTGTGTGTGTGAGTGGAGGAGAGAGGGGAAGAGGAGAGGAGAGGGGAAAAGTGTGTTTTTGGGGTTTTGTATTTTTGTGTGGGGGGGTTTGTGTGTGAGTTGGTGTGTTTGGGGGGGGTGGTTTTTTATGGGGTTTTGTTGTGTGTGTGTGTTTAAGTTTGGTGGTGTGAGTTAATTTAATTTAAACAAATACATTGCATTTTTTTACGAGTTGTTTGATGTTTTATTTCTGCCGTTGTCTGTGGAAAGAGAGAATGACCCCGT
Organism: Rapana venosa; assembly: GCA_028751875.1. Classification (NCBI taxonomy): domain Eukaryota; kingdom Metazoa; phylum Mollusca; class Gastropoda; order Neogastropoda; family Muricidae; genus Rapana; species Rapana venosa. The sequence goes on from CM054158.1 coordinate 8,084,821, forward strand.
ATTTTCTTAAAACCTTTGATATAAAAGACGGGGTGACAAAAACGATTTCTAATAGAAACAATTGTAAAAAATACATCTTTAAAAAACAAACAAAATTAACCAGTTTGTGAATATAATACGTTTAAAATTTTGTATGCCAGAAAGTTCACAATGTAAAACATTTTGTCATCTTCGAAACAGGTAATCCTTGGTAGGTATATTAGGGGGATTTTTTAATGAAAATCAGAAAATATGGTTATGTATTTGTCAGAGCACTGAACTTTGTTTTTTTTTTTCCAAGGACAGTAAAAATTTTTTTTAAAAAATAAAACATCAAAGTAGCAATCTTGGATTTTTTTTCTCTTTCGTTGAGAATGTGAAAAAAAGGGGAAATGTTATCTAGTTTTTCTGTTTTTGGCAACAGAGCCAAAGACCCTTTTAAAACCGACTGCATTCCACAAGGATCGGAAACAAACAAGTATGAACATTTGATATAATTTCGAATATACGAAAAATTTTTACAGTCGGAATGCGACTGGCTATTAGGGGGGTAAAACGTCAATACAGTCAGAGGTCCGCGCCCTTTTGAAAGCCAAAGGTCCGGGGGTCGGAATTTGGGGCGGTGGTTCGCCCCCGTTTGGGCCCAAAAACCTTCCCCCCACCCTTTAGCCTAGGGGTGGTCTGGGTGCTCGTCTTTCGGATAAGCGATAAACCGAGGTCCCTTGTGTTACCATAATTATTAAATGATGTAAAAAAAACCCACGGCAAACAAGAAGTTGTCCCTTGGGCAAAATTCTTAAAAAAAAAAGCCATCTGATGGGGGGGAAAACAAATCCAGTTGCAGATGGAAAACGGGGGGAAAAATGGGTGGCGCTGCTCTTGTGGCGCCGTGCTCCCCCCGGGGAGAGCACCCCCAAATTTCACGAGGAAATCTCCCGTGACAAAAGGGGTATACAATAAAATACAATACAATACAAATAATACAAAAAATACAATACAATAAATTATAATAAAATTAAAATATAATACAATTCAATTAATATAAACCTTCCCCCCCCCCAAAAAAATTCACTTTGGGATAAACCTCAAAACTTCTAGCCGAGGAACAAAAAACAAGACCAGCAAAACAAGACCAACAAAAAAAGACCAACCAAAACAAGCCCAGACAAAACAAGCCAGACAAAAAAAGAAAAACCCAGACAAAAAAGACACAACAAGACAAAACAAGCCAACAAAAACAAGACCAACAAAACAAAACAAGACCAGCCCAGCCAGCCCCTAAACAAGACCGGGCTAAAAAGACCACCAAAACAAGACCAGACAAAACAAGACCAGAAAAGAAAAAAACAAAGCCCAGAAAAAACAAAACAAGCCAGCAAAAAAAAAACAAAAAAAAAAAACAAAACAAAACAAGCCCCAAAACAAGCCCCAGAAAAAACAAAACAAGACAAAAAAAAAGGCCCAGAAAAAAACGAAAAAGACAAAAAAAAAGAAAAAACAAAACCAGACAAAACAAGACCGACAAAAAAAAAACAAAACAAAACAAGAAAAAAAAAAATAAAACAAAACAACATCCCCCCCCCCCCCCCCAACACACACCTATAACAAAATTAGGC
>CM054158.1:8091415-8094621 GCA_028751875.1 Rapana venosa
CTGTCTGTCTGTCTGTCTGTCTCTCTCTCTCTCTCTCTCTCTCTCTCTCTCTCTCTCTCTCTCTCTCTCTCTCTCTCTCTCTATCTCTCTCCTCTTTCTGAGTCTTAAGTAGAAACAAAACTGAAACAGGAAATTTTCCATCAGCTCTTAAAACCGCAATAGTCACATCTCTACTGAAAAAGACGACCTCGATCCCAACATTCTGAAGAATTATAGACCTGTCTCAAACTTACTTTTTGTCTCTAAAGTACTAGAAAAGTTGTTCTCAAACAGCTCAACAGTCACCTTCATTCCAATGATCTCCTTCCCCCTTTTCAATCTGCCTATCGCCCCAACCACAGTACTGAAACCACCCTAGTCCACACTTTGGATACACTTCTACTCGCTTCTGACGCAGGAAAAATCTCTCTCCTCACTCTTCTCGACTTATCTGCAGCCTTCGACACTATAGATCACTGAATTCTTTCTCGCCTCCAAAATACGTTTGGTATTAATGGCACAGCCCTCACCTGGTTTAGTTATACCTCACAGACCGGTTCCAGAAAGTTATCGTAAACAAAACTCAATCAGAACCTGTCAAACTGGAATGTGGAGTCCCACAGGGATCAGTTCTGGGCCCTTTTCTCTTCAATCTCTATAGTGCTCCACTCTCACATATAAAAAACCACCATCATATTGGTCACCATTTCTATGCAGATGATACTCAGCTTCAATGCAGTGATACTGTTGAAAACTTGCCTTCCCTCTTGACAAATATGTCCAACTGCCTTCAAGACATTCAAAACTGGATGACTCAGAACAAGTTACAACTTAATGCCGATAAAACCGAAGCCATGCTCATAGGGACCGAACATAAACTTTCCTCAATCGCAACAACTTCAATAGAATTCGGCAATACGACAGTTCCTTTGTCCAACTCTGTGAAGTATTTAGGTGTAGTTCTGGACAACACACTCTCTATGAAAAAATTCATCACCCAGACCTGCCAGTCTTGCTACTATCACTTACGGTGCATAAGCGCAATTCGTAAGTATCTGTCCACTGACGCAACTTCCAAGCTTGTCACATCTCTCATTCTTTCACGTTTAGACTATTGTAATTCTCTTTTGGTTGGCCTACCAGTATCATCCATCCACTCTCTTCAACGCATACAAAACTCTGCAGCTCGACTGGTCCTAAGAAAGAAAAAATCTGAACACATCACTCCTCTTCTGTGATCTCTTCACTGGCTGCCTGTCTCACAGAGACTGAAGTATAAAACCAATACCCTCTGTTTCAAATGTCTTCACAAATCTGCACCCTCTTAACTCTGTAGCTCTCTTAACCTGTATACCCCATCCCGTTCCCTTCGCTCAGCTGCAGATACTTTGTGCTTTACAACACCCAGATTCAAACAAACCACTGTTGGCCGTCGCTCTTTCTCTGTTTCTGGTCCATCCACCTGGAATGAACTTCCTCTTTCACTTTGCCAAAAGCCTTCACTTGATACCTTCAAATCCAGCCTTAAAACGCACTTATTTCCTACCTGACACTTTCCCCTCATATCTGTTCCTACTTTTTCAACAGCATCCTTCACCTCCTTCATCACCATCTGTGTGTGTGTGTGTGTGTGTGTGTGTGTGTGTGTGTGTGTGTGTGTGTGTGTGTGTGTGTGTGTGTGTGTGTGTGTGTGTGTGTGTGTGTGTGTGTGTGTGTGTGTGCATAAACTTGAAATACCTTATGTTATTTGAGGAAAGTTGCATGCGTGTAAATGATTGAGTGCAAGCGCTTCGATTTGTTTCTTTTACAAGATTCAGCGCTAAATAAATTCCATATATTATTATTATTAAACACACACGAACGCACATACGCACGCATGCACGCACCCATGCACATGCACACGCGTGCGCACACACACACACCGGGCTCGCGCAAACACACACACACACACACACACCACACACACACACACACACACACACACACACACACACACACACACACAACACACACATAGGGCACTGGCGCGCACACACACATAACACACACCGGAACACACAGACATACTGGGGGCACACACACACACACACACACACACACACACACAACACACACACACACACACACACACACACACACACACACACGAACGCACGCACGCACACACACACACCACGCACACGGCGCGCGCGCACACCCCACACACACACTCACACTCTGTCTGTCTTGTGCCGTTTGTCTATGTCTGTCTGTCTGTCTGCCTGTCTGCCTCTGTGTGTGTGTGTGTGTGTGTGTGTGTGTGTGTGTGTTGTGTGGGGTTGTGTGAAAGTCAAAGTCAAAGTGAAAATTTTATTTCCAGATGGTACATTGAATAAGCAATGCATTTGCTCTTTTTTCATCAAGCCATCTATCTAAGAACAAATTTCTTAATGATTATAGTAAGATACTACATTATTGCATCATTTACCATTAAATTAAACCAGTAAAAAAAGGAAAATCGATAAGGTAGTACATTGAAAATACAAATTATCACATATACATATACACGCACACACATTCTCATACACACCTGCGCGTGTGTGCGCTCACGTCCACACACACATTTAAATAAAAAATGTTTTAAGAATTTAAGAAAATAAAATAATAAAACGTCAGGACAAACAAATTACTTCACCTACTGTTTCATCCATTCTTACACGTTTATACTTTAGATAATAAGAAGGTACAGGAACAAAACGTTAGAAAATACTAGGCATACGTTGCGTCATTACTGACAATATTGCCTTCAATGACCTCCCTCCTCTCCTCCTCCACCCAGCAAACGTGTGCTTTTTTATGCGCTCATACTCTTCAAATTGCGCTTTTTAAAAATAATATATTCACACGATAACTATTAAACAAGCAAGATAAGTCAAATAAGACAATAATAATTATTATTATAATAGAGATACAGTAATAACAACAATCACCCATCACCATGAGACAACAATATAACAAATAATCCCCATCACCATGAGACAACAACATAACGATGATAACAGAAAAGCATTGGAAAGGATGGGGGTAGGGGAGGAGTATCAAGGGGGAAGGGGAAAAACACATTCAATCAAATAGAAAATTAATAATAATAAAAAATTATTCAGACGAGTAGAACCCCTATACGATACAAAATTCAAAGCCCAAAATCAACTGGACTATCAAACTAAAACAATACCAAACTAAAACAG
>CM054158.1:8095121-8112621 GCA_028751875.1 Rapana venosa
AGAAAAGGGGGAGGCACCCAAAGGGCGGGGGGGTTTTAGGTAAAAAGCAGTTCCCATCCCCACCCGTGATGGTACCAAGCAGTATGAGGCCACAGACCAGTAAATGGTCAGCCAAAGCGTATGCAGGCCAACAGACCAGTGGTTGGTCAGCCAAGCATATGCATGCCACAGACCATTTGATGGTCAGCCAAAGCAGTATGCATGCCACAGACCAGTTATGGTCAGCCAAAGCAGTATGCATGCCACAGACCAGTGATGGTCAGCCAAAGCAGTATGCAGGCCACAGACCAGTGATGGTCAGCCAAAGCAGTATGCAGCCACAGACCAGTGATGGTCAGCCAAAGCAGTATGCAGGCCACAGACCAGTGATGGTCAGCCAAAGCAGTATGCAGCACAGACCAGTTGATGGCGGGCCAAAGCAGTATGCAGCCACAGACCAGTGAGGTCAGCCAAAGCAGTATGCGGGCCAAGACCAGTGATGGTCAGCCAAAGCAGTATGCAGAAAAGACCAGTATGGTCAGCCAAAGCAGTATGCAGGTCACAGACCTTGAGGTCAGCAAAGCCTATGCCGGACACGCCAGTAGGTATTTTTGCAACAGTTTCAGCCCAAACCAGTGATTCAGCAAGCATTGCAGACAGCCAGTGTGGTAGTCCCCCTTTTATGCGGTTTTTTATCCAAGCTAGTTTTTCCTCTTCACTGTCTGTTCGGGCTGTCTGTCTCTCTGTCTGTCTGTTTTGTTTGTTTTTTCATTTAACGTCCTCCACCACAAAAGTGATTTCAGCAGTTTAAGTGTGTGTGTGTGTGGGTGTGTGTGTGTGTGTGTGTGTGGGGTTTTTGGGGGTGTGTGGGGTGTGTGTGTGTTGTGTGTGTTTGTTATTTGGTGTTTGTGTTTTGTTTTGGTGTGTTTTGTGTGTTTTGTTGTGTTGTTGTGTGTGTGTTGTGTTGTGTGTAGTGGTGTTGTTTTGTGTGTGTGGTTGGGGGTGTGTTGTGTGTGTGTGTTTTTTGTGTTTTGTTGTTTTTGGGGTGTGTGTGTGGTGTGTTGTGGGGTGTGTGTTGTGTGTGTGTATGTGTCTTCAAATTTCATTCAACGTTTTTCAAAAATTTGTGATATTAGACAGGGTGGGGGTAGGAAAGTGGGGAGGGGGGGGGGGGGGGGGGAAAGGGGGGGAGGGGGGGGAAAGGGGGTTTTGTGAGTGTCAGGGGATGAGGGTGTAGTTGGTAATGTATAGGAGAAGGAATTTCAGGGAAACAATGCATGCAAAATGATGAAAAAATGTGTTTTAAAAAAAAGCAAACAAAATAAAAACAAAAACCCACCTTGACGTTACTGACCTATGGAACTACAATAATCAACAGGAACATGCAGTTCTCACAATTTCTAACAAAATCACTAATTCCTATGAAAAATGCAAATAAATTTCCAACTACTGAATTTAACGTGGTAAAAAAATTTATCATAATGTACGTAACCCCCCCCCCCCCCCCCCCCCCCCCCCCCCCCCCCCCCGAGAAAAAAAAGAAGAAAATAACCCCAAAGCAACCCCCCCCCCCCAAAAAAAAAGCCCCTTAAAACAAGGGCGAGAACCCCCAACAGCAGCCAAAGCCCAAGTACAAACACAATATCTCTAGCCCCTTCCCCTTCCTATAAAACAACAATCAAGATCAACAATAGGAATGCAACAACCGTGAAACAGGAGACATATTGCCCCCAAAATGATAATAATAATTAAAAATCTAGCAAGCGAGACAAAAGTAATTTCTGGACTTGAGTGTCTTTAAAGTCCAAAGCAATCACAATAACAAACCAATTGGACTATGCATCAGCGATCTAAAAAAGTTGTACATAAGTGACAGACTGTTAAATATTGCTGATGTGGAGGATACCATCAAAACGGGAATGTACCTTATTAAACTGTGGCATATATTATATGATCTGCTGTTATATTATTACCGCATATACAAAAAGCATTTTCAGCATATTTTGTCTTGAAGCAATTCAATTTCCATCTACAAGCTAAAGAAACAATTTGCTTATGCGTGTGTGTGTGTGTTGTGTGTGTGTGTGTGTGTGTGTGTGTGTGTGTGTTTGTGTGCGTGTGTGGTGTGTGTGTGTGTTTTGTGTGTGCGTGTGTGTGTGCGTGTGTGTGTGCGTGTGTGTTGTGTGTGTGTGTGTGTGTGTGTGTGTATGTGTGTGTGTGAGTCAATAAAATAACCTGGACAACAAACTGTTATGAACTGAGGACCTAGCTTTTAGTATGGACGATGGGGAAAATTCAAAAACATGTTTCTAAATCTACAACCACTCGAGGATAACAAGTACAACAACAACAAAAACCTCCCAAAATTAAAGTAAAAATAGATACGGTAACATGCCAAAAAGTTTGGACTATGGGTACATTTAACACATAACACTGTGTGTAAAAAAAAAGAGGGGGGGGGGGGAATTTAGAGAGGTTCACAGAACTTTCCATAAATGATTGGCTTTATAAAAGAGTGATAATCACAGGAAGATACCCACTGGGCTGTGTAGCAGACATACAGAAATTCTGCAGAGAAGTATATCATTGTTTAGGATGCTTTTAAGTGTTACAGATGATTCTAACAGTAATGGATCTTTCAGTGTCATAGAAACGATTTCTTTAATTCTAGGACAACCAGTGAGCAGATGGCTGACACTAGTTTGTTTTCCGCACATTCACAGTATGTTCTTGCAGTATTTTGTGCGAAGAGCATTTAAACGGAATCTATAGACCAGGCTTGAGATTTGTCTGGAAACAGACATAGATAGCTTTGCACAGAAACGTTTAGTGTGTATGTGTGTGTGTGTGTTTGTGTGTGTGTGTGTGTGTGTGTGTGTGTGTGTGTGTGTGTGTGTGTGTTGTGTGCGTGTGTGTGTGTGTGTGTGCGCGCGCGGCGCGTGTGTGTATCTGTCTGTCTGTCTAGCTATCTGTCTCTCTCTCTCTCTCTCTCTCTCTCTCTCTCTTCTCTCTCTCTCTCTCTCTCTCTCTCTCTCTCCTCTCTCTCTCTCTCTCTTCCCTCCCTCTTTCTGAGTCTTAAGTAGAAACAAAACTGAAACAGGAAATTTTCCATCAGCTCTTAAAACCGCAATAGTCACATCTCTACTGAAAAAGAGAACCTCGATCCCAACATTCTGAAGAATTATAGACCTGTCTCAAACTTACTTTTTGTCTCTAAAGTACTAGAAAAAGTTGTTCTCAAACAGCTCAACAGTCACCTTCATTCCAATGATCTCCTTCCCCCTTTTCAATCTGCCTATCGCCCCAACCACAGTACTGAAACAACCCTAGTCCACACTTTAGATACACTTCTACTGGCTTCTGACGCAGGAAAAATCTCTCTCCTCACTCTTCTTGACTTATCTGCAGCCTTCGACACTATAGATCACTGAATTCTTTCTCGCCTCCAAAATACGTTTGGTATTAATGGCACAGCCCTCACCTGGTTTAGTTATACCTCACAAACCGATTCCAGAAAGTTATCGTAAACAAAACTCAATCAGAACCTGTCAAACTGGAATGTGGAGTCCCACAGGGATCAGTCCTGGGCCCTGTTATCTTCAATCTCTATAGTGCTCCACTCTCACATATAAAAAACCACCATCATATTGGTCACCATTTCTATGCCGATGATACTCAACTTCAATGCAGTGATACTGTTGAAAACTTGCCTTCCCTCTTGACAAATATGTCCAACTGCCTTCAAGACATTAAAAACTGGATGACTCAGAACAAGTTACAACTTAATGCCGATAAAACCGAAGCCATGCTCATAGGGACCGAACATAAACTTTCCTCCTTCGCAACAACTTCAATAGAATTCGGCAATACGACAGTTCCTTTGGCCAACTCTGTGAAGTATTTAGGTGTAGTTCTGGACTACACACTCTCTATGAAAAAATTAATCACCCAGACCTGCCAGTCTTGCTACTATCAATTACGGTGCATAAGCGCAATTCGTAAGTATCTGTCCACTGACGCAACTTCCAAGCTTGTCACATCTCTCATTATTTCACGTTTAGACTATTGTAATTCTCTTTTGGTTGGCCTACCAGCATCATCCATCCACTCTCTTCAACGCATACAAAACTCTGCAGCTCGACTGGTCCTAAGAAAGAAAAAATCTGAACACATCACTCCTCTTCTGTGATCTCTTCACTGGCTGCCTGTCTCACAGAGACTGAAGTATAAGACCAATACCCTCTGTTTCAAATGGCTTCACAAATCTGCACCCTCTTAACTCTGTAGCTCTCTTAACCTGTATACCCCATCCCGTTCCCTTCGCTCAGCTGCAGATACTTTGTGCTTTCCAACACCCAGATTCAAACAAACCACTGTTGGCCGTCGCTCTTTCTCTGTTTCTGGTCTATCCACCTGGAATGAACTTCCTCTTTCACTTCGCCAAAAGCCTTCACTTGATACCTTCAAATCCAGCCTTAAAACGCACTTATTTCCTACCTGACACTTTCCCCTCATATCTGTTCCTACTTTTTCAACAGCATCCTCCACCTCCTTCATCACCACCTGTGTGTGTGTGTGGTGTGTGTGTGTGTGTGTGTGTGTGTGTGTGTGTGTGTGTGTGTGTGTGTATGTGGTGTGTGTGTGTGTTGTGTGTGTGTGTGTGTGTGTGTGTGTGTGTGCATAAACTTGAAATATCTTATGTTATTTGAGGAAAGTTGTATGCGTGTAAATGATTGAGTGCAAGCGCTTCGATTTGTTTCTTTTACAAGATTCAGCGCTAAATAAATTCCATATATTATCATTATTATTATTAAACACACACGAACGCACACACGCACGCATGCACGCACCCATGCACATGCACACGCGCCGCGCACACACACACACACACCGGCCACGCGCAAACATACACACACACACACAGGCCACTCGCGCCACACACACATACACACACACCAGGAACTCACAGACATACTGGGGGGACACACACACACACACACACACACACAAACGCACGCACGCACACACACACACGCACAAGCGACACACCACACACACACACACACACACACACACACACACACACACACACACACACACACACACACACACACTCACACTCTGTCTGTCTTGTGCCGTTTGTCTGTGTCTGTCTGTCTGCCTGTCTTCCTCGTGTGTGTGTGTGTGTGGTGTGTGTGTGTGTGTGTGTGTGTGTGTGTGTGTGTGTGTGTGTGTGTGTCAAAGTCAAAGTCAAAGTCAAAGTCAAAATTTTATTTCCAGATGGTACATTGAATAAGCAATGCATTTGCTTTTTTTTCCCATCAAGCCATCTATCTAAGAACACATTTCTTAATGATTATACTAAGATACTACATTATTGCATCATTTACCATTAAATTAAAGCAGTAAAAAAAGGAAATCGATAAGGTAGTACATTGAAAATACAAATTACCACATATACATATACACGCACACACATACTCATACACACCTGCGCGCGTGCGCGCTCACGTCCACACACACATTTAAATAAAAATTGTTTTAAGAATTTAAAAAAAGAAAATCATAAACGTCAGGACAAACAAATTACTTCACCTACTGTTTTATCCATTCTTACACGTTTATACTTTAGATAATAAAAGTGTACAGGAACAAAACGTTAGAAATAACTAGGCATACGTTGCGTCATTACTGACAATATTGCCTTCAATGACCTCCCTCCTCTCCTCCTCCACCCAGCAAACGTGTGCTTTTTTATGCGCTCATACTCTTCAAATTGCGCTTTTTAAAAATAATATATTCACACGATAACTATCAAACAAGCAAGATAAGTCAAATAAGACAATAATAATTATTATTATAATAGAGATACAATAATAACAACAATCACCCATCACCATGAGACAACAATATAACAAATAATCCCCATCACCATGAGACAACAACATAACGATGATAACAGAAAAGCATTGGAAAGGATGGGGGTGGGGGAGGAGTATCAAGGGGGAAGGGGAAAAACATTCAATCAAATAGAAAATTAATAATAATAAAAAATTATTCAGACGAGTAGAACCCCTACACGATACAAAATTCAAAGCCCATAATCAACTGGACTATCAAACTAAAACAATACCAAACTAAAACAGTATCGCTTATAATAGTACTAATAATCTCATCTCTAACTGCAATAAAAACAACATCCACGATAAAATCTATTGAATTAGACAAGACAAAGGGCATGAGGAGAGGAGAGGAGAGGAGAGGAAAGGAGAGGAGAGGAGAGGAAGAGAGAGAGAAAGAGAGAGAGAGAGAGAGAGAGAGAGACAATGACAATGACAATAATTTATTCAAAAAAGGCCTTGGCCCCATTTGAAGGGGTATACATCATTGGTAATGGTTTGTACATTCCAAACCTAAGTCCTGTACCTCCAACACATACATAACAGTTTTGCAATCTAAAGGTAATCATGACATCATCGTTTCTCTTCTTTTGAAAGACTTATGCAAGTACATAGCAACATTTCGTATAGTGTTTACATTGGTGGAGGACAAAAGTAAGACTAACCTAAATAGTGCAGTCTCTTATAAAACTTAGAAGGAATGTATTTTGTTCTTAAATCTTCCAGTGCTGGGCAACACATGGGCACGTCATATTTGAGAGAGAGAGAGAGAGAGAGAGAGAGAGAGAGAGAGAGAGAGAGAGAGAGAGAGAGAGAGAGAGAGGACACACTATCAAGTTATCAGGTCTACCATAAAAAGATTTTGTAAAATTTCCTCCTTTCCACTTGTTTTAACATTTGTAGATTATTTACTAGCTTGTATAGATTACTCTTCATCATCATCATCAGACCCGTGACCTTGGCGGTCGTGGGGGAGACACGAAAGACGATGCCGTGGTAAGCCTCCTCCATCCATCTCGGTCCTCGCTCTGCGCAGTAGTGCCGAGTCATTCATCCTGGTCCATTCTCTGATGTTGTCCATCCATGACTTGTTCTGTCTTCCCCTCTTTCTGCCACCTTCGAGTGTTCCCTGCAGTACTGTTTTTGGCAGAGTGTTGTGGAGGGTGACGTGGCCGAACCATGTCAGCTTTTTCTTCTTGATGATGGTGTGAAGGGGTTCCTGTGGACCTGCCAGCTGTGTTATTTGACTCTTGACAAATTCATTGGTCTTTCGTTCTCTCCAGGATATGCCCAGCAGTTTTCTATGGCATTTTGTTTCAAATGACTGGATTCGCTTTGCTGTTTCAGCAGTCAATGTCCAGGTTTAACTTCCGTTCAGCAGGATAGTCTGAATTAGGGCTTTGTAGAGCTTTAGTTTGATTGGGAAACTGATCTCTTTACTTTTCCATATGGTGGTGAGTTTTGTCATGGAAGATGTTGCCATGGCTATTCTGACTTTGATTTCTGTCGTGGATCGCCCGACCTTTGTGAGTGTAGCGCCAAGGTATTTAAAAGCGTCTACCTCCTCCAGTTGCTGGCCGTTCATGTAAATTTTGGCAGTGGCGTTGCTCATGCTGTTCACTAGTACTTTACTTTTCTCCGAGCTCACCTCCATCCCATATGCTCCAGCTCTGTTCTCAAGTCTGGTCGTAAGATCTTGCAGCTCTGTGTTACTTCCGCCCATGAGGTCAATGTCAATGGAGATGGTAGAGTGGAAGTCATGGAGGGTCTCTCTCATAATGTTTTCCAAGAAGAGATTAAAAAGGACTGGAGATAACAGGCATCCTTGTCGGACCCCAACTGTGGTTTTGAAGTAGTCTCCGACCTGATTGTTCAGAAGGACTGCACTGTTTGCGGTGTTGTATAGTGCTTGAATGGTTTGCACTAGTCCTTCTTCAATGCCAAACATTCTGAGGACCTGCCACAGGCCTTCGTGCCATACTCTGTCGAAAGCCTTCTTGAAGTTGATGAAGTTGTGGAACAGGTCTCTCTGATGTTGAAGATGTTTTTCCATCAGGATGTGGCAGTTAAAAATCTTTTCGATTGTGCTCCTGCCTGCCCTGAACTCAGCTTGTGCAAGGTGTTCTTCTGCCTCCTTCTTTAGTCGATTCAAAATAACCTTGAGCATGATCTTGCTGGCGTGGCTGATGAGGCTGATTGTTCTATAGTTTTGGCATTGGCGTAAATTCCCCTTCTTGGGCAGGGGTATGATGAGTGATTGTGTCCATTCTGTTGGCCACTGTTTTGTCTCCCAAATCTTCTGACAGATAGCTGTAACATGTGTGATGACTGTTTCGCCACCATACTTGAGCAGCTCTGCTGGTATGTTGTCTGCTCCTGGGGACGGGACTTTCCTACTGGTAAGCTGCGGATGGCTTCTTCCACTTCTTCCCTCAGTATAGGTAATGGCGAGGGTGCTCTTGATGTTGCTGCTTTCTCTTCTATTATGCTCTTGTCAGGTTGGATTGGGTAGTTGTACAGATCTTGACAATACTCAGACCACCTGTTCAATGCAGCTGAGCTTTCTGTGAGGAGGTTTCCGAAGCTGTCTTCAGTGACTGATGATTTGGTTTGAAGTGGTTTTGTGAGTTTCTTCAGGGTGTCGTATGCCTTTTTACTGTTGCCCACTTTCATGCTTTTTTCGATCTCATCACATTGATCACTGATCCACTTCTCTCTGGCCTTTAACATTGACTTCTTCACAAGATTGTTGGCCTCCCGGTATTCTTTAGGGTTGGAAGACCTGGTTGGTTTCAGTGCTCTTCTTGTATCGCAAAGGTCCAAGATGTCATTGGTAGTCCATGGCTGGTGTTTATTCCTCTGACGACCGAGTACCTCCTCTGCTGTTTCTCGGACTGCCTCATTAAAGTTGTTGGTGAGGTCATTGTTGTCATTGTCCAGGAGGGTTAATGCCGCAAAACGTCCGCCAAGCTTAGCTTGGAAGATCTCCTCGACATCTGGATCTTTCAGTTTGTCCACGTCAAATTTGATACGTGGGTTTCCAGGCTGTTTGTTTTTCTTCAGCTTCATTTTGAATACCAGCAGCACAAGGTCGTGGTCGCTGCCTATGTCAGCTCCAGGGTAGGTTCTTGTTCTGGCTCTGTTGATGCTGGATTTGAAGCGCCGTGATGTTAAGATAAAATCTATTTGGTTATGGATCTTGCCGTTTGGCGCACGCCAGGTTGTCCTCCTTGACTGCTTGTGGGGATAGAGGGTATTGGCAATTGTAAGTCTGTGGGTGCAGGCAAACTCCAGCAGACGTAGTCCCCTGTCGTTGGTCTCTCCAGTTCCAAACTGACCAACTGATCTGGTCCATTGGTTGTAAGAGTCAGGACCCACTTTGGCGTTAAAATCCCCTTGGATGATGATGATGTCCTTCTTGGGTATCTTCATAATGGTCTCTTCAAGATCTTCGTAAAATTCTTCTACTTCTTCATCTGCATGGTCAGATGATGGTGCATAGATTTGTATGAAGGTGGTGTTCTTGGGCTTGGCCGACACCCGGATGCTTATAATCCTGCTGGAAGCCGGTGTACAGCTGATAATGCACCCCACTACTTCATTTCTGACAATAAATGCCACTCCATGTTGGTGATGTTTCTCTTGTCCACTGTACCAGATCTTGTTGCCTTCTTCAGTCATTGCCTCACCAAATCCTGTCCATCTTCTTTGCATAATTAGTGTGCCTCTTTCCTGCCTCCCCCTCCCTCCACACATATACAGCGTGTGACTGTAGAATTTCTAGTCACAGTAAGACATACTTTAATTTCTTTTATTTTAAACAATGCCATTAGTGCTGATAAATGTAAGTATGGTTGATTTTGCCGTATTAGTCATGGTTGATTTGCCTTATTAGTCAATTCCTAGGCATTCATGCATTAGATGGCTTTTTAGCTGTGTCTTGAACTGATTTTTGTTTTTGATACATTTTTAAGCGTTTTGGGAGCTTGTTCCATAAATCACTACCTGAGTACAAGAAGCTTGTTTTGTAAAGATTATTTCTTGGTCTCGGAAATGTTAGTAGATGATTATGTCTGTGTTCATTGATTTTGAAGCTATTGGTGATCTTTGGAGGGGCATTTCCATGGACAACTTTCTGGAAAAATAGAGCTTTATTTTGATAAAGTCTGTTTTTGAAGGTTAGGATATTTGTTTGCTTATAATCGTTGATGGTTAGGGAGCTTGATTTTAGTAGAACAAGTTTCAGTGCTCTTTTATATAATCGATGAATCAATTTTAAATTTGTATCACTGCAGCTGTCCCAAAGAGATGAAGCATAGTCAACTATAGGCAAAATATGGCCGCAAAAAAAGAGTTTGCGAGAGTGGTTATTCAGAAAATGTTTTATTTTTGATAACTGAAGTAGCTTGTAAGCAAGACGTTTTTCTAGCACCATCACATGGTCAGTCCAAGTAAGATTTTTGTCAATAATTACACCCAGAATTCTGTGGGAGTCAACTTCTTCAATTACTCTTTTACCTATCAACAGAGGTTGGAATTTATCTTTCTTTTTTTTGTCTTTTTTGTCTTGCTAGTACATACATACACTTAGTTTTTCGTGTATTTAGGGACATATGGTTTATCCGAGTCCAATTAACCAATCTGTCAATACTGTTTTGAAGTTTGATTGTAAGTCTGTGGGGGTCAGAATAGAGGGATGTGTCATCAGCAAACATTTCACAGCTACATTCTAGAAATTGGGGTAAGTCATTTACATAGATTGAAAATAGAAGTGGACCCAATATTGATCCTTGTGGTACTCCATGTTTAATAGGTACTAGTTCTGATGTTTGATTATTTGCAGTTACTAGCTGCTGCCTATTTGACAAAAAGCTTTTCAAAAGATTTAACATTTCTGGTGTTAGTTTATACAAGTGAAGTTTACGCAATAATAGGGAATGATTGATTACATCAAATGCTTTTTCAAAGTCAACAAAAAGAAGGCCCGTATATTTATTTTCATTGATATTGTGTAGGAGACTGTCTGTAATTTGTGTAAGAGTTGTGTGACAGGAATAGTTTTTTTACGAAAACCTGACTGATCTTCATTTATTAGATTGTTGTTTACAAAGTAGGAATATACGATTTTTGGATATGTTTTTCTATGGGTTTAAATAAGAAAGACAGAATTGAAATTGGTCTGTAATTTGAAGGACAAGCATGATCACCTGATTTGTGGACTGGTGTGATTTTTGCCTTTTTAAATATGACAGGAAATTGTTTTTCTCTATGCACAAGTTATACAAGTATGTCAGTGTCCCAGTGTTCCAGTGTGTGTGTGTGTGTGTGCGTGCGCGCGCGCGCGCTCGTGCGTGCGTGCGATTCTACTCTGTTACCTTACTCTTTCATTCCGTAGATAATGGAATAAACACTCGTGTGCTTTTTACGTCAAGTCCCTGATTGCATGCAGTTTTGTAAATATTGTCATCAGTTCCCACCGGCATTAAATGTAATGGCCCACTCTTGCAAAAATCTGGAACAGGTTTAATTAAAAACGTGTGCGTAAGATCTCTCTGTCTCTGTCTCTGTCTCTCTCGCTCTCTCTCTCTCTCTTTCTCTCTCTCTCTTGCGAATGCGAATGCGAAAGTTTTATTCATTATAGGCCTTGGCCCCTCATGAAGGGGGTGTGTGTATATAATCAACATTCCAAAACATGTTGCATTCCGCATTCGCATTCTCTCTCTCTCTCTCTCTCTCTCTCTCTCTCTCTCTCTCTCTCTCTCTCTCTCTCTCTCTCTCTCTCTCCCGTGCGTGTTTTATTTTATTTTTTTTTTTTAAATTTTTTTATTTGATTCTTTTATATCGAGGATAATGGAATAAGCACTTATGTGCTTTTACAATCCAGTCCCGTGTGTACGCGGCTTTGTAAATTCTGTCGTCTGTTCCCACCGGTTAACAATGGCCTACTCTTACGAAAAGCGTAACAGGATTTAACGTGTGCGCAAGATGTTCTGCGTGCGTTCGCACACGGGACCTCAGTTTATAGTGTGTGTGTGTGTGCGTGCGCGCGTGTGCGTGTGTGTGCGTGTGCGTGTGTGTGTGTGTGTGTGTGTTTCCTCCACTGAATATGTGCAACGTGTGTGCACAAGTCCATATATGCACGCACGCATACACGTACCTTATCCGTGTGCATGGATGCACGTTAACACAAACACACACACATACACGCACGCAGGCACGCACACATATGCATTCACGTACGCTCTCTCTCTCACACATACACACACGCACGCGCACGCACATCAAACACACAACACACACACACACACACACACACACACACACACACACACACACCAACACACACTTTCTTAACAAAATATGTGCTGTTCATAATTAGACTAACATTTCAGAATGGGAATAACTGGACGCTAGCAATGTACCCAAAATACTGATCACGTGTTATCGTTATGCAGAGATGGTACACGTGACAGAAATGAAATCCAGTTTTATACCAGTCATTACTTTAAAGGTAAAACAAACTTCATTCAACAATTACCTAAAACCAGAAATGTTTTCAAGTGTACGAACAGGCCGGGAGAAAGAGAGAGTACTTACAAAGAAATTGCTGTTTGTGTGTGGGTCTCTCTCTCTCTCTCTCTCTCTCTCTCCTCTCTCTCTCTCTCTCTCTCTCTCTCTCTCTGTCTGTATGTCTGTCTGTCTGTCTGTATTGATCTTTCTTTAACCTGCACTGGCGCGTTACACACACCCGCACGCGCGCGCGCGCACACACAACACACACACACGCACGCACGCACGCACACACACACACACAGAATGGATTTTCTCTCCGTTTTCACTGTCTGTTAGCCAACAGAAGTTTAGGCAGTGTGATGAGTTCATCGGGCGTCAAACACACACACAATAATTTCCACAGCTGCTGCCGCCCCCTTGCCTCAGCTTAATGACCATACAGCACTCCTAAAGGAGGTGACACACGAGCCTCTCCGAACGTACGGTGAGGGAGGTCAGTGGAAACAGATAGATCTTGGCGTTTTGTCTCCATAAACGTCTGTTATTTATAAATGACCCGAAGGTATCGAGTTAAACTGGTCTGATTATAACTCACGGTGATCTATTTCTTATTCTTTATTCTTTTATTTCGAGGATAATGGAATAAGCACTAATGTGCTTTTTTTTCATCCAGTCTCCGTGTTTATTTCAAAATGGCTGGCTAGAATTCTACAGCCAATCAGCGATCATCGTACTGCCGACATCCATTTTGCATAAGTGCATGCATTCATGTGTGTTCCGATCCTCAAAATTCTTTTTATTTATTTATTTATCATTTATTCATTTAGTTAGCTAGTTAGTTAGTTATTCATTCTTGTTCTTGTTCTTCTTTCGAATCCTCAAAACTCACAAAGACTTCCATCTCTCATACTTTTCAAACCGCCCTTACCACCCCCCCCCCCCCCCCCCCCCCCCCTCCCCGTCTTCATAAATCGCATCCCCTTCTGAAATATAAGTCGCTTCATGATCTTAACCTTTCTGTTGAAATTCTGTGCTAGGAATTCCCTCTTTTCCATCCCTTCTCTCTATTTCTGCCTTGTTTCCTTTTCTTCCCGTCACCTCCCTCTGGTCTGTTTTCTGCCTTTTGGTACTGTCTCCTGCCTTTTTTTTCTTCTTTTTTTTTTGCAGATAGACTTAACAGGCTACAATGCTCTCTCGCGCCGAAGTCGGAATCGCTGGGCCTGACTTGTCAGGCGCTTAACGGCAGCGCGACGCATTTTCGCTCAAGCGACAGACGGCAAGTGTCGCTGTCCGAGCTTTCAAAGAAGAAGAAGAAACTGGCCTGAAGACGAGACGTGTCGGCTGAGGCCAGCAGCAAGCAGACCTCCTGCAGACTGACATTCACCACAGTCTGTTAGACTGTTGGGACGCCACTGAAGATTTGGGAGCCAGCTTCCTCCACTCCTTGCGGTTCTGAGCTTCCCGTAGAAGGTCGTACTACTTGAGACCAGTCCACTCTCTGATGTTGTCCTCCCATTGTTTTCTCTGTCTGCCTCTTCGTATCCTTCTCTGTATTCTGTGTGTGTACATGGTGTGTGTGTGTGTGTGTGTGTGTGTGTGTGTGTGTGTGTGTGTGTGTGTGTGTGTATGTGTGTGTGTGTGTGTGTGTGTGTGTGTGTGACTGCAGTACACCACACGCACACACATTCTCTCTCTCTCTCTCTCTCTCTCTCTCTCTCTCTTCTCTCTCTCTCTCTCCTCATCTATATATATATATATAAATATATATATAATATATATAATTAATTATAAATATTTATATATATAATTGTATATATATTACTCTTATTATATATTACTCTTATAATTATAAAATAATAATAATAACAATAATAATAATTTTTTTAATGGAATTTGTATAGCGCTATATCTTGCAAAAACAAATCAAAGCGCTTGTATTCATCCTACTCTCACACATGCAACAAGTTACAATTAATAGTTTTTACAAATTGAAATTTAAACACACACGCGCGCGCGCGCGCGCGCGCGCGCACGCACGCACGCACGCACACACACACACGCACATACACACGCACGCACCACACACACAACACACACACACACACACACACCACACACAGAGGTTGTGTACTTTGGCAAGGTGGTGGTGGGGGGGGGGGGGGGGGGGGGGGGGCTGTTGAGGGTAAGGACAGAAATGAGATGAAACAAGAGGCGAAAGTCTTAGATTTGAAATAAATGTGCTTTGAGGCTGGATCTAAAAGTGTCAACAGTAGGCTTTTGGCGGAGGGAGAGAGGGAGGTCATTCCAGATCACTGAACCAGAAATAGAGAAAGAGCGACGGCCGACTGTGGATTGGTTGAATCTAGGTATTCGTTAGCACAAGGTATCTGCAGCAGAGCGGAGGGATCGAGAAGGAGTGTACAGGTGAAGACATTCACAGAGGTAGGAAGGTGCTGTTTTGTGGAGACATTTGTAACAGAGGGTACTGATCTTATAGTTTACTCTCTGTGACACAGGCAGCCAGTGGAGAGATCGCAAGAGAGGAGTAACGTGCTCAGATTTTTTCTTTCTGAGGACTAGTCGGGCGGCAGAGTTTTGTATACGTTGAAGAGAGTGGATAGATGATGATGGCAGACCAGCCAGAAGAGAATTGCAATAATCCAGACGTGAGAGAATGAGAGACGTGATCAGTTTGGATGTTGCATCAGTGGACAGGTACTTTCGAACTGCACTAATACGCCGTAAATGATAGTAGCATGACTGGCAGGTCTGGGTGATCAATTTTTGCATGGAGAGTGTGTTGTTGATAAAGACCCCTAGATATTTCACAGCAGTGGC
Source organism: Rapana venosa (assembly GCA_028751875.1). Taxonomy (NCBI): domain Eukaryota; kingdom Metazoa; phylum Mollusca; class Gastropoda; order Neogastropoda; family Muricidae; genus Rapana; species Rapana venosa. Next base: position 8,110,352 of record CM054158.1, read on the forward strand.
TAGAGGGACAGACGTATTGCCGAATTCTATTGAAGCAATTGTGATGGAAGACAATTTGTGTTTCGTACCTACAAGCGTGGCTTTGGTTTTATCTGCATTTAGCAGTAACTTGTTCTGTATCATCCAATTTTGGATATCTTGAAGGCAGTAGGGCATATTAATCAAGAGAGAAGGCAGATTTTCAGGAGTATCACTGCTAAAAATCTGAGTCATCTGCATAAAAATGATGGCTGATCTGATGACGATTTATTATATGTGAAAGTGGAGCAGTGTAGAGAGTGAAAAGAACAGAGCCAAGAACTGATCCCTGTGGGACTCCACATTCCAGTTTGCCAGGTGATGATTGAATCTTGTTTACTGCTACTGTTTGGAATCGGTTCGTGAGGTATGAACTAAACCAGGTGAGGGCTGTGCCTGTAATACCAAACATTTTTTGAAAACGGGAGAGAAGAATTGAATGCTCTATAGTGTCGAAGGCAGCAGATAAGTCAAGAAGAGTGAGGAGGGAGATTTTTCCGGAGTCAGAAGCTTGTAGAAGCGTCTTTAATGTGTGGACTAGGGTGGTTTCGGTGCTGTGGTTGGCACGATATGCAGACAGAAAAGGGGGAAGGAGATTATTGGAATAAAGATGATTGTTGAGTTCTTTCAGAACAACTTTTTCAAGGACTTTAGATATGAACGGTAGGTTAGATACAGGTCTATAATTCTTCAGAGTGTTAGGGTCGAGGTCGTGCTTTTTGAGTAGAGGTGTAACTATTGCAGTTTTGAGAGCTGTTGGGAAAGTTCCTGAAAGAAGAGATGAGTTTACTATTTTTGTGATGGTTGGTATAAGCTGTGGAAAGCACTGAATGAAAAGAGAAGCAGGCACAGGATCAAGATCACATGATTTTATTGTCATTTCTTTCAGGATTGTCTTGATTTCATTCTCGCTTGTTGGGTGAAAGAAAAGGAGAGGAATGCCAGTAAATTGGGGATCAGAAGGCGCAGGGTGGAACGGAGTCTGATCCAGTCTGGAGCGAATGTTGCGGACTTTGTCAGAGAAGAATGAAGAAAATATAGCAGGAAGTTCAGAGTGGCTGTAAGCAGTAGGCAGAGGGCTTGTCTTTGCAGATCCGAGGACAGTTGAGGTGAGGGAAAAAAGAGATTTCATGGTCGTGGCATCGATAACTTGAGAAGAGTAATAGTTTGTCTTTGCAGAATGTATTAAGGTTTTGACTTTGTTTATCTCTTACAAGAGCTGTTTGTTTATTTCAGTTTTTGTTTTTCGCCACTACCGCTCTATATCACTCATTATTTTTTTCTGAAATTTAAGTTCTTTCATTTCGAAAATAATGGATAAGCATTCATGTGCTTTTTCTAAAAAACAAACAACAAACAAAAAAACCGCCGAATTCCTGTGTGCACGCAATTTCAGAAACCAATGATCATGCATTCCTTGTCCCCCCTTTGTTTTGTGTTCTTGGGATGAAGCTATAAACCCAGGCCTCGTGTGCCAACGTAACTATATAGAACAGCTTGCGCACACGCTAAAACCTGTCCCGCCTTTCGGAAGAGTAGGCCAGATAGATGTACTGGTGGGAACGAATGACAACACTGACAAAACTGCATACGCACGGGAACTGGATGTAAAAAAGTACATGAGTGCTTATACCATTATCCTCGAAATAAAAGAATGAATGAATTATTTATCTGTGTCCCTCTCTGCCTGTCTGTGTTTCTGTGTGTGTGTGTGTGTGTGGTATGTGTATGTGTGTGTGTGTGTGTGTGTGTGTGTGTTGTGTTTGTGTGTGTGTATGGGTGTGTGTGTGTGTTTGTGTGTGTGTGTGTCTGTGTGTGTCTGTGTGTGTTCTGTGTGTCTGTGTGTCTGTCTCCTTTCTCTCTCTCTCCTTCTCTCTCTCATCCTCGTATCTCATCTCTTCTCTCCTCTCCTCTCTTCTGTTTGTCTCTTTATCTACTCCCTCCCCCCTCTTGTGTGTGTGTGTGTGTGTGTGTGTGTGTGTGTGTGTGTGTGTGTGTGTGTGTGTGTCTGTCTGTCTCTGGTCTGTCTGTCTGTCTGTCTGTCTGTCTGTCTGTCTGTCTCTCTCTCTCTCTCTCTCTCTCTCTCTCTCTTCTCTCTCTCTCTCTCTCTCTCTCTCTCTCTTCTCTCTGTTTGTCTCTTTAACTAACTTCCCCTCCCCCCTCCTCGCTCTGTGTGTGTGTGTCTGTCTCGTCTCTCTCTCTGTTTGTCTCTTTATCTAACCTCCCCCTCCCTCCCTCTGTGTGTGTGTGTC
>CM054158.1:8117621-8122621 GCA_028751875.1 Rapana venosa
ATGATAATAATAGTAAAAATAATAATGATGATAATAATGATAACAATAATGATAATAATAATCATCATGGTGATAATGGTTATGGTGATGATGGTGATAATGATGATGATGATGATGATGATGATGATGATGATGATGATGATGATATGATGATGATGATAATGATGATGATGATGGTGATGATGATGATGATGATGATGATGATGATGATGATGATGGTGATGGTGATAATGATGATGCTCTTGTGGCGGGCGGATGACCCCCCCCCCCCCCCCCCCCCCCCCCCCCCCCCCCCCCCCCCCCCCCCCCCCCCCCCCCCCCCCACCCGGGAGAACAGCCTGGATTTAATGCATGGAATTCTGCTGTGGCTAAAAGTGATATACGATACAATACAATACAATAGAACGCAATGCAGCCCACATAATCCATCCATCCCCCCTCACCCCCCCCCCCCACAAACAAACAAATGCGCTCGCTACACACACAACACACACACAACCACAACACACCACACACACACACAAACACACACAACACAACACACACACACAAACACACACAAACACCACCCACACACACACACAACACACAAACACACAACACAAACACACACAACACACACACCAACCCACCACAAACAACCCACACACAAACACACACAACACACACACACACACACACACACCCACACCCACACACACACACACACACAAACACACAAAAAACCACACACACACAACACACACACAACACACACCACACACACACACACCACACACACACACACACACACACAACACCACACACACACACACAACACCACACACAACACAACCCACACACACACATCCACACACACACACACAACAACAAACACACACAACACACAACACACAACACACACACAACACACACACACACAACAACACACACACACACACACACACACACAACCACACACACCACACACACACACACACCCACACACCACACACACACAAACACACACACACACAACACACACACCACACACCCACCCCCCACACACACACACACACACCCACACAACCAACACACAACACAACACACACACACCACACACACACCACACACACACACACACACACAACACACACCCCACACACACACACAACACAGCATACACACAACACAACACACACACACACACCACCACACACACACACAACACACACACACACACACACACACCACCACATCACCACACACCAACCCAACTCACAGCCAACACACGACATCCAGCACACGCACCACACACACGTACACACAGCACAGCACGTACACGCACGACAGCACAGCACAGCACAGCACAGTCAGCACACACCACCAACACACCACATCCACCCACACACACACACGTCACAACACAATCACACCACACCCACCTCCCCACCACCTCTCCCACGCCACACCCACACCCACCCACACCACCCCCACACCCCACCCCAGCCCCCACACCACACCCCACAAACACAAACACAGCACAGCACAGCACTGTAACCCCTCACCTCCGACCTCCAGCCCCTGTGACTCAGCAGCGCGGTCTTGTCCCTGCCCAGTGGTCAAAGCCGGGCCAGCGCGCCCAGCCCGAGGTGCCCTTGCTGGTGGCCGGCAGCGTGGCCAGCAGCTGACCGGCCTGGGTCCGCGCCAGAGTGCCCATCACACACTTGCGGAACGTCCGCCAGCTCAGATCGCGCCGGTAGCGCCGGACAATGGCTCTGCTGTCTGGAATCCTGCACCCAGAGGTCAGTGGCCAGTGCCTAGGTTAGGGCAGTAGTGTCTGGGTTAGTAGTGCCTGGGTTAGTAGTGTCTAGGTTAGTAGTGTCTAGGTCAGTAGTGCCTAGGTCAGTGGTGTCTAGGTCAGTGTCTAGGTCAGTAGTGCCTAGGTCAGTGCCTAGGTCAGTACCTAGGTCAATACCTAGATCAATACCTAGGTCGGTGTCTAGGTCGGTGCCTAGGTCACTACCTAGGTCAATACCTAGGTCAGTGCCTCGGTCAGTAGTGCCTCGGTCAGTAGTGCCTAGGTCAGTGCCTAGGTCAGTGCCTAGGTCAGTGCCTAGGTCAGTGTATAGGTCAGTGTATAGGTCAGTGCCTAGGTCAGTGCCTCGGTCAGTACCTAGGTCAGAACCTAAGTCAGTGCCTAGGTCAATGCCTAGGTCAGTGCCTGGGTCGGTACCTGGGTCAATACCTAGGTCACTGCCTGGGTCAGTACCTAGGTCAATACCTAGGTCACTGCTTGGGTCACTGCTTGGGTCAGTACCTGGGCCAATACCTAGGTCAGTGTCTAGACCAGTCCCTGGGTCAGTACCTAGGTCAATACCTAGGTCAGTGCCTGGGTCAGTACCTAGGTCAATACCTAGGTCAGTGTCTCGGTCAGTACCTAGGTCAGTGCCGAGGTCAGTGCAGTGTCTTCAGTCTCATGGCTTTGCTCGGTGTACACTTCCCTGTGGGGATGTCGGGGAGGGCCTGTCAGTATAAATAGCATCCCCACCTTCTGGAAACTCTGTGCTACGAATTCCCTCTTTTCTATCCCTCTTTTTGTGTCTGCCTTGTTCCTTTTCTTCTTCTCACCTCCTTCTCGTCTTTTTCTGTCTTCTTGGTCCATTCTCCTGCCTTTTTTCGTTCCCCAGAAAGACTTATTAAAAGATCGCAATTTTCTCCCATGCCGAAGTCGGATGTGCTGGGCCTGACTTGTCAGTGCAACGTCATTTCGCTCCTATGACAGTCAACACTAGTTGCTGTCTGAGCGTTCGACAAAGAAGAAGAAGCTTGGTTTAAACACCCTATGCAAAAATCGAATGCGCTGGGCCTGACTTGTCAGGTGCTTAACGGCAGCGCAATGCATTTTTGCTCAGAGAACAAGGGAGGTGGGGGGGGGGGGGGGGGGGGTGAGAGACAGTTGTTGTCTGGGCGTTTGGAGAGAGAAGAAGAAGAAGAAGAAGAAGAAGAAGAAGAAGAAGAAGAAGAAGAAGAAGAAGAAAGAAGAAGAGGAGGAGGAGGAGGAGGAAGACGAAGAAGGAGGAGGAGAAGGAGGAGGAGGACAACAACAACTAGAAGTTAAAATAATATTATTTTCAAAGAAAGGAGAACATCACAGTTGCACATCGCAATACATAATCAGAGCAACAACAACAAACTTGGAGCTGATTTCATGCTTGTTCACAGCAATGCACAGAACGGATTCATGATATGAGGGAAGATCGTAGAATTCTTAATTTGCAAATCAAACACGACAGATTTAGAAATACCCAATGAACAACGACATACCTCCCCCCACCACCCACCCCCGCCCCCGTCCCCGCCAAAAAATCAACAACAAAAACAAAAACAAACCAAACTAAATTAAACAAAACAAAACAAAAACCCAACAATATACCGACAACCCCCCCCCCCCCCTTCCCCTCCATCAAACAAACCAAAAACACTCCCCAAAAACAACAACAACAAACCAACAAACAACAACCCCTTCCCCCCAAATTCACCTAAACAAACACACAAGAGCAAAGTCAAAGTTGAATCTCTTTCCTTGGCCCAGGTCAAAAGCTTTGTCAGTTACGGATGATCATTTGACATTTTCCTCTATAATCTATGTTCTGTGAACATTGCGGGACAAAAACCTGTCGTAACAATTGTAGTATCAAAGTCAAAAGTCAGGATTTTATTTTTAGTCGTGTTTACTTTGGTGGTACCTTACTGAACAACTTAAAGAATGACCCAATTCCATGAACTACTCAAACCATGGGCTAGTTCGTGAACCACTCACACCATGACCTAGTTCGTGAACTATTCACACCATGACCTAGTTCGTGAACTATTCACACCATGGCCTAGTTCATTAACTACTCACACAATGGCCTATTTCATGGACTATTCACACCATGGCCTATTCATGAGCTACTCACACCATGGAATAGTTCATGAACCACGCACACCATGGAAGAGTTCATGAACTATTCACACCATGGAAGAGTTTATGAACTATTCACACCATGGAAGAGTTCATGAACTATTCACACCATGGCCTATTCCATGAACTATTCACACCATGGCCTATTCATGGACTATTCACACCATGGCCTATTCATGAGCTACTCACACCATGAAATAGTTCATGAACCACTCACACCATTGAATAGTTCATGAACTACTCACACCATGGAAGAGTTCAAGAACTACTCACACCATGGACATAGCACATCAACTACTCACACCACGAACCACTCACACCCTGAACCACTCACACCAGGGGCCTGTAGCGCTTCTTGAGGTATTCCTCCACGTGTTTTCGGGGCGCGAAGCGGGCGAAGTTGCGGACAGCGATGCGGAGAACGCGCACCCCCTCCGACAGCAGAGTGATGGAGGGGATCTTCAGGGGATTCAGCGACAGGATCCGTAAATCCTGCACACACAGGCAAGGCAGAGATGAAGGATCCTGGCTGAGGATTCAAGATTTACAATAAAAACAGTTTGCCAACTAGCCAATCAACTCACGTGTAATTAGTTATTTGTCCTACCAACCAACTAGCCAACTAAACCAATCAACCAACCAACCAACCAACTAACTTAAACAGCCAACCAACCGAAACCATCCAACCAACTGACCGACCGAAACCATCAACCCAAACCAAACAACCACCCAAAATTAACCAACCAACCAACCAACCAACCAACCAACCAACCAACCAACCAACCAACCAAATCAATTGACTAACCAACTAGCCACCCAGCTACCCAATCTACCTGCTAACCAGCCACCCACCTAACCACCTAACCAACCAACCAACCAACCAACCAACCACTATCCCTCCCACTCACCTAGCGCCCCCACCCAAGCAACCCAACAACCTATCCCACTCGACACAACCACCAACCTCCTCCTCCCCCCCCCTTCCACCATCCCTTTCCACCCTCCTTCATCAAACCTCCCTCTTCCATCCCCCATCCCCAATCCCCCCCCCCCC
>CM054158.1:8127621-8130121 GCA_028751875.1 Rapana venosa
ACATTGGACTCAGTATTTTAGCTGGGCAGCTAATACACGTAAATGAAACATTCCGTTTGTAACCATTACCCTCCCCCTCACTCCCCCCTCCTCCGAAACCCACTCTCCCCTCCCTCCCCTACCCCCACCATCCACCCTGCATCAAGGGGGGGACGGGATAGCCTAGCGGTTAGAGTGATGTACTCGTGATCTGCTATCCCGGGTTCGAATCTCGTTCAAGAGGATTTTTCCTCTGGAGTTAACATCAGTGCCGCTGACTCCACTCTCCCCAAAAGTCCGGATGAGACTATAAACCGAGGTCCCGTGTGCGAACGCACGCAGAACATCTTGCGCACACGTTTAAAACCCGTTCCGCTTTTCGGAAGAGAAGGCCATTTTGTGCAGGTGGGAACGGATGACAAAATTGACAAAACTGCATACACACGTGGGCTGGATGTTATAAAAAAAAAAAAGGGCACACGAGTGCTTATTCCGTAATCATCGAAATAAAAGGATTTTTCTTTGTTAATCACCATTATGGGGACGGGATAGCTCAGTGGTCGGAGCACTCGCTTTCCCCCAGCCAAGTTAAGCAGCGTCGAGCGGGTTACCACTTGGATGGGTGACCGTTTGCGCGCCTTGGCTTCAGTACAGTCCCCCAGTTCACCCAGCTGTAAATGGGTACCTGCCCTTTTTAGGGTCAGGGAAGGTAAAGCAGCGAGGGAGAGGAGATGGGCGTTGCTGCCCTCAATATGCTGGCCCTAGAGAAGTGAGGTCTCTGACACCTCGCTCCCCTACGACCTTATAGGTTATGGGACTCCTTTAGGAGGAGGAGGAGGAGGAACCACCACCTGCACTGACCCCGAAGCTGTCCCCTGTGCGGATGATGTTCTCTGTGCTGGCAGCCGTGTGTCCGGTTTTGGGGTCGTACAGGTCAATCTGGATGAAGACACTGCCCGAGAAGATGAAGTAGAAGTACAGGCCCAGGTGACCCTGCCGTAGCACCACCCGCCCCTTGTCACACCTGTGTACACACACACACACACGCAAGCACACACAGAGACACACCCAGACACACATATACACGCACACACACGCACACACCACACACGCACACCACACACACACACACACACACACACACACACACACACACACACACACACGCAAGCACACGCGCGCGCACACACAGAGACAGACCCAGACACACATATACACGCACACACACGCACGCACGCACGCACACTCACACGCACACACGCACGCACGCACACACACACACGTCAAGGCAAAGGTAACGTGGGGGGTAATGGGCAACACAGTGTAGTCAAGAGTGACGCCTAATGCATGATAACACTCAGTACTACTGCCATTGCATAGACCTGCATGAACGAAGGAAGATCCTGAATGTCAGCGTCAACATACAAGTGCCGTCCGTCTGGTGTGTGCATGTGCGCGTACGCGCGCGAGGGTGCGCCCACTTGCGCGCGCACGCGCCCACGCACATACACACAGACACACCCATATTCCTTCTCTCTCAATCTACAGATGGAGGCACCGTGGTCGAGTGGTTTAGGCGGTCAGCTCGTGATCCAGAGGTCGCGGGTTCGATCCCCGCTCGGCTCGGTGTTGTGTCCTTGGGAAAGACACTTTACTCCTATTTTCCTCAGTCCACCAAGGTGTACAAGTGGGTACCAGCTCTGCTGGGGAAGTATCTGGCGACAGACTAGCGTCCTGTCACAGGGGTGTGAAAAACCATCAGTTCGCTTAACGCTACAGAAACCGGGATAAGCTCCGGCTCTATGGGCCTTCTGGCTCGAAAGAACATACCTTTACTTTTCAATCTACAGACACACACACACAGATATAGATAATTATAGATATCTCTCTCTCTCTCTCTCTCTCTCTCTCTCTCTCTCTCTCTCTCTCTCTCTCTCTTCTCTCTTCTCTCTCTCTTAAGGCGCCTCTATTCTGTGAGCCACCGTATCAGAGGCAATGTTCATGTATTGCACGACGATCAACGACGACGACGACGATGAATAGGATGCTGCAAGGATGCTGCTTTGGAAGTGGCTCTGCTTTGAGTTGACACCAGCACTAACCCTGCTTCCCCCTGAGAGTCCTTCGGGTGAGACTACAGACCGAGTTGACCAGTCGACGAACAAACACAGAACATCTTGCGCACAGGCTAAAACCCATTCTGCCTTTGGCAAGAATAGGCCAGGGCCTGCCGGTGTGAACGGACGATGTCACTTTAAAGAAAACAAAAAACCCCTGCATGTACACTGGTGTCGTGTTTAGACATCATCCCCGAAGTCATAATATGGCTACCTCAATGGTGGAAAAACGGGTTGCATAAGTTATGCCAAATCTTACAATCCGTGACACTTGCAGCTCCAGCGTGGGTATGAATAGTCTATACATATAGTTATACCCCCAATGTGTGTGTGTGTGTTGTGTGTGTGTGTGTGTGTGTGTGTGTGTGTGTGTGTGTGTGTGTGTGTGTGTGTATTATAGTTGT
>CM054158.1:8135121-8162621 GCA_028751875.1 Rapana venosa
GAGAGGAGGGTGGGAGAGGGTGGGAGAGAGAGACGGAGGGAGGGAGGGAGGGAGAGTGAGGGAGAGGAGAGGGAGGGAGGGAGAGAGGAGAGGAGGGGAGGGAGGGGGAGGGGGAGGGAGAGAGGGAGGGAGAGGGAGGGGAGAGAGGGGGGGAGAGGGAGGAGAGGAAGAGTAAGAGGGGGGGGGAGGAGGTGAGGGGAGGGGAGGAAGGAGGGGGGGAGGGGGAGGGAGGAGAAGGGGGAGGGGAGGGAGGGGGAAAGGAGAGGGGGGGGAGAGGGAGAGGAGAAGAGGTGGAGGGGGGGGGGGGGGGGGAGAGGGGGGGGGGTTGGGGCAGGGGGAGAGAAGAGGAGAGGAGTAGCGGGGAGGGGGGAGAGAGGGGGGAGGGGAGGGGGGAATTGATCGAATTGGCTTTTGGGGGGGGGGTTTTTGAATGAGGCGGAGGTTTGAGGTGAGGAGGGGGGCGGGGAGGGGGCGGTTTGGGTTTGGTTGTTAGAGAAATGGTTTTAAAGGGGAGGGTTAAAGGGGAGGAGTTGCGGACGGGTCCCACCTAGCGCAGACAGAAGATATCTTTTGCTCTTGGTTCCAAGATTTATTCATTACCAAAAAGGAAAGGGTTCCTAAAACTAGGGGACAAGTTTCAAAACCATTCTTCTTTAGGGCCCCAAAGCATATTGAGGGCGGCGCCCATCTCCTCTCCTTTCGCTGCTTTCCCCCCTTCCCCTGACCCTAAAAAGGGCGGGTCCCCAAATTTAACGCTGGTGAACTGGGGGACTGTACTGAAGCCAAGGATCGCAAACGGTCACCCATCCACTTGGTAACCTCGCTCGATGCTGCTTAACCTTAGCTGGGGGAAAACGAGTGGCCTAACCACTGAGCTATCCTGTCGCCAATAGACACATATACATCATAAGCAGACAACAATACAGCAGGCTTAAGGCTTGTTGGCTCTTTCCTGTCAGTTCTGATCTAAAGTATGTGGTCTGTGGGGTTGTTTACTGATTGGTTCGTTTTTTGTTGTTAGTTGTTTTTTAGAGGGGTGATGAAGATCGCCATCTTTTTAGTCACTAAACTGACTGCTTTTCACTCTCGCCAGTACAGGGTGTTTCAGAATTGTGTTTTTGTTGTCAGTTTCAGGTGCCTGGAGGTCAGTTACCAGAGAAGACCTAGTACTGTGCTGAGTTCAGTAATGCTCTATGACGTTTGTTCTGATATCACACTACACGTAGGGTTGTTCCTGGCAGTCATGTGCAGACAGCAGCGGTCTGACAGTCAGGGGTTCCGAGAAGGGAAGCTTCAACTCGTCCTCCGAAGTGATGATGGTCATGTCTTTCTCTTTAAAAGCAAAACTGTCACAAAAGCAGGAGAGGTAGAGAGAATTCCCCGTGGGTCCACAATTAAATGTAAAAGGAGAACAAACAAAAGTGGTGATTATTTTGTACTGCTCAGCAGTAGGTTCTCGTCATCTGTGCTTGTTTTCTTTGTCCTGGACAGGGACGCTGGAGGCTCAAAGACATGCTGCAGTCTGCTGGATGCATGGTAAGCCTCCAAAGTCCTTTCAGACAGCAGTGTGTGCAGGTCCGGCTTCTGCTCTGTTGTCCTGCAGACAGTGTTCCACCATCTGGACAGCATCTCCGTTTTGCATTGAAAGCATGATCGATCTACCTTTTACACATGAGAATTTTTAAAAATCGATTTATATCTACAACGACCCGTAATGAACAGCTCACAAGATCTACAAAAAATAACTAGGCTGTCTGAAGCCTCTCCATCTTCTGTTGTCTGTGCTCTCTCCAAGGTGTGCTCGATGTTTTCAACAACTGCTTCGTTTACGAAGGGCAGTCTATCCTTACGGAAGGAAATCAACCTTCTGTGTCCTTAGGAAAGGTGATATACTTTATAACGGTCTTCAAGTTTTTTGTGTTGACCCTTGTTTCTAAAGTCAGCACAGAGTTAGAACTGAGCTGACTATTTCTGAATCAAAACCTACACCCACAAAACCTGATCCACTCTCACCGCTTTTCTTTTAACTTCCTTGAGATTCTTCAGGCACTTCCGATTCCAAATTGTGCATAAACAGTCTCTCCCTGCTGTGGGCTCTTCCTCCGTAACTTTGAAGCCAGACATGGCTAAACCTCCTCTTTCCATTCAGAACACAGCACAACACGTTTGGACCAAGCCCTTAACACGTACTTCCTTCCTCCATCTCACCCCCATACTCCACAACACAGCTGTGGAAGATAGTGCGGTATACAGTCACTGCTGGCCTGTCTGCGCAAACACCAGCGCCTTTGTCCTCAGTGTGTTTTGTCGTCTTCACCCAGCCTCAACTCCCCTACCCTTCTCAGAGTGACCAGTGGCACTCCCTGTCAACTGGACACTGTCTGTACATCGTTGACGTGCCCTTGAAAGTCAGTTGACCGCGCTGAGGAGAACAACAAGGAAACGTTGTGTGTGTCGTTTCTGATGACCCCGTGATGTCTGTCATTAATTCATACACACTATCTGCTGTGGTCAGTCCTTTTATGGGGGGCAGAAGAAATGGGTGATTAGAGTGTAGGAGGTAGTCTTGACGGTATTATGAGAGCGTAGGTTCAAGTGGCTGAATAAGACAGTGTCCATTTCCCTCCAGGTCTCTTGCATGCGACTGTGTGTAACCTGGGGTGTTCTATGCAAAAGCACGCACAACGTCTTGCACACACGCTGAAAAGACACGAGGATGAGGAACCATATTGTGACAGGTGGTCTGGATGCTGTGAACACACTATACCGAGCATGCAGTCTGCAGCTTGGAGAGGGCTGGGCTCCACCAAGTCCTACATGCCCCTAGATAATTGTGCTGTCTGAAAGTTTCTCTGCAGTGTCCTAAACCAACGACTAGGACGGGACAGCCTGGTGGTTAGAGTGATGTATTCGTGATCTGCTGACCTGGGTTCGATTCTTGTTCAAGACGATTTTTTCCTCTGGAATTAACATCGGTGCGACTCAACTCTCCCCAAAAGTTCTTCGGATTAGACTATAACCCGAGGCCCCGTGTGCGAACGCATGCAGAACATCTTGCGCACACGTTAAAACCCGTCCCGCTTTTAGGAAGGATAGGCCATTGTGTGCCGATTTGAATGGATGACAAAATGTACAAAACTGCAAACACACGGGGACTGGATGAAAAAAGCACATGAGTGCTTATTCCATTATCCTCGAAATAAAAAAAATAAAAAATAAATAAAAACTTCTTCTAGTGTTACGGGACAAGTCAAGTTTTGTTGATGGGTTTTGTGTTTGTTGATGGGTTTTTATGTTTGTTGATGGGTTTTGCGTTGTTGTTGAGGATGATTTTACGAAGCCTCAAGATAAACTATTAAGTTTCAAACCAATCAAAGACAATCAAAGCAAGAAACACACACACACACACACACACACACACACACACACACACACACACACACACACACAACACACACACACACACACACACACACTCAAACCAACGTAAAAGAATGTGAGTATTGGTAAGATGGCCCAGATATGTGTTACTGTTTTTGAAAATTTAGTTCTAAAAGCATTGAGCTTGAACCTGTAGATAAGAGATACAATATTTCTATATTCATGGGAATTATGACATTTGATTTTGTTAAAAAGTAATACATGGGTTACATCATCATTCCAGGGAGAACTGGTATCTTGCGGTTTCTTTTTAAAGTGTTTCCAACATGCAATTCGTAACATGCTATAGCCCTCATGGATGGATAGAGGAACACTTATGCTGCAAGACCCATCGGTATGCTCAGCTCCACATTTTGCAAATCTGTCAACTTTCTCGTTAAATTAGATATCACAATGCGAAGGTATCCAGCAAAAAGTAACACCAATGTCTCTTAACATCAGAAAATGAATCAGATGACCAATCTCAATTAAGAGATCTTGTCTCACTTTTGAACAGATTTTTTAGAGCAAGTAAGACTGACTTGAAATCAACACAGAATAGCATCTGAAATATGTCTTTTGGGGCATCTTTTACGAAGCACAGATTTGGAAAAAAAACCCAACGTTTTACCTGTTTCCCAGTCCGTAGCTTACAGCAAATTCTAAAAGACATTCCATTCATGAAAGACATTGCATCGTCATTAAGTCACACTCCTATTTTCAGACTCCCTTAGTGTATTAATGTCTACTAGTTATACGAATTGCAAATGTAGCATTTTAGCTGCTACTTCTTTCTTTTCAAAAATCTTTTTTCGTAATAGTTGGGGTTTTTTGGCGGATGATTAGTTATGTACACACCCAACCATCCACCAACCACCCCCATCCCCCAACACACACTTTCCCTGTCTGCTATGACTATCTAGCAGGAAGGACGTTAAAACTGAAGAACTACTCCTCCTACTCAAAAAACGGTGGTCTAGAGGTAACGCGCCTGTCTAGAAAGCGAAAAGTCCGGGTCCGAAGTGTGCGGCGGTTCGTACCCCGTTTGGACCGGAAATTTTTCCCCCATCCATTAGACCATGAGTGGTGGTCTGGGCGCTAGTCTTTCGGATGAGACGATAAACCGAGGTCCCGTGTGTTACACGTAATTATTTAGCGCACGTAAAAAAACCCACGGCAACAAGAGAGTTGTCCCTGGCAAAATTCTTAGAAAAAAGCCACTCTGATAGGGAAACAAATACAGCTGCGAAAAAAAAAGGGTGAAAGGGTGGCGCAGCGCTAAGTTGGCGACGCGTTCTCCCGCTCTCCCCGGGGAGAGCAGCCCGAATTTCACGGAGAGAAATCTGCCGTGACTTAAAGTGGTATGAAATAAAATCTGAGCGCTTTGATTTGTTGCTTTACAAGATTCAGCGCTATATAAATTCCATACATTATTATTATTATTATTATTATTATTAAAACCGGTCCCCCCAACTGACCAAAATCACGGCAGCGGTGGTTCCAGCATGGGCAGCCCCTACGTAAGCCGCCCGCAGTTTGGCGCTGGCCTTCCCATCATGCTTCTGGTACAACTGCTTCCGGTGCTCGCGCATCTCCGCCTCGTTGTCGTTGACGCCGTGGAGGTAGTGAGAGTAGAGGGTGGAGGAGGGGGCGCCCAGGCCAGGGGTAGACCATCGCCGACACAGCAGCAACCGCGACTGCGCGTTTTTCCCGCCAGGAGGGGAGTGCCACGATCCCATTGTGGGTGGTAGGGGAAGGATTTGGAGTTGGAGGGGGTGGGGTGGGGGGTGGGGAGGGGGGAGGGGGGAGGAGGGGAGGGGAGGAGAGAGGAGGGGGGGGGGGTAGGGGGGCGGGTATGGGAGGTGGGTGGGAGGAAGGGTAGAAGACTTGAAGGGTAGACACACAAAAGGTCTACAACATCCACTGTCTGACTTTCTCTGTTTTTTGTGTGTGGTGTGTGTGGGGGGGGGGGGGGGGGGTGTATGTGTGTGTGTGTGTGTGTGTGTGTGTGTGTGTGTGTGTGTGTGTGTGTGTGTGTGTGTGTGTGTGTGTGTGTGTGTGTGAGTGTGTGTGTGTGTGTGTGTTTGTGTGGTTTTTTTTTAAACGACTGTAGCAATTACTGTCAAGTCAGTCAGTCAATCACTAGGGCTTTCTTCTCTTCCTCTCTCTCTCTCTCTCTCCTCTCTCTCTCTCTCTTCTCTCTCTCTCTCTCTCTCTCTCCTTCTCTCTCTCTCTCTCTCTCTCTCTCTTCCCTCTCTGCTGGTGAACAGGTGCACAGCTGTCTGTCTCAGGGAAGGACAGGAGAGGTTTTTTGGTTGTTTTTTTTTTTACACTTTTAATGGCTGGGGGTATGTCAAGGTGAGAGGAAGGTTGGGGTTGGGGAGGAGGTAAGGGGAGGGGGAAGGGAAGGAGAAGGAGGTGGGGTGGTATGGATTAAAACAGGCCTGGGTGAGATCAGGTAGATAAGAATCAAGGATGAGGGGGGTGAGGAGAAGCGTCAGATATGAAGGAAGGGGAGGGGGGGGGGATGTCAGGTATCAAGGACGGGGGGTGAGAGGGGGGAGGTATGTCAGGTATTATAGATGGAGGGAAGTGTGGGGTTGTCCAGTAATCAACGTTTCATGCCCCTTCATGTCCGAACCAATCAAGATGTTGCTAAGCTGGGGAAGTGGAGGTATAACTGGTTGGGTGGGAGCAGGGAGTCAGGGTATGAGGGCATCACGACTCGGGGACTGGATGGGAGAGAAGGCGGTGAAAGGGGTGAAGGTGCACTGTAGACTGACTGTCTCTTCAAAGCGTTACGGCCTGTAACACAAGCACCAGAGATCCACGCTGTCAAACACCTCATGGTATTGCCCATGCTTGGGAAACAAACAGGTATTTCAACACACATCGTCAACTTAAGTTGGCCAAACTCTTCCCTAAAGTTCCTTGGATGAGACTATAAACCGAGGTCCCTTGTGTGAAACGCGCATGTAGAAGATCTTACGCACACGTTAAAACCCGTTCCGCTTTTCAGAAAGAGTAGGCTATTGTGTGCCGGTGGGAACGGATGACAGAATTTTAAAAATCGCAAAATTACGGGGAAAGGATGTAAAAAAAAAAATTTTTTTTAGCCACACGAGTGCTTATTCCATTATCCTCGACATTAAAAAAAAAAGAATAGATAGATAGATAAATAAATAGATAAATCGATAAAGAAAGAAAGAAAGAAAGAAAGAAAGAAAGAAAGAAAGAAAGACGGCCTAATCTCACGTTGGTGTCACACATAATGGCTAATACCCCATCGTCAAATCTCCAAGATACCCAATGTTCTG
This sequence comes from Rapana venosa, assembly GCA_028751875.1. Taxonomy (NCBI): domain Eukaryota; kingdom Metazoa; phylum Mollusca; class Gastropoda; order Neogastropoda; family Muricidae; genus Rapana; species Rapana venosa. The sequence continues at coordinate 8,141,859 of CM054158.1, forward strand.
GCAAACGAGGCATGTTTTCTGCAGGAAGAGATAAGTCTTTAGAAAGAGGGAGCTGGCTGAACAGGTGCACAAGGGTGGGTAGGTGGTGGTGGTGGTGGTGGTGGTAGGGGTGGGGGTGATGCACAGCACAAGAAATGCAGATTACAAAAGAAAGGTCAGGTGGTTATGAGAGCAGTCGTTTTCTGGAGCATGATGATTTCTGTGCAGACAGCAGCAGAAAGAAGAAGCATAATCAGTACAACTGGGCAGTGTGTTTGTTTAGTGTTGATTTTGAGCGTCAACATTTATTTTTCAAAACCATTATCATGTTCATTATTTCTTTACGCCCTCGTCATTGTAATGATAATCTTGTACAGAAATTAAGAGGAAGGGAATGTAGGATATTAAAGTGAAGGCACTTTTTTGTGTTGGTGGTGGTGTTTTTCTTTTGGTTGGTTGGCTGGTTTTTCTTTTGGTTGTTGGGTGGTTTTTCTTTTGGTTGGTTGGCTGGTTTTTCTTTTGGTTGGTTGGGTGGTTTTTCTTTGGGTTGGGTGGTTTTTCTTTTGGTTGGTTGGGTGGTTTTTCTTTGGGTTGGGTGGTTTTTCTTTTGGTTGGTTGGGTGGTTTTTCTTTTGGTTAGGTGGTTTTTCTTTTGGTTGGGTGGTTTTTCTTTTGGTTGATTGGGTGGTTTTTCTTTTGGTTGGGTTGGGGTGGTTTTTTTTGGTTGGGTTGGGTGGTTTTTCTTTTGGTTGGGTGGTTGGGTGGTTTTTCTTTTGGTTAGTTGGTTTTTCTTTTGGTTGGTTGGTTTTTCTTTTGGTTGGTTGGGTGGTTTTTCTTTGGGTTGGGTGGTTTTTGTGGGGGTTATATGCAGACCAGATTGGCAGTTTTTTCTCCTTCACTTTCTTCTGTTTCTCCCCTCACTGGTTGTGCAAAATCTTCAGTGGTTCCTCAACGACTACAAGACCACGGGGTAGGGGATCGTGAAGGTGAAGGAGCCTGTGCCTCGCTAGCATCAACATGATACCATAACAAGTAAAGGTAAAGGTGTCCCATAACCTGTGTGGTCGTAGGGGAGCGAGGCGTCAGAAACCTTACTTCTTTAGGGGCCAGCATATTGAGGGCGGCGTCCGTCTTCTCTCCTTTGCTGCTTTACCTTTCCTGACCCTAAAGAGGCAGGTACCCATTTACAGCCGGGTGAACTGGGGGACTCAATTGAAGCCAAGGCATGCAAAAAAAAAACGGTCACCCATCTACTTGGTAACTAACCACGCTCAATGCTGCTTAACCTTAGCTTGGGGAAAGCGAGTGCTCTGACCACTGAGCTATCCTGTCCCCAGTTGGTGGTATGATACCATGTAATGATTAAATAATGGTTTTAACAACTTACTAAATAATGATAATAATAATAATAATAATAAATGGAATTTATATAGCGATGTATCTTGCACAGACAAATCAAAGCGCTTACACTCAACTCATTCTTACACAGCCATGCAACCAATAGCAAGTAATAGTTCTAACAAGTCCAAATGCACACACACACACACACACACACGTTACACACTTTGGCAGGGTGATGGAATTTTTGGCTATTGAAAAGCAGGGATAGCTATGAAATGAAACAGGAGAGGAAATTCTTAGGTTTGAAACAAATATGTCTTGAGGCCGGATTTAAAAGCGTCATAAGAAGGTCTTAGGCGAAGAGAGATAGGGAGGCCATTCCAAATCGATGGACCAGAAACAGAGAAAGAGCGACGACTATAATGCAGTTATAAGGTGACCTGAATGCGCTAGATGACACCATGTCGCAGAAAAAAGCTTGTCTTTGTCGTCATACACAATCACTGTTTAGCTTCCGCTCCTGTTGTTCGGCACTTTTTGTGTTTTCTTTGTTTTCTTGTGTTATAGTGTGCACTTTTAACACTATAATGTTTGAACCAAACCCCTCTTTCCTTCTCCTCTTCCCCCACTCCCCTTCTAGAAAGAATGTATTTAACCTGGTTAGACTTCATGACTTGCTTAGGTTAGCAGTTCTGCAAGAGAGTTGGGGTTTCTTTGTGAATCTACCTGTTACAGTGTACTGTTTAAACAAACAGCTTATCAGTCTGTTTGTATACCCATGATTGTGGTTTGGAATTTGTAGCAATCTACTTGAGGTTTTCTCTAAATAAACCAATTGAAGTATGTATATTGTCACTCCTTCTCTCAGATATGTCCAGCATGTATCTGCAGGCAGGGAGACCTAGCAGTTCATTGAGGCCTGTGTACTGTCACACCTTCCCTCACCTTAAGTGTCCAACGTGTCTCTGTGAGCTAGAAGACTGGTAACTCAGTAGGATGGTGTAGCTAAGTGTCCTCACTGAAGGTCTACAGTCCCAGGGCTGGTGGCTCAGCCTTTGTCTTAAACAGTTCCTTTGCCAGCTACATCAGAGCCCTCTCTATTCATGGCCTGAGGCCTTGTTGTAGTCTAGAGTGTCCAGTGGAACAGTCATGTGGTAAACTCTTCAGAGCTTGCTACAGTTAGTCTTATTCAACAGGCTTGTGGGGCCTCTTTCTTGTTGAATAGCACCCCCCCTTCCCCCTCTCTATTGCCCCCCCCCCCCTCCTCTATTGAATCAGCAGATTTGTCATGTAAAGACTACATTGGTTGATTTTAGTTTGTGAATAAATTTGTTTGTCAGCTGATTTGATGTGTGGTTAGGATTTGTTAGTCTCAGTTTCCAAATGTATTCATTGGTCAGTTGGAATTTGTAGTCCTGCAACTGAACCAATATAACAGGGTGTACGTGATGAGGAAGACGACAGAAGACACGCCAAGAGGGATTCGCTGGAGCCTGTTCTCATCACTAGACGACCTTGACTTTGCGGATGACCTGGCGCTGCTGTCCCACACACACCAACATATCCAGGAGAAGACCAGCAGACTCCAAACATTCGGACAGCAAGTGGGGCTTCATATTAGCACCAAGAAAACAGAGACAATGTCGCTCAATGTCAAGTCAAGTCAAGTCAAGTCAAGTCAAGTCAAGTCAAGTCAAACTTTTATTTTCAGATGGTACATTGAATAAGCAGTGCATTTGCTTTTTTTCATCAAGCCATCTATCTAAAGAAAGAAAAAAAAGCGAGAAAAAAAAAAGATAATGTATATGCAGACATAGAATAAAAAAAAACCTAATCTATGGTAAACTATACAAATCAAACAAAAAAATCAATAACATATGCATATGTGGAATTAGAATAAAACAAAAAAAACAGAAAAATATGAGACCATACAATTCAAATAATTCAAAAATCTTGAATAAAAATACCCGTCATAACACAAACAAACAAGCAACAATAAAAAACCAAACCAAAACAAACAAAGAAGACAAAACAGAATAAAAATATAAAAAAACCCACACCAACTGCTTCCCTCCCCCCCCCCTCTCACACACACATGTACACACAAACCTTCAACCATACAAACAACTGAATAAAACAACAACAAAAGGATGAATCAACAAGGACAACCACAACAAGGAAATAAACAATCAAACAAACACAAATATACATACACAACAACAGCGACAATAACTAACATAGGACACGAATATCAGCCAAGACAAATGAAGAACAATATAGAACTAACAAAAGACGAGAAAAAGAGTCCAAAATATCCCCTGCCCCTCCCCAAGAAAACCACCCTAAACCCAAAACAAACAAAAGGCAAAATAAACCAGAATCCCACCCCCACCACTACCAACAATAACAACAACAACAACCAAAATTAATGGATATAAACAGAGAAAACTGATGTATCATTTAAACACTTACATACACATACACATACACATCCTCACCCATATCCCCTTTACCACATAATATACTCATATATAAGAAAAACAAGAATAACCAGCAGCTATTGGATTCAGAGCAAAGAAGTATAACAAAGACATCCATTTCCTCCCTTTCCCCGGGTCATATACACACATGTATATGTGCTTTTTGGTTTGAGGCAGAGCAACGTTAATCCTTCGATCAAAGAATAAATTCAGGCAATGTAAATCCACCCAGCAGTACTAACGTCAGCAATAACAATTTAGCTCATCTAGTACAATGAACCAGAAAACTAACAGTGACAAAACTAAATAGATCAGCAGGGTTTGGGGGGTTTTTTCTTTTGGGTTTTGGGGGGTTTTTTTTTTGGGTTTTTTTTTTGGTTTTTGGGTGGTTTTTTTTTTGGGTTTGGGGTTTGGGGGTTTTTTTTCTTTTGGGGGTTGGGTTGGGGTGGTTTTTTCTTTTGGTTGGGGGGTTGGGTGGTTTTTCTTTTGGTTAGTTGGTTTTTCTTTGGTTGTTGGTTTTTTCCTTTTGGTTGGTTGGGGGTTTTTTTCTTTGGGTTGGGGGGTTTTTTTGGGGGGGTTATATCAGACCGTTTGGCAATTTTTTTTCCCCTTCACTTTCTTCTTTTTCTCCCTCAAGGGTTGTGCAAAATCTTCAGTGGTTCCTCAACGACTACAAGCCACGGGGTAGGGGATCGTGAAGGTGAAGGAGCCTGTGCCTCGCTAGCATCAACATGATACCATAACAAGTAAAGGTAAAGGTGTCCCATAACCTGTGTGGTCGTAGGGGAGCGAGGCGTCAGAAACATCACTTCTTTAGGGGCCAGCATATTGAGGGCGGCGTCCATCTCCTCTCCTTCGCTTATTTACCTTTCCTGACCCTAGAGAGGCATGTACCCATTTACAGCTGGGTGAAGTAGGGGACTGAACTGAAGCCAAGGCATGCAAAAAAACGGTCACCCATCTACTTGGTAACTAACCACGCTCAATGCTGCTTAACCTTAGCTTGGGGAAAGCGAGTGCTCTGACCACTGAGCTATCCTGTCCCCAGTTGATGGTATGATACCATGTAATGATTAAATAATGGTTTTTACAACTAACTAAATAATAATAATAATAATAATAATAATAAATGGAATTTATATAGCGATATATCTTGCACAGACAAATCAAAGCGCTTACGCTCAACTCATTCTTACACAGCCATGCAACCAATAGCAAGTAATAGTTCTAACAAGTCCAAATGAAAACACACACACACACACACACACACACACACACACACACACGCGCGCGCGCGCGCGCGCACTTTGGCAGGGTGATGGAATTTCTGGCTATTGAAAAGCAGGGATAGCTATGAAATGAAACAGGAGAGGAAATTCTTAGGTTTGAAACAAATATGTCTTGAGGCCGGATTTAAAAGTGTCATAAGAAGGTCTTAGGCGAAGAGAGATAGGGAGGCCATTCCAAATCGATGGACCAGAAACAGAGAAAGAGCGACGACTATAATGCAGTTATAAGGTGACCTGAATGCGCTAGATGACACCATGTCGCAGAAAAAAGCTGGTCTTTGTCGTCATACACAATCACTGGTTAGCTTCCCGCTCCTGTTGTTCGGCACTTTTTGTGTTTTCTTTGTTTCCTTGTGTTATAGTGTGCACTTTGCACACTATAATGTTTGAACTAAACCCCTCTTTCCTTCTCCTCTTCCCTCACTCCCCTTCTAGAAAGAATGTGTTTAACCTGGTTAGACTTCATGACTTGCTGAGGTTAGCAGTTCTGCAAGAGAGTTGGGGTTTCTTTGTGAATCTACATGTTACAGTGTACTGTTTAAACAAACAACTTCTCAGTCTGTTTGTATACCCATGGTTGTGGTTTGGAATTTGTATCAATCTACTGGAGGCTTTCTCTAAAGAAAGCAATTGAAGTCTGTGTAGTGTGACTCCTTCTCTCAGTTTAGATGTCCAGCATGTATCTGCACGCTGGGAGACCTAGCAATTCATTGAGGCCTGTGTACTGTCACACCTTCCCTCACCTTAAGTGTCCAACATGTCTCTGTGAGCTAGAAGACTGGTAACTCAGTGTGATGGTGTAGCTAAGTGTTCTTACTGTAGGCCTACAGTCTCAGGGCTGGTGGCTCAGCCTTTGTCTTTAACAGTTCCTTTGCCAGCTACATCAGAGCCCTCTCTATTCATGGCCTGAGGCCTTGTTGTAGTCTAGACCGTCCAGTGGAACAGTCATGTGGTAAACACTTCAGAGCTTGCTACAGCTAGTCTTATTCAACAGGCCTGTGGGGCCTCTTTCTTGTTGAATAGCATCCCCCCTTCCCCCTCTCTACTACCCCCTCCCCCCTCTCCTCTTTTGAATCAGCAGATTTGTCATGTAAAGACTACATTGCTTGATTTTAGTTTGTGAATAAATTTGTTTGTCAGCTGATTTGATGTGTGGTTAGGATTTGTTAGTCTCAGTTTCCAAATGTATTCATTGGTCAGTTGGAATTTGTAGTCCTGCAACTGAACCAATATAACAGGGTGTACATGACATTTTAAAGTCTTTCTCTTGCTGGCTGTCTGAGGCAACTTTCTTCTTGAGTTAGGCTGTGGTGCGGTAAAACCTGACAGAATGACTTTTAGAAGGAAAACAGCAGTTTTGTTCTTTCTGCTTGAGCTGTGTGTGTTGTTTGGTAGATAAAAATTATAAGTGTTACCATAACACCCCTGCGTGGCCTCACATCATTCCTTTTGAGTTTGGAGTGCCAGTGTTCTAACATCCCTTATCCCCGAACCTTGTTCACCTTCCAACACTTGGTTGATTCTTTATTCGTTTGTTATTGTTTTTGTCACAGATCTGGATATTTATTGTGGGTGACAGGGAGGAGGATGGTGGAAGAGGCTGTACGCAGAGAAGGGAAGAGAAGAGGCCAAACATTATGCAGTTAAGCGAGGATGATAAGAACAGTAATAAACATAATACTGATAACACATACACCAATAACATCCCACATGAAAGTGAGGGTAGTAGTGATGGAGAAGGGATAAAGAGGAACACACAGTAATGAAAAGAAAAGTGCGTAGGATAACAATCGTAGTTGAAGCATCACTGTTCATGTCGCTTTCCTCATAAACATAGACATCACAAAGCAGAGGAGGGAGGGGAGGGGTGCTACACTATTCTATATCAACAACGGAATACCGAATCCCGCATCTTCTCAAAGAGATCTTGTCACAGCCATCTAACATCTTCGTAATCCGACCCCAGCAACAACGACTTTATGCCATCGTGCTATACTTTCCGTTCTCTCCTGCACAAAAAGAGTGTCTTAAAGGAGGATAACGCACACGAGAGAGATAGAGGAAAGTGAGAGTTCTCTTTCCTTTTCTTACCCTTTGCTTTTGTCACCGCCTATTTTTAAGGTTAACCTATTTTACACAGAAAGGTACTGGAGCCTTTGAAATATCTGGATATTCTTTCAGAGGCTTTCCCTTCCCGTCTCCCCTCCCTCCTGCTTTTCTATGTTGTTGTATGTTTCTGGTTGTACGGTGTCTGTCTGTCGTGCCTGCATGTAAAGCGTTTGTGTTCAAGGCTTGAAAGTTGACGTAGGCCTACACCAAGGGAAGCTTATGTACAGTTAAGAAAAAACCAACACTAAATTGACAAAGACAGTTCAATGCTGACAAATCCAGTAATGATAGCATTTGTTCACAGAAATGCTTTCACGTCCAAGTTCACGATTAAGCATACATGCGCACGCACGGAAACACACACACACACACACACACACACACACACACACACACACACACACACACACACACACACACACACACACACACACACACACACACACACGCACAAACAAACAAACAAACAAACAAACAACAAACACAATTGGGCCATTGTGTGCGGTGGGAACAGATACAAAATTTACGAAACCGCATGCCCACGGGGACTAGAAGTAAAAACGCACACGACTGCTTCTTCCATTACCATCGAATTAAAGAATAGATAAAGATAAGAAAACACCCACCAAACCACCATCACAACAACACCACCAAAACCACACACCACAACACACACACACACACTCAGAGAGTGAGTAAGTGAGAGAGAGAGAGAGACAGAGACAGAAACAGAGACAGAGACGCAGAGAGACACAGTGAGAGACACAAAGACGCTTTGACCAATTTATTATCATTGGCCAATGTAGCCTATTGAAAAGGAGAGAGAGAGAGCGAGAGAGAGACAGAGACAGAGAGAGATTGAGAGAGAGACAGAGAGAGACTGAGAGGGAGACAGAGAGAGAGAGAGGGGACTCCGAAGCGAAGGGTAGAAAGTTAGGTCCATAACGACCTTCCTCATGTCCAGCAGTCCCAGGTCACTCAGGCACTCCTGGCTGTGACCAGGCATAGTCATGAGCCGTCTTCGATCAGTCACTAGCTCTGCCCTACACTGACCACTGCTGGACACACGCACACACACACAGACTGACAGACAGATAGACACAGACAGACAGACACAGACACACACACAGGCAGACTGACAGACCCGACTGACCAGACAGATAGACCACCAGACAGACAGACAACAGAACACCACAAAAGACGCACACACGCACGTACGTACACACACACACACACACCCCACACACTCACACACACACACACTTTCTAAAGCAATATTTAGTGGAAGGAGGTTAACTGAAGAATAACACACCACACACACCACACCACACACACACACACACACACCACACACACACACCCCACACACACACACAACACACACAACACACACGCATGCACACAAGAGGGCACAGAGAAAGAAGACAGCGAAAAGAAAAACATGCACACATTGGAATGCACGCTCACTCACTCACGCAGTCTCGCGTAATGAAACTGATAAAGTGCATGACAATTTGGCAATCCAGAAAATGCTAAATCATTCAGCAGCAATATTTGATATCAACAACTACATTATGTACAATTATGGTAAACTGGCCAGCTCTTTCTGTGTTGCTGTTTTACAAATAACAAATCAATATGTACCAGACAGAAATACCCTCTGTGTGTGTGTGTGTGTGTGTGTGTGTGTGTGTGTGTGTGTGTGTGTGTGTGTGTGTGTGTGTGTGTGTGTGTGTGTGTGTGTGTGTGTGTGTGTGTGTGTGTGTGTGGTGTGTGTGTGTGTGTGTGTTTCATCAGTTTATTTTATTTCATTCTTTTTTTTATTTTTTATTTCGAGGATAATGGAATGAGCACTCATGTGTATGTGTGTGTTTGTGTTAAACTGTTTGCGCGCGCGCGTGTGTGTATCTATCTGCCAACCTGTCTGTGTCTCTGTGTATGTGATTCAATCCACGTTAACTCCAGTAAATGTCACATGTTATTTTATATTCAAAGACAACATAGAAATAAGCGAAAATAAACCTATAATTCTCAACAGAAAGAAAACAAAACCCCACATTAAACAGGACATGGATAAAAGGCAAACTGGAACCACCCTAACCTCTTCACCACCCAGTCAGTTGAACAACACAAAAGCGAACGACCTATAAAACACTCTGTCACTATTCACCCCTCCTAAGAGACGACACTCGTACCCTTCCTCCCTTGTGCATTACCTCCCATGAAAGCGCTCTTTCTGCCGGAGAGCAGAAAGCATAAAGGACGCCATAAAATGGCGCTGTCACTGGGCGCTGACAAGGCGGCGATCAGAAGACTGTGACAATGCTGTCTTTGAAAGGGAAAGATTTGCATGCCGAATTCAGTGGCAGCAAGCACCATTTTTTTAAAATTCTGGGGTTTTTTTTCGTTTTTCTTTTCTCTTCTCCAGTGGAATCTTTGGGCCCTTAGCGGGGCTGGGAGTGCTGTTCTGGTCTTACTGTCCGTTACTTGCTTTTCCTTCTTTCTCCACTTCCAAAATTGAGTTACTCTGCTTGCGCGGTGGCAGTGATACAACTGTTGTTATTGTTGTTATTATGATCATTATCGTTTTTGTTGTTGTTGTTGTTTTCCCCTCATGATTTAAACACAGAGAGAAGCAAGAGTGAACATTCTTAAACATTAAGAAACAGGACTTTTTGCAAATCAGTCACTTTTTTCATTCATCCATCCATCCATCCATCATCCATCCATCCATTCATCCATCCATTCATTCATTCATTCATTCTCATTCATTCATTCATTCATTCATTCCTTAATTCCTTCTTTTATTATCTTATTTACATGTTTATTCATTGATTAGCTGATGTTACAATTAATAATAATAATAATAATAATAATGTATGGAATTTATATAGCGCTGAATCTTGTAAAGCAACAAATCAAAGCGCTCAGATTTCATTTCATACCACTTTAAGTCACGGCAGATTTCTCTCCGTGAAATTCGGGCTGCCCTCCCCGGGCAGAGCGCATCGCCACAAGAGCAGCGCCATCCTTTTTTTTTTTCTTTTTCCTGTCTGCAACTGTATTTGTTCCCCTATCAGAGTGGCTTTTTTCTAAGAATTTTGCCAGGGACAACTCTCTTGTTGCCGTGGGTTCTTTTACGTGCGCCATAGGACGTTTCTATCTGAGGTAGCAATAACAAAACAGGACTTTTCCTCCTATCTGACACTACAGTTACAACACAGGACTTTTCCTCCTATCTGACACTACAATTACAACACAGGACATTTCCTTCTATGTGACATTAAAACCAGTACATAGAACCTTTTCTCCTATCTGACACTACAATTACAACACAGGACTTTTCCTCCTATCTGACACTACAATTACAACACAGGACTTTTCCTCCTATCTGACATTACAGTTACAACACAGGACATTTCCTTCTATCTGACACTACAATTACAACACAGGACTTTTCCTGCTATCTGACACTACAGTTACAACACAGGACTTTTCCTGCTATCTGACACTACAATTACAACACAGGACTTTTCCTTCTATCTGACACTACAGTTACAACACAGGACTTTTCCTGCTATCTGACACTACAATTACAACACAGGACTTGTCCTTCTATCTGACACTACAATTACAACACAGGACTTTTCCTTCTATCTGACACTACAGTTACAACACAGGACTTTTCCTCCTATCTGACACTACAATTACAACACAGGACTTTTCCTTCTATCTGACATTAAGCTACGCCTGGGGTTTATCACAGTTCTTGATTAAACCATTGACGCTGGAGGCAACAGCAAGGTGAGAGGCTGTATGACCAGTGGCTTTTCCATTCATGGAATTCCACTTTACAGCTTAGTCTTTACTGATCGACTATGACTCTCTGACTAGGAGGCTTGACTCGCACAGTCCTTATGTGCTGCAGCCCTGGGGGCTAGTTGGCCTTTGGAGAACATCTTCAACGCTGACTGTCCTTATGCCCACTTGGCCGAGAGAGTGGGGATGTACTGTGGGCAAGGCATCTCCAATGTAATCAAATTTCTGCCCAATTTCCGAAACAGCAGCTGCCTCCTCTGCTGTTTTGGAGGTCATAGTCGAACACGACGGACTAACATACATACAAGCTACAACTACAGCGTTGGACTTTTCCTCCAATCTGATATTAAAAACTAATACATAAAACTTTTCCTCCTATCTGACATTACAACTACAACAAAGGACTTTTCCTTCTATCTGTCATTAAAACCAGTACATTAAACTTTTCCTTCTATCTGTCATTAAAACCAGTACATTAAACTTTTCCTTCTATCTGTCATTAAAACCAGTACATTAAACTTTTCCTTCTATCTGACATTAAAACCAGTACATTAAACTTTTCCTTCTATCTGTCATTAAAACCAGTACATTAAACTTTTCCTTCTATCTGGCATTAAAACCAGTACACAGAACTTTTCCTTCTATCTGACATTAAAACCAGTACATTTAAGTTTTCCTTCTATCTGACATTAAAACCAGTACATTAAACTTTTCCTTCTATCTGACATTAAAGCCAGTACAGAGAACTTTTCATTCTATCTGACATTAAAACCAGTACATAGGACTTTTCCTTCTATCTGACATTAAAACCAGTACATTAAGCTTTTCCTTTTATCTGACATTAAAACCAGTATATCAAACTTTTCCTTCTATCTGACATAAAACCAGTATATCAAACTTTTCCTTCTATCTTACATTAAAACCAGTATATCAAACTTTTCCTTCTATCTGACATAAAACCAGTATATCAAACTTTTCCTTCTATCTGACATTAAAACCAGTATATCAAACTTTTCCTTCTACCTGACATAAAACCAGTATATCAAACTTTTCCTTCTATCTGACATTAAAACCAGTACATAGAACTTTTCCTTCTATCTGACATTAAAACCAGTATTTCGGACTTTTCCTCCCATCGGACATGAAAGTGGCAAAGGAAGACAGGTCCTATGTGCATGTAACATCAAAGTCAGGGCACAAGAGTGTTCTCTCACCTCCTGCTATTGTCCGCACAACCTTCAGCTGTCACGCTGTTCACTGTTCACCCTTGTAGTAACCCTCTCTCTCTCTCTCTCTCTCTCTCTCTCTCTTCTCTCTCTCTCTCTCTCCTCTCTCTCTCTCTTTCTCTCTCTCCCTCTCTCTCTGCCTTTGAAAGCCAGGATGGTCATGCCCTACTCATTTTTTGGCGTTTAGTGTTTGTCGGTCAGGATCTGCCGTTGCTGTCCAACCGTAACGGACGATTCCGCTTGTTTTTTTAAATTTAGTTTACAGACTACCCGCTGCACTCCCTTTACCGCTCAAGGAAACAAAATGGTCTCCCTTCTTCTTCTTGTTGTTTAAATATCGGGTTTGGGGTTTTGTTGGTGGTGGTGGTGAGTTTCTTTTTATTGTGTTTTTGTTTTGTATTGTTTTGGTTTGGTTTGGTGTTTTTGTTTTGTTTGTTTGGTTGGGGTTTTTTGTTTGTTGTGGGGGGTGGGTGGGGGTGGGGGGAGGGGGGAAGTGGAGGGCAGGAGGCATTAAGGCAGGGAGAGGATGGGTGTTTGGACTAGCTAGGTAGGTGACCTCATCTTGTGTAACTTTGCAGTGCTGCTGCTCCCACACCGCTCATCCCCACTGGTCTGTACATACCTCCACTGGTGTTCCTGTCATCGCATCCCCCCAGAGCCAGCAGCCACAGGGAGCAGTCAGCATCAATGTGCCATGAGGCTGATAACACAGTCTCTGAGGCTGACCAGGACTGAACCCTGTCCACTCAGACGACAACTGCCATAATTACGCTTGTGTGGACCACTGAGCCCGCGTGTATGGTTTACAGAACGATGTTGAATGGACAGATCTGAAGGCGTGGATTCCAGCCACCATCGGTACATCCATGCTTAGTCATTAACTTCAAAATAAAATAATTGAATTAAATCAAATTGACTTGAACTGAGAGAGAGAGAGAGCCTTTCTCTATCGAAGGTCACTTTGCCCAATTTTTCTTGGTATGTATCAAAGGAGAGGACTAGATATTTGTAATAAATATACTACTGTTCAAGAAGTTTTGTATGACCCTCAGCAATTCTTAATATCAGTTTTTTAAGTTGTATATTCTTTTCCAGTAAGACCTTTACTGTAATTTAGAATATATGTGTGTATAATATATATATATAGTTATATATATATAGTTATATATATATATGTGTGTGTGTGTGTGTGTGTCTATAATTTGGGGAAAATGTCTCTATATAATTATAATGTGTGTGAGTGTGTGTGTGTGTTCAGAGAGAGAGGGAGAGAGAGAGGGCGGGAGAGAGACAGACAGACGGAAACAGAGACAGAGACAGAGCTACAGACAGAGACAGAGACAGAGAGAGAGGGGGGTATAGCTGCATTGGTATGTCTGCGGGTGTGTCTATATCACCAAGTAGTGAATAGACATTAAACAAAACAAAACGAAACAAGCTAACGTACTTAGCCTTCTAAACTATCTACAGGCATACTGAAGCCACAGCCAGACCAAACCCTGTCCTGCCTTCCTTCCTTCCTTCCTTCTTTCCTTCTTTCCTTCCTTCCTTCCTTCTTTCCTTCCTTCCTTCCTTCCTTCCTTCCTTCCTTCTTTCCTTCCTTCCTTCCTTCCTTTCTTCCTTCTTTCCTTCCTTCTTTCCTTCCTTCCCTTCCTTCCTTCTTTCTTTCCTTCCTTCCTTCCTTCCTTCCTTCCTTCATGTCTGTCTTCCTCACGAGGTTGCCGAGACACCAGCTTTCTACTCCACAAGAATGCCATTTGAAACCATTGCCCCCGAAAGGAAAAAAGAAAAAGAAACCCTATATGTGGAATAATCCCCAATCTATTTGCCATCGACTTCGCTGTATTCTTCTTGTCCATGGTTGCATAAACTATCGCCAAACATGGACCAGAGCCTCCATGATCTGATCTCAAAGAATACTTTACCATCTTCTGCGCGAAACTGAAACCCCACACGAAATGGTATTCTGTCATTTGGGTTTCAGGTAGCTTTTCTTTTAAAAAAAAAAAGAGCTGGTCTTTGTAATGATCGTAATGTATGGAATTTTATTTAGCGCTGAATTTTGTAAAGCAACGAATCAAAGATCTTCAAGTTAGGGGGTGTGTGTCTTCGATTTTACATCTGTTCACTTTTAAAGTTATATTAGAACTGCGTGTGCGTGTGTGCGCGCGTGTGTGTTTTGTATGTGGTCTTTAGGTAAGTTTATGTTTTATTTTTCAAGCGTGCACAGCCCGGCTGTATCAATGGCTATTCTGACAACTTACTGTGAAGGGTATCTCTTTTTTTATGTATAAAGGTGTGCCAATCTTGTTTGTAGAAATATCAAAGCCATGAAAGAGGTCCTTCTGTTTGACAACCCCAGTCTGCATTGGCGACCTCTCTCTCTCTCTCCCTCCCTCCCTCCCTCCCACCTCCCTCCCTCCCTCTTCTCTCTCTCTCTCTCTCTCTCTCTCTCTCTCTCTCTCTCTCTCTCTCCAGTCCTTCGGATGAGACTATAAACCGAGGCTCCGTGTGCGAACGCACGCAGAACACCTTGCGCACACGTTAAATCCTGTTCCGCTTTTCGAAAGAGTAGGCCATTGTGTGCCGGTGGGAACAGATGACAGAATTTACAAAACCGCATACACACGGGGCCTGGATGTAAAAAAGCACATGAGTGCTTATTCCATTATCCTCGATATAAAAGAATAAATAAATAAAAATAAATAAATCTCTCCATGAGGGGACACAGTGAACAGAGACTATCGTGGCTTCACTCTCTGTTTCAGAGAGTTGGTTGACTTTCTGCTGCTTATAACTGTTGAGGATTGCTTTGTTGTTTAATTAGTCACTCTCTGTTTGACTGGAGCGATGGTCTGAATGAGTTGGAGACAGGGAAATGAAGATGAAAGTTTAAGCAGAGAGGGGCACAGAGAGAGAGAGAGAGAGAGAGAGAGAGAGAGAGAGAGAGAGAGAAGAGAGAGAGAGATGAGAGAGAGAGAGAGAGAGAGAGAGAGAGAGAGAGAGAGAGAGAGAGAGAGAGAGAGAGAGAGAGGAGAATGAATCAAGACTCAAAGACTCAACTGTTTAATGTGTTTTGGCCATAGGCATACATACACAGTGAGGGAAGGTGGGGTGGGGTCGTTCATTAATATATGACCACTGAAATATGGTCACATTTTCCCAATCAGAATACAAAGGTACAACGCATTTATAGTTGCACAAAAAAGTATTTAGATTTTCCACATTCAGAACTTTCTGGTATATACAGCTTTGTATCATCTATTCTTTCTAGAGAAAGAAAAAATTCGTGAACAAGAAAATCACTGGACAACCCTCAAGTAAACATTAGGGAAGTGGTGAGGGTGTCGAAACTGAAGATGACCTGGCTTTCAACAACTGCCTGTCTTCTTCTAATAGCATGAAAAACATATGTACCGACATGGCCACAGACATCTTCGCTCTTTCCATCTAGCAGTCTTGACAGAGGTAAATCAAGAAAATCTTTAAGGAACTTTTCTCTCATATCATTATATAATAGACAAGCAAGTAAGACATGTTGTTCATTTTCTTCTTGAAAGCCACATGCACATTGCTTATCCATCGGGTTTTCACTGTACCTATGCATATTGCAGTTTATAGGTAATACACCAAGTCTTACATGTGAAAACGCGACTCTAAAACATACTATATCAATGCATGAAAGATATCGTTCTTTGCCAAAGACATCTTTAAACGTTCTATACATTTCATATCTACTCCCATCATGTAGGGTGGATGACCAACTCACTTAGAAAATAGCCTTCATTACTAGTACCTTGGTTCATCCATACAAACTGAAAACCTGTGCTACATAACATGTCCTTGATATCTGTCACCCAGCATTTTTTACCCCGATTATCCAAAGACAAAAGCATCTGATAGCATTTTTTGGAAGTCTGTCTGCTTCCATCTGCAGTAAATGCAGCCAATACTTCACAGATCTGACAGTTGTGTTGATGAAAAGAGGATATCTGCCTAGCTCACCGTACACTAATTTGTTTGGCGTTTTCAAAGGTACACCCAGATATCGCTTGCAAGCAAAAATTTGTACTTTTTCAAGGTTATCGATTCTATGAATTCCCCAGACTTCAGAGGAGTATTACAATATCGACTACACTTTTGCATCAAATATCTTGAAAAAAAAGGGGGGGGGGGGGGTTGGTGTCATTTCTTTGCATTTTGAATAAGCTTTACTTAAAATATGCACCGCTCTTTTTCCTTTAGTAACAAAAGTAGCAGTTCCAAGTTTACAGCTTAGTCTTGTGGTAAATGTGAATCGGAGATACTTGTAACTGTTTACCACTTCCACAAGATCACCGTCATAAAACCATTTTTCATTTTTTGATAGGTGTCCACCTTTTCTAAAAACCATAACCTTAGTCTTTTCTTTATTAACTCTGTTTTACAATATCACAACAAGTTTTTAGATAATTCAGTTGAGTCTGCAATCCTCTGGGAGTGGTTGACAACAATACCACATCGTCAGCGAATGAGAGAATAAACAATCCAGTCACAGTAGGAATAAGCTGAATACTGTGAACACCAAATTCATTAATATGATGGGCTAAATTATTTACAAACAGTGAAAAAAGGGTAGGACTAAGAACATAACCTCGGCGAACTCCCGTAGGACAATGGAAAAAATCTGTATAGTCGTTATTAATTCTTACACAGGATAGGAGTGAGCTATACATAGCTTTGAGAGAGCAAAAAAGCTTTACCCTCACTCCAGCATCAAGAACAGCTTCAAGTCATTTTGGGTGAGAGAGAGAGAGAGAGAGAGAGAGAGAGAGAGAGAGAGAGAGAGAGAGAGAGAGAGAGAGAGAGAGAGAGAGAGAGAGAATAGAACTAAAGGATGCAGAAGACGAGAAAGGGGTAAAAAGAATACTACACCACCACCACCACCACCACCACCACCACCACCACCACCACCAACCAACAACAACAACAACAGCAGCAGCAGCAGCAGCAGCAGCAGCAGCAGCAGCAGCAGCAGTAACAACAACAACAACAACAGAGAGGAACAGGCTTCAGACCTCAGATGATTTATTCAGATAGGTCAAAGCCCCTTCTGAAGGGTGGAAACATACAAAAGCGCTAGTATACAGCCATTTGCTGTCATGTTATCGGTGAAAATAAATCAATCAATGAACATTTGTTAAAGCTGAAACATTTACATTAGGCTACTATACCTTATTCTCTTCAAAGTTTTATACAGAAATATTGCTAGATTTTTAACAGTTTGCTCATTTTCGGAGGACATAAGCTGAGATAGACTGACCAATGATGGGTAGTCCCAGTATGTTTGCTGAATCAATTCTTTTCTCGGGTCTGCAAGAACTGGACATTCCAAAACAACATGAATTTCATCTTGTGTTGCCAATTTACACAAATTACAAATCAAATTCTCATTTTCATCTGTTGCGTATCGATTCAAATGTACAGCAATATCTGATACACTACATCTAAATTTTGACAAGGATGTTTAACATACTTGTTCATTTCTATCAACGTATGTGTGTCGAAGATGCCAAACTGTTCATTTTGAACAAGTTGTATAGCCACTTGGAAACACCTGACTCTCATGCCAGAATATTGTTTGCTGACTTTAGTTCAGCTTTCAATACAATGCAGCCTCACGTTCTGATTAACAAAATAATTTCAAAATTTGACGTAAACAACCAACTTGTTCGTTGGCAGATGGAATTTTTAACCAACAGACCACAGCGTGTTTTGTCCAACAAAATATCTTCTTCGGTTAGATTTACCTGCACTGGTTCTCCACAGGGTTGCGTCCTCTCACCACTTCTGTACATTCTATACACAGATGATTGTAGAAGCAACTATGGAAATTCTTTTCTGGCAAAGTTCGCAGACGACAGTGCTCTGTTATCTCTCTTATCCGGATCAGTCTTAGACCACGGTCCAGCCCTCACCGAGTTCGTACACTGGTGTGACGAGGCCTATCTGGAGCTGTTTCTAAAACTAGAGATCTTCCTATCGACTTCAGAAGATCAGGGCATACTCCTAAGAATATTATTATCCATAATCAAGAAGTTGAAAACGTTTCGAACTATAAGTATCTGGGAACTGTTTTTGACCACAAGTTAAACTGGGGCGTGAACACTGACGCTATTGTCAAAAAGGGACAACAACGTCTGTATTTTCTGAGGAAACTGAACTCATTTTTTGTAGACAAAAGGATTCTTTCCTTGTTTTACAAGTCTTACATAGAGAGTGTTCTAAGTTTTGCTTTCATTTGTTGGTACAATAACCTTAGTGTTAAAAACAAGAATGGTCTGCAGAGAATTGTAAGAATCTGCTCAAAAATAATTGGAAAAGAACAAAGAGATCTCATGTAGTTCTGCAATCAGCAGCTTGTACGCAAAGCCACTGCCATTTTGGCCGATCCCTCCCATGCTTTGTTTCCAGAATTTCAGTTGTTGCCTTCGGAACACCGTTTTCAGTGTCCCATCAGCAAAACAAATAGAAAAAGAAATTCTTTTGTGCCTGTAAGCATTCGAATTCTGAATTCACAATGATGTTGACTACCTAGTTTTTACATTTCTCCGAATTACTTGCCTGATTGTCATTGTTATGAGTGTAGTTAATACATAATTATGTGTGTATGTATGTATGTATGTATGTATGTATGTATGTATGTATGTATGTATGTATGATGTATGTGTGTGTGTGTGTGTGTGTGTGTGTGTGTGTGTGTGTGTGTGTGTGTGTGTGTGTGTGTGTGTGTGTGTGTGTGTGTGTGTGTGTGGTGTGTGTGTGTGTGTGTGTGTGTGTGTGTGTGAAATAAGTCTGTCTTCTAGTCAATGGTCTTAAAACATTGAATTCATATATTGGTGTATGGTGTGGGTGTGCGTGAGTGTGTTCGCACACGCACGCACGTGCGTGTGTACGTGTTGCGTATGTGCGTGCGTAAATAATAAGTTTTTATGTCTTCTAGTCAGTGGTGTTTTTGTTGTTGTTGTTGTTGTTTTTAACATTGTGTTCACAATTGATGTGCGTGTGCGTGTGTATGTGTGTGTTGTGTGTGTGTGGTGTGGTGTTGGTGTGTGTTGTGTGTGTGTGTGTGTGTGTGTGTGTGTGTGTGTGTGTGTGTGTGTGCATGCGTATCAATCTGCCTGTCAGTATTGTAATTGCCCATCATGGGTTGATTAAGATGTTTTTGACTTGACTTCACTACCTTTCAATACACAATGGCGTTTTAAATGTTGCATACAGAAATAATCGAATCACTGTTTGAATGTGGGCGTACCACTCCTACCATCTACTATCGACAACTGTTTGTTAAATGATTTTATAAAACCTTTTACATTTTGAACTCCTTGATTGTCCCAAACAAATCCAAAGCCAAAATCGACACAAATATAAACGTACTTTAGATGCTCAAGTATACTTGCCCTTACAATCCAGTATGTATAACATTTTATAAGCTTTGGATGGCAGACGCTTATCCTCCATACGAGTTATCTTAAGCTCATAGCCTACACATTTTATCATAGAATTTTCAAACAATGGATACCTTCCCAGTTCTCCATAGATCATGTCATTTGTAGTGCACCAGTTTACACCAAGGAATCTCTTTAATGCGAATAAATGTAATTTTTCTATTGGTGCAATGTTTTCCATTCCCCAGATCTCTGCTCCGTATTGTACAATGTGTTGTGCCTGTGTATCAAAGAGTTTTGTAAAGACTTTTACATAATTATTTTCAAACTTTTACAAAATACTAAGAATACTCAAAACAGCTTTTTTCAGCCCTTGAAGCTAAATCCTGACACATGTAATTAAAGCTAAGTTAAGTTGTCAAATTAACTCCAAGATGTTTGGATGAATTTACAACAGAGGCTTTTGTGTTACCATGATACCATTTAACAGAGAGGAATAGAAGTAAAGAATGTGAGTATAGAATGAATGACAGAGCGAAGAAAAAACACCCAAGAGAGGCACAGTCATAGTGTGTAGAGAATCAGAGAGAAGTAGAGATATCATATAATGAAGGAGGGATGGAACTAACACACACACGAAAATAAACAGACGAACATACCGACGAACAGACAGACAGACTTGCAGACAGACGTGCTGACAGACAGACAAACAGAGAAAGACTCCTAAGTTCACCATTGGCGAAATGTTGCGAATACGAACGTTGACACACCATCAAGATAGCTGCATTCCGACTTCGGGGATGATGTCTTCACACGAAACGAGCGCTATAGAAATTCCATACATTATTATTATTATTATTATTATTATTATTATTATTATTATTATTATTATTATTATTATTATTATTATTATTATTATTATTATTATTATTATTATTATTATTATTATTATTATTATTATTATTATTATTATTATTATTATTATTATTATTATTATTATTATTATTATTATTATATTATTATTGGTGTTGTTGGTGTTGGTGTTGTTGGTGTTGGTGTTATCATCATCATTATTATTATTATTATTATTATTA
>CM054158.1:8172621-8177621 GCA_028751875.1 Rapana venosa
GCATAGCATAGCATAGCATAGCATACAATAGCTTAGAATAGCATACCATAGCATAGCGTAGCATAGCATAGAATAGCACAGCATAGCATAGCATAGCATAGTATAGCACAGCACAGCATAGCTTAACATAGCATAGCACAGCAAAGCATAACATAGCATAGCATAACATAACATAACATAACATAACATAGCATAACACAGCACAGCATAGCACAGCATAGCACAGCATAGCATAGCATAGCACAGCACAGCATAGCATAGCATAGCACAGCACAGCACAGCATAGCATAGCATAGCACAGCATAGCATAGCATAGCATAGCACAGCACAGCACAGCACAGCATAACATAGCATAGCGTAGCATAGCACAGAACAGCATAGCATAACATAGCACAGCACAGCACAGCATAGCATAGCACAGCATAGCATAGCATAGCATAGCACAGCATAGCATAACATAGCACAGCATAGTATAGCATAGCATAGCACAGAACAGCATAGCATAACATAGCACAGCATAGTATAGCATAGCATAGTATAGCACAGCATAGCACAGCATAGCATAGCATAGCATAGCATAGCACAGCACAGCACAGCATAGCGTAGCGTAGCATAGCATAGCACAGCATAGCATAGCATAGCACAGCATAGCATAGCATAGCACAGCATAGCATAGCACAGCATAGCATAGCATAGCATAGCACAGCACAGCATAGCACAGCACAGCATAGCTTAACATAGCATAGCACAGCAAAGCATAACATAGCATAGCATAACATAACATAACATAACATAGCATAACACAGCACAGCATAGCATAGCATATCATAGCATAGCACAGCATAGCATAGCATAGCACAGCACAGCATAGCACAGCATAGCATAGCACAGCATAGCATAGCATAGCACAGCACAGCATAGCACAGCACAGCATAGCTTAACATAGCATAGCACAGCAAAGCATAACATAGCATAGCATAACATAACATAACATAGCATAACACAGCACAGCATAGCATAGCATAGCATATCATAGCATAGCACAGCATAGCATAGCATAACATAACATAACATAACATAGCATAACACAGCACAGCATAGCATAGCATAGCATAGCACAGCATAGCACAGCATAGCATAGCATAGCACAGCACAGCATAGCATAGCACAGCATAGCACAGCATAGCATAGCGTAGCGTAGCACAGCGTAGCGTAGCATAGCATAGCACAGCATAACATAGCATAGCGTAGCATAGCACAGAACAGCATAGCATAACATAGCACAGCACAGCACAGCACAGCACAGCATAGCACAGCACAGCACAGCATAGCATAGCATAGCATAGCACAGCATAGCATAGCATAACATAGCATAGCACAGCACAGCATAGCATAGCACAGCACAGCACAGCATAGCATAGCATAGCATAGCATAGCACAGCATAGCACAGCACAGCATAGCATAGCACAGCATAGCACAGCACAGCACAGCATAGCATAGCATAGCACAGCATAGCATAGCATAGCACAGCACAGCATAGTAAAGGAAGGTGGCAGAATGATTAAGACGTTTGCTGCCAACAAGTAAACTGTGAGGTTCTGGGTTCGATTCCCAGCCTCGCCCTTTCTTCCCAGTTTGTCCAACAAATCGAACTGAATGTCAAAGTCCTTCGGATGAGACTATAAACCGAGGCCCCGTGTTCGAACGCATGCAGAACATCTTGCGCACACGTTAAATCCTGTTCCGCTTTTCGGAAGAGTAGGCCATTGTGTGCCGGTGGAAACAGATGACAAAAATTACAAAACCGCATACACACGGGGACTGGATGTAAAAAAGCACATGTGTGCTTATTCCGTTTTCCTCGATATAAAAGAATAAATAAATAATAAAGCATAGCACAGCACAACGTAGCGTAGCGTAGTATAGCATAGCATAACATAACATAACATAACATAGCATAGCATAGCACAGCACAGCATAGCATAGCATAGCGTAGCGTAGCATAGCATAGCATAGCACACCATAGCACCCCATAGCACAGCATAGCGAAGCGTAGCATAGTATAGCATAGTATAGCATAGCACAGCATAGCATAGCGTAGCACAGCACAGCATAGCACAGCATAGCACAGCACAGCATAGCATAGCATAGCATACACAGCACAGCATAGCACAGCATAGCACAGCATAGCATAGCATAACACAGCATAGCATAGCATACACAGCACAGCACAGCATAGCATAGCATAGCACAGCTTAGCACAGCACAGCATAGCATAGCATAGCACAGCATAGCATAGCACAGCATAGCATAGCATAGCATAGCACAGCATAACACAGCATAGCATAGCATACACAGCACAGCATAGCACAGCATAGCATAGCACAGCATAGCATAGCATAGCACAGCATAACACAGCATAGCATAGCATACACAGCACAGCATAGCATAGCATAGCATAGCACAGCACAGCACAGCACAGCACAGCATAGCATAGCATAGCATAGCACAGTACAGCACAGCACAGCACAGCATAGCATAGCACAGCACAGCACAGCACAGCATAGCATAGCATAGCACAGCATAGCATAGCATAGCACAGCACAGCATAGCATAGCACAGCATAGCACAGCACAGCATAGCATAGCATAGCATAGCACAGTACAGCACAGCACAGCACAGCATAGCATAGCACAGCACAGCACAGCACAGCATAGCATAGCATAGCACAGCATAGCATAGCATAGCACAGCATAGCATAGCATAGCACAGCATAGCATAGCATAGCACAGCACAGCATAGCATAGCAGCAGCTGCAGATGATAGACAAACGCTGCCTCAGGGAAACAAGCAGGCACTCCCCCCCCTCACCCCACTCCCCCCTCACCTTCCATCTTGCCCTCTACTGGACCCTCACGGGGTGGGGGTGGAGGGGGAGGGGGGGGGGGAGAGGAAAGAGGAAAGGGCGGTAAGAGGAGCAGCCAACACTGGCACTACCAACACACCCGGATAATTGCCAGCAGAGGTGTGCAGCCTGTCTGCCCCTTAAGGACCAGAGCACAAGGCAGGCAGGGGGAAGGCACTAAAGCAGCTAGCAGCTAGCTCTTGCTAGTATACTGGCTAAGCCCCCCTGATGGGGTGGGGTGTCCTTAAGAGGTTGTTAGTCGTAAAATGGACATGTTCTTCCTCTGCCCTCACCCTGAACACTTTTCTATTTTATTTATTTATTCTTTTATTTCGAGGATAATGGAATAAGCAGTCATGTCCTTTTTTTCATCCAGCCCCCCGTGTGTATGCAGTTTTGTACATTTTGTCATCCGTTCCTACACACAATGGCCGACTCTTCCGAAAAGCGGAACGGGTTTTAACGTGCGCGCAAGATGTTCTGCACACGGGGCCTCGGTTTATAGTCTCATCGGAAGGACTTTTGGGCAGAGTGGAGTCGGCACTGGTGTTAACTCCAGAGGAAAAATCCTCTTGAACGAGATTCGAACCCTGGTCAGCAGATCACGAATACATCACTCTAACTACCAGGCTATCCTGTCCCCCTTCTTGTTGTGTGTTGGTTTAAATAGATCTTTTTTCAGAAAAAAACACCATGAATATCATACATACACAAATTGAGAACAATAACTTGCGGTATGTTGAGTATCGTATTTGGTGAATGACCGCATTTGAAGACTAGGACAAGGTCAAAGCTGTTGGTTTTCTCCCTGCCAGTAGTATGGTTACCATGAATGTGATATAGTATACGATATGTTTCATATTATTAGTCCTGAATTTGATGTGTTTGTATTTTGTTCAATACTGAAATGCATGTATTCACTTTCACATTTCCTTCACCAGGTGGGCTGCCATTGCACTGGCTACAAATCGGGGAAAAAACACCTACCAAGACTGTGTACAAGGTCACACACAAGGTCATTTACGCGGTGAAGTTAGGGAGAATCGTTTTACGGTCACAGCTTCGACTAAATTTTTTTATTATTTAAACAATACCGTTTCATTGTTGTTATTTTGGTTCGTGTTTTTATCTGCGTCAATATAAAACAAGGAGGACAGCCGATCAAGAAAACTAATTTCCACTTAAGAGTTTGGTCTGGGGACGGGATAGCTCAGTGGTCAGAGCACTCGCTTTTCCCCCAGCCAAAGTTAAACAGCGTCGAGCGTGGTTACCACTTGGATGGGTAACCGTTTGCGCGCCTTGGCTTCAGTACAATCCCCCAGTTCCCCCAGCTGTAAATGGGTACCTTCCTCTTTAGGGTCAGGGAAGGTAAAGCAGCGAGGTAGAGGAGATGGGCGCCACTGCCCTCAATATGCTGGCCTCTGGAGAAGTGAGGTCTCTGATACCTCGCTTCCCTACGACCACACAGGTTATGGGGACACCTGTACCTTTACCTTACTCTTGGACAGGGTTCGCGTGGAGTTGCTGTCAGCCAGTTAGTGACAAGGAGACCACTTAACGACACCACACCCTGGCCTCCGAACCCCAGGAGGAGAGGGAGGAGAGGGTGGGGGGATGGCTGGAGCTGCAGGACTGGAAGGAAGCGTGTGGTCAGTGCTAGGCTACAGCCTGGCTCCCCGACCTTGTACTGCTGTCAGTCTGTGAGTGGCCAGCTTGTCGGCCCGGGCTCCCCCGCTGGCAGCTAATAGCACATGAAAGCAGCCTCTCCTCCGCCCTGATTAGGGACAGCCTTCTCTGGAAGACAGCAGGAATAGGAGGAGGAGGAGGAGGAGGAGGAGGGTGTAGAAGTTGTAGGATGGGGTAGGAAAGAAGGAGAGGGTGTGGTAGAGAGGAGTGGGGGTGGGGGGGAGAGCTTGTCTCAACCTGTGCAGCGTAGCTGCCAAGGATTAAAATTCTGACATGAAGAGTGACAGCGAACCTGGTTTGCTTTTGTTAGACTTACGATCGTAGTGAACAATATTAGCGTGCGAAACAATGAACCTATGCCCCCACCTCCACCCCCCCCCCACCCCCCACCCCACCCCCACCCCGACC
>CM054158.1:8185121-8195121 GCA_028751875.1 Rapana venosa
CATCATCACCACCATCACCACCATCATCATCCCCATCGTTATCTCTACACAACAGGCTTTTCATCAATACTGTGATTACTGGTATCCTCCTCACCTCTATAATCCTCTCCATCACAAAACAAGAGCAACAATGTCATGTACAATAACGTCAAACAACAACAACAACATCACCACCATCACATCATCATCGATTTTCGTTGTCGTTAATTCTCATTGTTGCTATTATCATAACGAACACACAGTCTTGTCATGATAAACATCATATTAGTGATCAGTAACAACAGTAGCCATCATAACATCATAAGATTCAACAAAAACAAGAAGGCTGTGGTAGACATTGTGGACATATGAATAAACATAATGAGTGTTAATATTAGTGCTATGGACATTTCGGACTCATTTTCAGTTTCACACTTCATCCTCATTAATAATAATATTAATATTAATAATAATAATAATAATAATAATAATAATAATAATAATAATAATAATGTATGGAATTTATGTAGCGCTGAATCTTGTAAAGCTACAAATCAAAGCTCTTTTTTTTTAAATGCGTGTGTATGCAGTTTTTTAATTTTGTCATCTGTTCCCACCGGCACACAATGGCCTACTCTTTCGAACAGCGGAACAGGATTGAACGTGTGCGCAAGATGTTCTGCATGCGTTCGCACACGGGGCCTCGGTTTATAGTCTCATCCGGACTTCATGATATATTCAGAATCCTAATATAATCAGAATCCTAATATAATCAGAATCATCCAAAAAGGCGGCAACAAAATATGTCCTTCAATAAAAATTAAAAAAAGATGGATAAAAAGTTAACAAACAAATACATAGTTTAATCAGTAAGTTAATAAGCACAGAAAGAAAATTAGATCGACAAATAAATGGTTATTGTTTTATGAAGAGGTGAATTGACTCAAAAAACAAATGAATTAATAGGTTATTGATAAGCAATAGAAAAAAACCCTGAAGAGATAGGTAAACAGATAAGCAATACCTAAATAAATAGACCATGTAGATTGTAAGTCCAAAAGAAGACTGCGTGCTATAGTGTTGCAAAGGAGATGACATTTGAGAGTATAGCCCTTCATATCATATGTGTGTGTGTGTGTGTGTGTGCGTGTGTGCGTGTGAGAGAGATAAAGAGAGAGAGAAACTGAAAACTTAGCTGTCTCTATTAAAGGCACACACAAGGGTTGCCGTTACTGATTGCTGGCAGGAAGTGAGTTGTGTACCTTAGTCCATTGAGGAGCTCAACAGGAAATCTCATTCAGTCTTGTAAGAAGGCTTGTTAACGTGTAGTCATTGTCATTGTTGTTGTTGTTGTTGTTGCTACGCTGCAAGCTCGGGACAGTGTGTTCGTGACAGTTCCAGTCACAACAGATTGGATGTGCACAGTTCTGACCCTAACTGTAGTCCTATGTCAACTGCTCAGAAATTAACCATGCCTGTTGTATAATCATTAGTTCATCATGTGTTCTGCTTTACAGGCTTGCTTCAACCTACCATCTGTTCATAATTATCGAAAGTAAAATCAAACGTGTGTGTGTGTGTGTGTGTGTACAAGTGTGTGTGTGTGTGTGTGTACAAGTGTGTGTGTGTGTGTGTGTGTGTGTGTGTACAAGTGTGTGTGTATGAAGCTTTCTAACTGTGCTCACAGGACCCTTGGTGACAATTTCAATAAAGCAATAAAAAGAAACGCTATTCTCATAACGTGTAAATCGCTTCTCTGTGCGGATTAATATAAAATCTTTACTTTGTTCAATACGGATATTTTTGTGCTGATTTCATTTATAGGATACATTTTCCTCTATTTTCATATCAGCAAAATTGACATAATTATTCATACGTGCAAAAAATATCTTTTGAAATAATTTCTGCCGAGAAAAATGGATTTTTCATGTTTTTGTGCATAAATGGGTTGACAACTGTCCCCTCCGCCTTTCCCCCACACAAAAAAAGTTCACAACCATTGACACACAACTTGTTAAAATAATAATAATAATAATAATAATAATAATAATAATAATAATAATAATAATAATAATATATGGAATTTATAAAGCGCTGAATCTTGTAAAAAACAAACAAACAAATCGAATATCAGTGTGTGCTACTTCAATATTGGTTTGTGCAGTTGTTACACGAGGTTGTATCGTTCCGTGCACATTTCGCTTTATCAGTTTATGTGTCATTTTGTATTCCTGAAAGTGGGAATACTAGTTGTGCTGAAAGTCCCCGGATTCCCTGACCGGGGGAGGAGGAAAGAGGGGGGGGGGGGATGAGGGGATTTTCTGAAATGGTTGTGAATAATAACGCAACACCCACAGCCACGGCAGTTTCGATGATAATGTACACCAGGCTGAAGGATTGTACGTTTGTGCTGCAAAGACACTTAAGGACTAATGTTGTTTAAAGCCCACTAAGGTCCTCGGAGGTCACTTCAGAACTGGACACATGCCACACCCAGACAAAGGACACTTAAGGACTAATGTTGTTTACAGCCCACTAGAGTAAATTGCGGTCACTTCAGAACTGGACACAGGCACACTCACACCTGATTTGCAAATATAAGTTAGCTCAAAGCAGCTGGGGTAGGGTGGGGGTGGGGAATAATGAGAAGAAATAACTAACAAGCAGATCAACAAAAAGGGAGTCACATACTTTGCCACATTTTTTTATATTATTGTTTAGAATTAACGATTATTTTGGTTTTTTATACGATGACATTAGAGTAAAGACACAAACTTTTTTGTAAATAAAAAATACACTCACAATGCAAAGATAAAAATTTACTCGCTTGGAGACACACACACACACACACACATGCGTGCGTGCGCACACGCACACACACACACACACACACACACACACACAGCCTCCCCCCTCTCTCTTCCTCTCTCTTATCCACCAGAGAATACATATTATCTACTTGAGTATGAGCAGTTAAGTAATGAACACATTGTGCTACGTGTTGTCAGTGTCATGGCAAAACATAGTAAGGAACAACAATAAAGCCATGGCGGTGTTTAAGTCATTATACCCAAATCTTGTTAATGTCCACATCAGTACAGACTGACACATCACGACAGTGACTGTTATACAAAGCTATGGTAACAATCATCATAAATACCTAACAATCATACCAAAATGTATTGCCAGAACTAGGACACCATGATATCGTTATTGCAGTGATTTAGGCACCAAAGTAGAGTCATTGCAAATACCAAGGCACCATAGGTAAGTCATTACCAATACCAGGGCACTTTGATCAAATCAGTGATGACATCAGGCCACTTCCATAAGATCATTGCAAATATCAGGCCACTTTGATAAAAAATCATTACAAATATCAGGCCACTTTGATAAAAATCATTACAAATATCAGGCTACTTTGATATAAAAAAAATCATTACAAATATCAGGGCACTTTGATAAAAATCATTACAAATACCAGGCCACTTTGATTAAAAAAAATCATTACAAATATCAGGCCACTTTGATAAAAATCATTACAAATATCAGGCCACTTTGATAAAAATCATTACAAATATCAGACCACTTTGATATATAAAAAAATCATTACAAATACCAGGCCACTTTGATTTTAAAAAATCATTACAAATATCAGGCCACCTTGATAAAAATCATTACAAATACAGGCCACTTTGATAAAAATTATTACAAATATCAGGGCACTTTGATAAAAATCATTACAAATATCAGGGAACTTTGATAGAATCATTGAAAATACTAGAACACAATGGCAAAGTAATTTCAAACACCAGGGCACCAAAGTTAAACTATTGCAAACACCAGGGTACTTTAATAAAATCATTGCGCATACCAAGTCACCGTGGTAAAATCATTGCAATGCAATACCAGGGCATCATAAGCAGAATCATTGTAAGTACTTAGGCACTGTGATAAATCATTGAAAACACCAGGGTATCGTGGTACATCAGTTAGAATGCCCAAGCACCATGGTAACATTATTGCAATAATTAGGGCATCCTGATAAAATCGTTAAAATAACTAGGGCATTTTGATAAAATCATTGTAATATGAGGGCATTTTGATAAAATAATTGTAATATGAGGGCACTTTGAAAACCATTGCAAACACCGGGCACCGTTTTAAGCCATTGCAATAACGAAGGCGTTATTGTATAATTATCATTGCAAAACCACTGGGGCACCATTGTGACAAGGGCACCACCGCATATCATTGCAAAGACATTGTAAATCATCGCAAAGGTGAGGACATCATTGCACATCATTGCAAACACTGGTGCACCATTGTATATCATTGCAATGACAAAGGCACAATTGCAAATCACTGCAAAGACTTCAGAACCTGGTCAAATTTTGCAAAGACTGGGGTTCTCTTAAAATATGCATAGAACAAAGGCACCATTGTAAACTCTTTTCACACTCGAAGACTTCGTGTTTTGAGCATGGCAAAGAATAGCACAGACTAGGACACAGGGTAAAAGTAAGGATCTGACAACATCGTGAACAAGCTCAGGGCAACATGACTGCAAAGACCATGTCAACATTATTGGAGGGATTCAGGCACCATTCACAGAGTGAAGCACTTGTACGTTACAAATCTTTGAGGAGATTAAACCGTGAAGGTAAAATCAGAGCAAGGCTTCCAACACAGGTGACTTTCAAACATGAAACCAATTTACTAGTCATGTGAAATTATTGCCATGATTACATTATTCTTTTTTTTTTTAAAGAAAGATTTAGCCGTTAGGTTAGATAAAATCATCACGAAAAATCATGAAAATGGTTCAAAACCAATCATGTGATCTTCCCATTGTTGTGAAATCATTGCAAAAATAGAACTGCGGTTCAAAACTGTTTGAGGATTTAGACTGCATGGTAGAAGGAGAACACCAGTGAGGACTCCACAACCACACCACCAGCCATGGTCCAGAGGGCAAAAGCCTCACACTGAAAGTGCTCCCACACAGAGGGCGCTGTGCTGAAATACCTGCCGGGTCTGGATAAGTACAGAGCATATCGGCGTTACGGCGAAGATGTATCACTGGGGGTGTGACACGTGCAGGCCCGCTGTGCTGTGATGTATGTTGTGTGCACCACACAGGAGGGTTTGGCTCTGCCCTCAGCACGGGAGTCACTGCTCCTCCAGCCTGCCTCTGGCCAGCCGCTTTGCCTCAGCGTTCAAAGCAGACCACGTCTGGCTAGCGATCCTGTTCTGATGGTCTTCCGAACATCTTTTTCTGTGGATTCTTTTTTGGGGGGAGGGGGGTGGGGGAGGGGTGGGGAGTAAAGCAGGAGGGAGTGGTGGGGGGGGGGGGGGGGGTTCAAGTGGCTCTTTCTTAAAGCTGTGTGTGTGAGAGAGCTGGAGGCTCAGTGGGAAGACTTGGCACCACACTGTTTGAGTATCATCCACTCTATGAAGAAAAGAAAAAAGCTAGAAATGCTGACTACCAATATTGCGCGTTTGTAATTTTTGGATCTTTTGACGCGAAAGGGATATCATGAAAAGAAGAGTAGAGTACAACCCTGACATACTGTGTGACACTTTGGTTGGATTATCATGATCCTCATTGTTGTTTACATCAATGGCCATATACTATTGACAAAAGTCTCCGATTCCAAGGCCACTGCTATCCTGGTCTTACGGGAACTGCATTTCCACACGTCTTTCCCTTCCATGCCTGTATGTTTGTCCCTCGTGTCCAACGATGACCTCCAAAACAGCAGAGGAGGCAGCTGCTGTTTTGGAAACTGGGCAGAAATTTGATTATAGTGGAGATGCCTTGCCCACAGTACATCCCCACTCTCTCGGCCAAGTGGGCATAAGGACAGTCAGCGTTGGAGATGCTCTCCAAAGGCCAACCAGCCCCCAGGGCTGCAGCACATAAGGACTATGCGAGTCAAGCCTCTTAGTCAGAGAGTCATAGTTGATCGCTAAAGTCTAAGCTGTAAAGTGAAATTCCATGAGTGGGAAATCCACTGTCATACAGCCTCTCACTTTGCTGTTGCCCCCAGGGTCAATGGTTTAATCAAGAACTGTGATAAACCCCAGGCGCTGACGGCATGCGAGGCCATGTCATATGCCTGTGTTCAGGCTGTGGGGTCACTGAGGGGACATCCCTCACAGACATTGTGGGCACGGTGCTGTAGTAAGGTCACGTGCCTTTACCTAGCGTGCTCTGCAGGGCAGAACGATGCCTCCTGCCTGTTGTCTCTTGTTCCTGCTGCAGCAGTGGCCTTCCGTCATCAACAACAATTGATAGGTGAATACGTGAATGGAAAAAGGGCTTAAATAACTATACATTTTTAAAACAGAAAAAAGAATGAACATATAGATAAGCAAATAAATGACAACCCATATAATAATAATAATAATAATAATAATAATAATAATAATAATAATAATAATAATAATAATAATAATAATAATAATAATAATAATAATAATGAGAAGAAGAAGAAGAAGGGTCTGCCACTTTTCTAACCATCACTATTGCCTTTTGAGCCATCATAATGTTGACTTAAAGACTCTCTGTCTCTGAAACCAACCCCACCCCCCTCCTCCCTCCCCCGTCCCATCCCCACACACATGCACACGTAACGCGTATGCATCAACTCGCAAGCATACACAAAACTGACCCCCACCCCCCACCCCTCCAAAAACAAAACAAAACAAACAAGAAAACATATGACTCGAAAATAAAGACCTGCCTTACTGCTAGATAACAAAAATTAAGCACACAACACAACACAACACAGCACAGCACAACACAACACAACACAACACAACACAACACAACACAGCACAACACAGCACAACACAACACAACACAAAGACCAACATAAATCTTATAACCTGTGGGTACTGCTTCTGGAAACAAAGCAGACGGGCAGTCACAGTGCAGGCCTAAAGCATTAATTTAATTTTGTCATCAACCCCACACACTTGTTCCTGTGGTGCAGCAGGCAAGATTCAGCCAGCGTCCTGCATGAAAACACCTTCAGCCCTTCTTACTGAGGGCTACTTGTTGAGCACTACCTGACATGAATGAAAACAGAAAGAAAGAAATACAAACAGGCAAACAAAACAAAATAAAAGAAACGAAGAAGGAAACTAACAATGAGAGAAAGGAAGGACGAGAGAAAGAAACGAAAGCAACAAAAAATAAACGGAAAAAAGAAGAAACGAAAGATAACAGAAAGAAAGAAATGAAGAAAGAACGAAAGAAGCGAAAAGCAACAAGAAAATGAAGAGAGAAATAAAAGATTAAAGAAAGAAAGAAAAAAGAAACAAAAACAAAAAAATCAAAGAAAACCCAAACAAAATCAACATAAACATGAAAAGAAGAAAGAAAGAAAATATAAAAGAGAATAAGAAAGAAACATGCAAAAAAGAAAGAAAAGAAAAATAAGAGAATCAAAAAAAGAACGAAAAATAACATTAAAAAACAAAGAAAAAACCACCACAAACAAAATGAGAAAAGAATCAAAGAGAGAAAATAATGAAATAAAGAAACAAAGAAAGAAAGAAAAGAAACAAGCAAAGAAACAGAGACAGAAAGAAAGAACAAAAGAAAGAAAACACCAAACATAAAAATTACAGAAGAACAAAAACCTAACGAAAGAAAGGATAAAGAAACAACAAACACCCCACCCCCTCTCCCCTAAAAACCCCCAAACAAACACCAAAAACAACAACAAAAACTACACACACAAAAAAAAACCCAAAGACACACAGAAAGATGGCATAATCAAAGAAAAATATCCAAAAAAACATTCTAATCAGCAATGTCACTAAAAAAACAACAACAAAAAACACCACCACATTAACATAACATAATATTTCAACTTTTGACACAAAACAATAGCCATATCAATTCCAAACTGGGTTTGGCGCTCATTCTGCCATCTCCTCTGTGACTGTCACCAATGATCAATCAACACACACGTCATGTCATGTCATTTCGTGTCACCACCTTCACACAGAGATTTTGTCCAGAAACAAACCAGAGGGAACAAGCATCATGTCAACGTTGAGTCACCAAAAGGGCAGCTTCAGTGATGAGCGTGGGGCATCTCTGACAGAGAAAGTTTTAAACCCACCATTACCATTTGCAGCACTATGCTGTCACCGGCCCCTCACAGAACTCTACAGTGTCTGAAAAACATGGTATGGGGCTCCTTTCCAAAATTATCTGAAGAGATGATTCACTCGTCCCTGTATTTCACAGTCAGCATATATGAAGAGATGATTCACTCGTCCGTGTGTTTCACAGTCAGCCTAGCTTGTGTGGAACTTAACATCTCCAAAATTATCTGAAGAGATGATTCACTCATTGGTGTATTTCACAGTCAGCCTAGCTTGTGTGGAGCTTAATATCTCCAAAATTATCTGAAGAGATGATTCACTCGTCCCTGTATTTCACAGTCAGCCTAGCTTGGGTTCAAAAAGCTGGAGGAACTTATCTCCAAAAACTCTGGTCAGTAGAGTTCACAGTCAGATTACATTGTTTTATAAGTCTGTGAAAGTTATCCCTAAAAGTATCTAAAGAGGTTATTCACCTGTCAATGTTTTTCAATCAGCCAACCTTGTGTGGAACTTAATATCTCCAATACTATCTGAAGAGATTATTCACTCATCCGTGTATTTCACAGTCAGTTCACCTTGTTTAAAAAAAAACCTGTAGAATTTATCTCCCAAAATATTTCAAGAGATGATTCACTCGTGAATGTATTTCACAATCAGCCTACCTTGTGTAAAAAAAAAAAAACGCCTGTGAAAGTTATCTCCAAATGTATCTAAAGAGATGAGGATTCATTTGCCAATGCTTTGAGGTTATTCACTTGTCACTGCCGTTCACAGACCCTCTGCTTCGTGTTGAAGAGGCACGCCTGTCAAAGCTGATGGCCACAGCTGAAGTCTCTACAGAGGTTATTCGTTCACTTGTCAAGGCAGACAGCTGACAGACTGTCGCCAAGTTAGGGTAGCAGTCAGACTTGTCGCCACTTCCACTTCACTTGTACCCTGTGCCTCCTGAAGCAGTTTGATGAACACAGTGGGCACAACAGGCCTGCTCCTGAAGTCGTTACCAATGCACACAACACGCAGATTAAGGCGGGGTTGGGGCTATTTTGGAGGGATACAGATCAACAACAGGATGACAGAACACAGATCCTAGGTCAAAACAAAAGCCATCATCATCATCATATGATCGTTGATAACAACACGAACAACAAGAACCAAGAGAAACAACGGGACTGCCCCGCCCCCAGTAGCACATACACGTGACCTCCGACCCAAGGGGGGAGCAACTATCCACCAGGACAGCGCGCAGACCACCCCCCTCATCATGGCCATCACCCCTCTCCTCCTCCTCCTCTCCTCCCTGCAGAAGACTAGTGGGAGCCAGGGGTGGAGCACTGCTGGTAGGCGTTGTGGGGGTAGGGGGCGGGGGCCACATCCCCTCGCTGGGGGCCGGGCCCCCCACAGGCTGTGTGCAGTTCCGAGGGTTGCTGGGGGGAGCCGTAGAGAAGCTGGGGGTCACTCCACCCCGGGTACATTGGAGCCACGCCACCCGCCCACTTGGGCCCCAGAGATTGAGCAGCATCTGGTGACGAGAGAAAAACCCTAATAATAGTAATGATGATGATGATGATGATGATGATGATGATGATGATGATGATGATGATGATGATGATGATGATGATGATGATGATGACATAATGATAGCAATAACTTGTAGAATTTTTATAGCGCTGTAATAAGTCAGATGTTTGTGAATCATTAGCATAATATTAGGAATAGCTGATATGATGGCATTTGACGAGGGAAGTAGCACAGAGGATAAAGAGGACAGCGCCAAGAACTGATCCCTGTGGCACTCCTTTTTTTTTTTCAGTTTGACAAAGTCAGACTGAATGCCGCCGACAGTGACAAACTGAAACAGATTGATGAGGTAAGTTGTGAACAAGGTGAGAGCAGT
>CM054158.1:8204185-8206685 GCA_028751875.1 Rapana venosa
TGGCCAAACCCTCTCCCTCTTCCGCCACTTGGCGCGACGGTTCTGGAACCACACCTGCAACACAGAGGCGGCAGCAGCAGCCGGAGATGTAGAGACATACTACTGACCACACACACAAAAAAACATGAATAGGTAATGGCGTAGAACGTACAGAAACATTTTGAAAAATAAATGTCTTCTTCTTGTTCTTGTTCTTGTTCTTGTTCTTGTTCTTCTTCTTCTTCTCTTCTTCTCTTCTTCTTCTTCTTCTTCTTCTTCTTCTTCTTCTTCTTCTTCTTCTTCAAACTCTTCTTCTTCTTCTTCTTCTTCTTCTTCTTCAAACTCTTCTTCTTCTTCTTCCTCTTCAAATTCTTCAAACTCTTCTTCAAATTCTTCAAACTCTTCTTCTTCTTCTTCCTCTTCAAATTCTTCTTTCTTCTTGTTCTTGTTCTTGTTCTTGTTCTTCTTCTTCTTCTTCTTCTTCTTCTTCTTCTTCTTTGTTGAACGCTCAGACAGCAACTAGTGTTGTCTGTTATATGAGCGAAAAATGCGTCACGCTGCCGTTAAGCGCTTGACAAGTCAGGCCCAGTGCATCCGACTTTGGCATGAGAGAGAATTGTTATCTTTTAAATCTTTCTGGGGGGAAAAAGGTAGGAGAATGGACCAAGAAAGCAGAAAATGGACAAGAAAGAGGTGACAGGAAGAAAAGGAACAGGCAGAAACAAAGAGAGTGATAGAAAAGAGGAAATTTTTAGCACAGAATTTCCAGAATTTGGGGGTGCTATTTATACTGACAGGCCCCTGGCATCCCCACAGGGGAAAGGAACTAAATGATGGCACAGAGTATACAGAAGGTAAAAGGCAAAGGTACAGGTGTCCCATCACCTATGCGGTCATTGGGGAGTGAGGCATCAGAGACCTCAGCTTCTCCAGGGGCCAGCATATAGAGGGCGGCGCCCATCTCCTCTCCCTCGCTACTTTACCTTCCCTGACCCTAAAGAGGGCAGGTACCTATTTAAAGCTGAGTGAACTGGGGGACTGTACTGAAGCCAAGTCACACAAACGGTCACCCATCTACTTGGTAATAACACTCAATGCTGCTTAACCTTGGCTTGAGGAAAGTGAGTGCTCTGACCACTGAGCTATCCCGTCCCCATTAGTATAGTATACTTCTTCTTCTTCTTCAAGTGTCCGGTCTGGTCCTGCAGACATCGACGATCATGGCTCTCCATTCTTCCCTGTTCTCGGTCCCTCTCATGAGCTCATTGTTAGTGCCCTCTTTATTCGTTGCGAATTTGTTTAAGCTGTCTGTGAATTTTGTGCGTTGTCTTCCTCTGCTCTTGTTTCCACAGATTTTTCCACTCCATAACAGTTTCTCTAGTCCGTCAGCCCTGATTATATGGCCGAAAAATTTGAGCTGTCTTTCTCTGATGGTGTTGAGAAGGGATCTCTTGTACCCAGCCATTTCCATTACTTCTGCATTAGTTTTTCTTTTTGTCCATGAGATTTTCATGATTCTCCGGATGAACCACATTTCCACTGCTTCTAGTCGCTGTTCTGTGTCTTTGGCTAGGGTCCAGCACTCACATCCGTACAGAAGAATGGACCATACGTAGGCTCTCAAAACATGGATCTTTGTCTTGAGGCTTATCTTACTGTTGGTAAAAATGCATTTCATGTTGTTAAAAGTTGCCTTAGATTGACCGATTCTCTTCTTGATTTCTGTGTCACACTTGCCGTCCGGGGTGATAGTACAACCAAGGTATTTAAAGGTGTTTACTTGTCTGATTCTCTCTCCTTTACAGGCTATGTTGCATTGTGGTATAACAGCTTTTTTCGAGATCACCATGCATTCTGTCTTCTTTGCATTGAGCTGTAATCCTTTCTTTTCGCTTTCGTCTGTTACTGTTGTTAAAATCTTTTGCAGTTTTTCTTCAGAGTCGGCGATAAGGACTGTGTCATCTGCATATCTCAGGTTGTTGATGTTGTGGCCACCTACACTAATTCCCTCATGATTCTCAATATTTCGTAGAATTATTTCACTATATACATTAAATAAATCAGGCGAGAACACGCAGCCCTGCCTCACACCCCTGCAGATTGGTCTATATTGACTGATGTTATTGTCGACTCTAATGGCTGCCTCCTGTTCCCAATATATGTTTCTGAGGACTCGAAGATCTTTCCCGTCGATGTAAGCCCTGCCAGAATATCAAACAAGTCGGAGTGTCGTACTTTGTCGAACGCTTTTGAGTAGTCAATGAAGCAGAGGTACAGGTCTTTCTGGACCTCGATGGATCTTTCCATGAGAGTTTTCAATGCGAAGATTGCATTTCTGGTGCCTTTGTCTGCCATGAATCCAAATTGCGTTTCTGATATTTCTGGGAGTATTTTATTTCTCATTCTCTTCATGAGTATTCGTAAAAGAACTTTGGTGAGGTGACTCATCAGGCTGATTGTACGATGTTGGTCACATTCAGCTGTACCCAGTTTCTTAGGGATCGCAATGTAGATGGACATC
>CM054158.1:8211685-8224185 GCA_028751875.1 Rapana venosa
ATGGGGGGTTTATTTTTCCCCAGCCCCTACGCATCAGCTACATTCTCCTGATGCCCTTCTGCTAGGCTGCTGCAGCTGCTTGTATAGCTTGTTTTTTTTCTTTGGGGGGGGGGGGGGGGGGGGGGGGAGGGGGTTTGGAAAAGGGTGGTAGTGGTTGTTTTCACCGTTTTATACTTCGTTTTGCGGGCTTGTCTGAACTATAGCCGTTACCAATGTTACTAACAATAACAAAAAATGCTACGGGCTGCTGACTGTGAAAGAATGAGTCGAGTGAAAAAGCGCTTTGATTTGTCTGTAGATACGCGCTATATAAATTTATTTTATTATTATTATTATTATTATTATTATTATTATTTTTATTATTTTGTTTTTGTTGTTGTTGTTGTTTTATTTTTTTATTTTATTTTATTATTATTATTTATTTTTTATTTTTTTAATGACTTGGTAACAACAGAACGGGTTTTTACTTCTTATATACTCCCCTGTTGTGCTATCTGCTGTGTGCTGCTGTTTTTGTTTTTATCATCTCATTTTTTCCCTCATCTTTCATTAAAAACATTATTTTTTTGCGGCGTTATAATGAGAGGAAAGAGGAAAAAATCATTTTGTAAAAGAAGGGTCATAAAAAAAAGGGGCTTGTTTAAAAAAAAAAGGTAAGTTTTTAATGGGATGATTTTTGGGGGGGGGTAAAAGGGGGGGGGGGGGGGGGGGGGGGGGAAGGAAGCCTGTTGTTTTGCCTATTTTTGGAGTGGACCCTTTTTTGATATTTGTTTATTCCGCCTTTTTTCGGTCAAAATCAGCTTAAATAACTCCATGCGAAACACGTGCACTTGCAGACAGGACTTTTGAAAGTAAAACAGAAAAAAAGGGGTGGCGCTGTTCTTGTGGCACAAGTTCTTCCCCGGGCGGGTGAGGTCCCACATCTCCTGGGAATCTGTGCGACTGAAATTGTATACAATGCAATGCAAACAATAAAATTAAAGCAAGCAAAGCAATAAATACAAAAAATACAATGAATGCAATACAATACAAGCAATACAATACAATGCAAAGCAATCAATGAATACAATACATTTTCAAAGCAGTACAATACAATACAAAGCAATGCAATACAATACAAAGCCTCAAACAATCTAAATCAATGCAAAACAATGGAAGACAATGCAATAAATACATTGCAATGCAGTAAATACATACAAGTCAACACAACAAAACAAAACAAAAACAAACAAAAAAAAACAACACAAAAAAACACAAAAACAAACAAAATTTAAAAAACCCTAAAAACACAACAATTACACCGCAATACAAAAAACAAAAAAACAAACAAACACATTACACCGCAATACAATACAACACAACACAACACATTACACCGCAATACAAAAAAACAAAACAACACAACACAACGCAACGCAACCAACACAAGAAAACCCACAAAACCTACACCCAAACCCCCACTAATTCCAAATTTGGGGCCTTTCTCCCCTCTGAGGGTATCCGTCCCTTTTCCTTTGCACGTGCAAAGTGTGCGTGTTTTCATCGCGTACGTGGTGCATTGTTGAAGGGGTGATTGGGTGGCCGTTTGTTTTCCCGGGCCTTGTCCTGTTTATGTTGTTAGGAAAGGTACTATTGGCTGGAATCTTTCCAAATATCAGCCTCCTTTCTCCCTTGCCCAGCTTTGTCTTTTGCAGGCCTGTTATTTTGGAAAAACAAAGGGGGGAGATAGGGAAGAGAATGAGCTGGGATGGGGGAGAAGGAAAGGGGGTTGGGGGTTGGGGGGGGGGGGGGGCGTTAAAGGGGGAAGGGGTGGAGAAGGATACAAGGTTACAGGAGGAGAGGGTAATGTCTCTATGGAGGGGAACGAGTAAAAGGGGTTTATCTTCTACCTTAAAACCCGCCTGAAGATTTGGAGATTGGTTTTTTGTTTTGTTTGGGGTTTTGGTTGGGGGGGGGGGGGAAAAGAGGGGGAGCGGAGGGAGAGGTGAGGGGAGAGGATGGGGAGGGGGGAGAGGAAGGGGGAAGGAGGGGTGGGGGGGGATGGGGGGGGGATAGTGGTGGGGGGTGAAGTTAGGGAGGGAGGGGGGGGGTGGAGGGGGATAGGTGGGGAATGGGGGGGGGGAGTATGGTGATTGGGAGGAGGGGGGTGGGATAGGGGGAGGGGGATAGAAGGATGGAGGGATGGGGATAGGATGGGGGGAGGGGTTAGGATTGGGAGGGAGGGAGATGGTGGGGATTGGAAGATAGGGGATGTGGGGGGATGGGATGGGGTGGAGGGGGGAGGATGGATGGAGGGGTGAGTGGGGGGGATGGGGGGGGAGGGATAGGGGGAGGGGGGGGGGGGTGGAGTTGGGGGGGTTGGGGGGGGGGATAGGGATGGAGGGGGGTTGGGGTGAGGTGGGGAGGGGGGAGGGGGGGGGATGATCGGGGGAGGATAGGGGGGAGGATTAGAGGGTTGGGAGCTGAGGTGTTGGGGAGGAGGGGGGAGGAGGGGAGGGTGAGGGATGGGGGTGGGGGGGGAGATGGGGGTTGGGGGTGGGGGGGATGCGAGGATGAGGGAGGGGGGAGGGGGGGTTGGATGGCGGGGTGGTGGTGGGATGCGGTGCGAGGATGTAGGGAGGGGGGGGGGGGTTGGAGGGGAGGGAGGAGGTTGGAGGAGGAGGGGAGGGGGGGATTGGGGGAGGGGTTAGAGAGATGATGGTGAGTAGGGGAGGTGGGTTAGGTGGTGAGGGGATGGGGTGGCGGGGAGGCGGTGGAATAGGAGGGGGAGGATGAACGCTGGGGGTAGGAGAGCGTGGTTGGGGGGAGGGGGATGGAGTGGGGAGGGGCGGGGGTGGGGGATGGTTAGGATGGAATGGAGGGGGGGGGGAGGGGGGATTGGAGGAGGGGTGGGGAGGAGGATTGGGGAGGTTTAGAGGGCTAGAGAAGGGTGTATGGAGGGGGGAGGGTGGTGGGGGTTGCTGTGGAGTCGCCTCCCTTGTGGGCTCGTTGCGCTGTTGTGACACGTGCAGTCAAGGTGATGGTAAACAACGTTTCCTCTTTCTGCAGAGATTTTTTGTTTCTTTAGGTTTTTTGTCCTTCTTTGGGGTCTTTTTTTTTTTTTTTTGGTTCTTTTGTTGAAGGCGCAAGCGTGTTCGTTGACTTTTTGTGTGTGTGCGTGTGCGTGTGTGTGTGTCGTGTGTGTGTGGTGTTGTGTGTGGAGTGTTTGTGTGTGTGTTGGTGTGTGGTGTGTGTGTGTGTGTGTGTGTGTGTGTGTGTGTGTGTGATCTGTGTGTGTGTAAAGATTTCTAGTACTAAATCAAAAAATGAGTAACCCTGCAATACAAAATTGCTACATGCATTACCTAAGTAAGTAAGTTAAGTAAGTAAGTAAGTGAGGATATCGTGTGTGCCTAATCTCTCATATGACAGCTCAAAGCGCTTACAAACAGATAAATAAGAATTAGTCAGAGCCTACGACAAAAAGAACAACTGCTATGGTAAGCCTCACACACACACACACACCAACACACACACACACACACACACACGCACAAACACACACAACACACACACACACACACAACACACACCACCGCCGCACACACACACACACACAACAACACGCACACACCACACACAAACACGCACACCCACACAACACACACACACGTACCACCACACACACGGCACACACACACGCACACACCCACCAAAAACACACCACACACACACCACAACACACGCACACACACACACAACACACACCACAGACCACACACACCAAACACAACACACGCACTATACACACTTACACACCACACCACACAACACCACAGACACAACACAAGCACACACACACACTCACACACACGCACAACACACGCACACACACACACACACAACCAACACACACACTCACACACGCACAACACACACAACACACACCACACGTACACCCAACACACAAACACAACACACGCACACACCACACACACATCACACACACACACACAACACACACACACACACCACACACACACCACACACGCACACACCACACGCACACACACACACACACACAATCACACACACACACACACGCACACAAACACACACACACACACGCGTACACACCAACACACACACACACACGCCACACACACACACACACACAACACACACACACTCACACACACAAACACAAAAACTTAGCCTAATCTGTTCTCCTCCAGGCTACCCTTTAACTATAGGGGTATTCTTCCCAGTCCTACCAGCATCAGCATCACACTTCCTCCTGATGTCCTTCTGGCTATAGGCTGCCGAAGCAGCTGCTTTGTATAGCTTGTTTTTTTCTTTGGGCGAGGGGGGTGTTTGGGGGGGGTGAGGTGGTTGGTATAGGGTGGTGTGGGTGTTTTCTCCGTTTATACTTCGTTGTGACTGGCATTTGTCTGAACTGATAGCCGTTACCAATCTGGTTACTAAAAATTAACACTATTAATTTGTACTGGCCTGCATTGACTGTGTAAGAATGAGTCGAATGCAATGCGCTTTGATTTGTCTGTGCAAGATACAGCGGCATATATTCCATTTTTTAATTATTATTATTATTTCATCATATCATTTATTAATGTTATATTAATGATACAGACTGGTACAACAGCAAGGGTTATACTTATACTCGCATGTTGCTGTACGCGCTGTTGCTGTGCGTTATTGTTTCATCATCATTTATTATCATCATTATCATTATCAACATTATTGTTTCCCTGCGTGTCTGTTCTAATGTGAGGAAGAGGCAATATTAGTAAAGCAGGCGCAAAATAAAAACGGAGGCCTAGATTTATGCATGATGAAGTGTAAGTTTTTAATGGGATGTCATGTTAAAAAGGGGGGGGGAAAAAGAAAGGGGGGGGGGGGGGGGGGGGGAA
Organism: Rapana venosa; assembly: GCA_028751875.1. Taxonomy (NCBI): domain Eukaryota; kingdom Metazoa; phylum Mollusca; class Gastropoda; order Neogastropoda; family Muricidae; genus Rapana; species Rapana venosa. The sequence goes on from CM054158.1 coordinate 8,216,596, forward strand.
GGAAGCCATGTTGTTTATGCCTATTTTTGAGAGTAGGATCCCTTTTGATATTTGTTTGATTCCGCCATTTTTCGGTCAGAATCAGCTGTAAATAACTCTCATAGCGAAACACGTGCACTTGCAGACAGGACATTTGAAAGTAAAACAGCAAAAACGGGTGGCGCTGTTCTTGTGGCGACAAGTTCTTCCCGGGCCGGGTGAGAGCATCCCACATCTCACCATAGAAATCTGCTGCGACTGAAATTAGTATACAATGCAATGCAATACAATACAATACAATGCAATGCAATGCAATGCAATGCAATACAATACAATACAATGCAATGCAATGCAATACAATACAATGCAATGCAATGCAATGCAATACAATGCAATACAATACAATGCAATACAATACAATGCAATACAATGGAAGACAATGCAATAAAATACATTGCAATGCAGTACAATACAATACAATGCAATGCAATACAATACAATACAATGCAATACAATGGAAGACAATGCAATAAAATACATTGCAATGCAGTACAATACAATACAAGTAAAACACAACAAAACAAAACACAACGCAACAAAACAAAACAACACAACAAAACACAACAAAACAAAACAAAATTTAAAAAACATAACACAACACAACACATTACACCGCAATACAATACAACACAACAAAACACAACACAACACATTACACCGCAATACAATACAACACAACAAAACACAACACAACACATTACACCGCAATACAATACAACACAACACAACACAACACAACACAACGCAACGCAACACAACACAACGAAACACACCACAACACACTACACCCAAACCGCCACTAAACTCTCCAATTGGCTGCCCTTTCTCCACTCTGATGCTATCCAGTCCTTGTCCTTTGCACGTGCAAAGTGCGCGCTGTTTGCATCCAGCGTCACGTGGTGCATTGTTAGGAAGGCCGTGATTGGCTGGCCGTTTGTTTCCGGTCCTTGTCCTGTTTACTGTTGTTAGGAAGGCTACTATTGGCTGGAAATCTTCTCCAAATACTCAGCCTCCTTTCTCCCTTCCCAAGCTTTGTCTGTTCTGCAGGCCTGATTATTTTGGAAAAGCAAAGAGGAAGAGGAGAAGAGATAGGAGAAGAGAATGATGCTGGGATGGGGGAGAAGGAAGGGGGTTGGGGATTGGGGGGGGGGGGGTGGTAAGGGGAAGGGCTAGGGACAGAGATACAAGAGTTACAGGAGGAGAGGGTAATGTCTCTATGGAGGCAATGAGTAAAGGGTTGATCTTCTACCTTAACACCTGATGTTTGGAGATTTGGTTTTTTTTGTTTTGCTTTGGGGTTTTGGTGGGGTTTCGGGTTTGAGTTTATGCTGTTGGGTTGTGTTCTTTTAAATATATTTATAGCTGCAGGTATTCGTTTATTTTGGTTTTTTTGTTATTGGTTTGTTTCTTTGTTTGCTTTTTGTTAATTTTTAGATAGAGGAAGGACTCAGTATGGGGTGATGAAGTATGGAAATTGTGGTGAAGATGTGGCTAATCTGTTTGAGGGTGAATTGAAACTGAACTCCCCCCCCCCCCCTTTTCTCTCCTCTCTCTCTCTCTCCTCTCTCTCTCTCTCTCTCTCTCCTCCCCCCCCCCCCCCCCCCCCCCCCCTCTCTCTGTGAAAACAATGTACCGCTGCTAAAGAAATCAACGCCCTCTTGCTTTGCCCCGAACCCAATGACTAGACTGAGAGAGAGAGAGAGCAACGTTTATCTCTATGAAATTCATATCGAAAACCGGTATTAATTTTCCTTTCATGTTCCCATTACTTCTCAATTAAATGGCTGCTTTTTTTAAAAATCTGAAATAGAGCAGTTAAAACAAAAAAATCAGAATAGAGAAAGACACAGAAAAAAGGCACACCCACAAGAATTCTGAGACTCCCAAGACAAACTTGGAAGGCAGTTAACAAACTGATGTGGCGAAATGAGAACGGTCACCTGAACTTCAAAACACATCAACCAAGCCATGAGGGCGCTTCTCACCCAGCTGATGGGCCTGCCAATAGAAAGAAGCAGCAAGACAAGACAGCAGAAAAACCTGCCAAGGAAAAGAAAGAGGAAGGAGAGGGGGAAAAAAGGAAGAAAAAAGACGAGAAACCTGCCAATTACACACACTTCCGGCTCCGCACACACACTCGAAAACGACATGGCGGCGACAAAACGCAGCAGACAACCTGCTCTCAGTCTTCAGAGGGCCCCGGATGTGTTCGCGTCAGAGAGACAACTCTGGCTGCCAGTTTATTTTTGCTGGAAGTTGCGGATCCACACGAGCAGACGACACTAAGAGGTCTGGCGGCGCAGAGCTGACTGACTGACTGACTGACCGCTCCTACTCTCCGCGAGTCTGCTGACCGACAGACAGACAGACAGACGGACAGACGGACGGAGGCTAGGCTAAGTCAGGGATGGGGAAGGCGCTGATGACTGGACAGGATGCTGCCTTTGATCCTACTTCTTCCATTCACTCTTCACTTCGCTGTACTGACCTGATGATGTGAGGTTTGGCGAGGAATTCCTGGATCGCCAATACTGTATAGTCCTTCCACACCTTGATAGGAAGGATGGGGACTGGGGGGGTGGGGGGGGGGGGGGGGGGTGGGAGGGGGGGAAGGGTCGGAGGATTTAGATTGAGCAAAATGTGTGTGTGAGGGTGTGTGTGTGGGGTGGGGGGTGGGGTGGGGGGGAATGTTGAGTTTGTGTATGTGTGTGTGACGGTCACAGTCAAACTGTCATTTCAAGATGATACATTGAAAAAGCGGGAAAAAATTGATTCCGTTTATTTTCATCAAACCATCCATCTCGTGAGGAAAAAATAGTAAAATAGAAACATTCAAAGAGAAGTAAAAAAAATAAATTACCCAGACAGACAGACAGACGATGCAGTGCAATCGCGAGCATGTATGTATGTATGTATGTATGTATGTATGTATGTATGTATGTATGTATGTATGTATGTATGTGTGTATGTATGTATGTATGTATGCAGTATGTATGCGTGTATGTATGTACGCATGTATGTATGTGTGTGTAAGTATTTATGTATGTATGTATGCATGTAAGTATGTATGCATGTATGTATGTATGTATGTATCTATGTATGTATGTATGTATGTATGTATGTATGTATGTATGTATGTATGTATGTATGTATGTGAGTGTTGCAGAATAGAGTAAAATAAAAACCAATGATAGTTGCATGTGTAGATGGCCATTGTTTGCCTTCTGTATCTGTTGTGTTAGGTACGAACTTTTTAGTACAGACAGATAACCCCAAAATAATAACATCTCATCTTTCTTGCCAATTGTCATAACCTCCTCCTCCTCCTCCTCCTCCTCCTCCAGATTCTTCTCCTTTGCATCTTCTTCGTCTTCTTCTTCTTCTCGTTCTTTCTTTCATTTCTTTCTTGCCTTTGTATGCTTGGTTGGCTGATTCTTTTGTTTTTGGTTTGTTTGTTGTTGGGGGGGTTTGTGGGGCTTTTTTTGTTTGGTTTCTTTGTTTTGCTTTGCTTTTTGGTTTTGTTAATTGTATTGTTTCTTTGTGGGGGGGGTTGTTTTCTGGGAGGTTTTTTGTTTTGTTTTTCGGTTGTTGTTGTTGTTTTTGCTTATTCAGGCACTCATTCCAATTCATCCATTCATTTTTCATTTTTTGTTACCCTACCAGTTCTCATCAATCCTTTTTGCTTCTTTTCTTCTTCACCGCTTCATAATAGAATTTTCTTGTCCGTGCCACGCTGCTCTTTCTCCCCTTCCTAATCTACAAAGAAAATCTCCCAAATCAAGAGAAATCCTTTCCCTCCAAAGAGCTCTAGCGAACCCCAGGCTACCTTACAGCTCACTGGACTACCCAGCTTCTGGGGGGTCCTCGCCTCACTTCGCGGTCACTCCACTGCTCCAGACTGCCCGGGGTCAGAGGCTAATTGCTCTGTCCACTCTGACAGCTGTGGGCAGATAGAGCCCGCAGATAGGTAGGGACCTCACTGCACTGTACTGCACTGTAGCACTGCTGATGTCCATCTGAATCCTCTGACAGCTTCGTCATAGCCGCCGCTGTACAGTGCCACCCAGAGAGGACAGAGGGCAGTGGGCAGTGGAGTGGAGTGGAGTGGACAAGGGGAGTGGGAGGAGACGTTTCAAGTGTGGGATGAAATGGGAAGGTTTTTTTTTGGGGGGGTTGGGTTTTTTAGTTTTCGTTCGTTTTGATGATTTGAAACTGCTGCTTTGATCACACGCTGGAAGGTTCATGGTGGTGGTTGTTGTGTGTGTGTGTGTGGGGGGGGGGGGGGGGGGGGGGTTGGGGGAGCGTGTGGGGAGGTGGGAAGGGGAGGCGTGTGAGAAGGTGGGGGAGGGGAAGTGTGCGTGCGTGTGTTTGTGTGTGTGTGTGTGCGCCTTTCTTCGTTGTTTTTTTTAAAGTTACACATTGTGCTTCCCTGGGTCTCCATCTTTGGGTCAGTCCAGTGGGCAAGATTCTGATTGCATGCACTTGTATTGGACCACATCTCTCTCTTCTCTCTCTCTCTCTCTCTCTCTCTCTCTCTCTCTCTCTCACACACACCACACCACACACCACACACACACAGACACACACACACACACACTCACTCTCTCTCTCTCTCTCTCTCTCTCTCTCTCTCTCTGTCTCTCTCTCTTGTAGTTATATCAAAATTATTTTCTTCATGTTTACTTGAAATCATTAGTTATTGATATTAATCATAATCCCTTCTCAGGGCAAGGACTAGGTGAAAAATTGTCAATACTTATCTATAACCCGTGGGAAAAAAAGATTATCAATCAATCAACTAACCAATCAATCTCTGTCTATCTGTCTGTCTGTGTGTCTGTCTGTGTCTGTGTGTCTGTGTGTGCGTGTCTCTTTCTCTCTGTCTCTCTCTCTCACACACACATAACACACACAAAACCGAACCCCCTTCCCACCCAACCCCTAAACATAAAAAAACCAAACAAACAACACACGAACAAAACAAACCCAAAAACACTCCCAACAACAACAACAAAAATCACAATAAATCCCAACCAACCAACCAATCAGCGAACCAACCAACCAACCAATCAACCAACCAACCAAACAACCAACCAACCAAACAACAAACCAACCAACCAATCAGCGAACCAACCAACCAACCAATCAACAAACCAACCAAACAACCAATCAACCAATCAACAAACCAACCAAGCAACCAAACAACCAACCAATCAGCCAACCAAACAACCAACCAAACAACCAATCAACAAATCAACCAATCAACAAAACCAACCAACCAAACAACAAACCAACCAACCATCAATCAACAAATCAACCAACCAAACACACAAATAAAGTAAACAGAAGAAGAAGAAGAAGAAAACCAAACTCCCCAGGACCCAGGAATGATTTCATAACAGTTGTACATGCAGTTCAAACACCTTCCCCACTATACCCCCACCCCCAACCCCCACCCCCCACCCCTCCCTCCTCCCTCCTCCTCACGGTGGCGACAGTTCCTCTTCTGCCTGATACCCGATAGTCTTGAGCAGTCTGGCACCACTTCTGTCAATGCATACCGCGCAGAGAGAGGGGGGGGTGGGGGGTGGAGGGGGATAGGGGATGGGGGGAGGGAGTCTATGCCAAAGAGGAGGGGGAGGGGGTGGAGAGAGGGTAGATGATGTGAGGAGAAGAAAATGTGGGGTGGGGGTTTAAGGGGAGGTAAGTTGATGGAGGCTTGTGAGGTCATGTGGGGTGAGGGGGGTGGGGGGTGGGGGGTGGGGGTGGGGGGTGGGGGCTATGTGTTGTATTGTTTTGTTTTGTGTTGTATTGAGGTGTAATGTGTTGTGTAGAGTAGAGTAGAGTAGAGTGGAGTAGAGTGGTGTCTAGTGTAGTGTAGTATAGTATAGTATAGTATAGTTAGTAAGTATAGCATAGCATAGATAGCATAGCATAGCAGCATAGCATAGATAGCATAGCATGCTGCATAGTATAGTATAGTATAGTAGTAAGTTAGTATAGTAGTGTGTGTAGTGTAGTGTAGTGTAGTGTAGTATAGTATAGTATAGAATAGTATAGGATAGGATAGGATAGGATAGCACAGCATAGCATAGCATAGCATAACATAGCATAGCATAGCATGGTATGGTATGGTATGGTATGGTATGGTATGGTATGGTATGGTATGGTATGGTATGGTATGGTATGGTATGGTATGGTATGGTATGGTATGGTATGGTACAATACAGTTGAGTAGAGTAGTGTATAGGATAGTAGAGTAGAGGAGTGGAGTGGAGTGGAGTGGAGTGGAGTGAAGTGTAGTGTAGTGTAGTGTAGTGTAGTGTAGTTTAGAGTAGTGTAGTGTAGTGTAGTGTAGCGTAGTGTAGTGTAGTGTAGTGTATGTATTGTAGTGTAGTGTAGAGTATAGACAAATGACAAAATTGACAATTGACAATAATTGTCAATTGTCAATTTTGTCAATTGTCTATACTCTACACTACACTACACTACACTACATACACTACGTAGAGTATAGAGACAGACAGAGAGACAAACAAACGAATAAAACAAACAGACAAAACAGACAGATTGTCTCTCTGTAATCCACAGATGCGTAGGTAGGTAGGTAGATAGGTATGTAGGTAGGTAGGTAGATAGGTAGGTAGGTAGATAGGTAGGTAGGTAGGTAGGTAGGTAGGTAAGGCAGACTACTACTATCTATAGCCAGTAAAGGCGCAGGCTCCGCCAGGCAGGCAGGCAGGCAGGCAGGCAGACAGGCAGGTAGGCAGGCAGGCAGGCAGACAGGCAGGTAGGCAGGCAGGCAGGCAGGCAGACAGGCAGGTAGGCAGGCAGGCAGGCAGGTAGGAATGTCTCAGGACACAATCACGCACACTGCAGGAAAAGACCAGGTGATACCTGTCCTTGGTGACTGCCTTGAGTAAGCAGGGCAATTCAGTTCAATTCAATTCAATTCAAAAACTTTATCATCTCAGAGACAGAGAAATTCCAGTGGGTCACCAGCCATACATAAAAACAATCAACATGTAAACATGATATCACACACACACACACACACACCACACACACACACACACCATCTGATAAAATAAAAAAAAGCATCTCACAAATCAAGCCACACAGCAAGAACAAAGAAACAGGCACAGAGAGAGGAACTATTGAGAAACAATCCATTCTCTTCCCTGTCATCATCTAGCCTCATAGGGACACACACACGCGCGCACACACGCACGCACACACACAAATACACACACACACAAACGTATAGTTTATCACTAATTAGAGTTTTTTAATGACTGCATATATATTATCTTTTTATTCTTTTAGATAGATGGTTTAATGGGGGAAAAAAACAAATGCACTGCTTATTCAATGTACCATCTCAAAATAAAAGTTTGACTTTTACTTTCACACAGAGAAAGAGAGAGAGAGAGAGAGAGAGAGAGAGAGAGAGAGAGAGAGAGAGGAGAGAGAGAGAGAGGAGAGAGAGACAGACAGACAGACAGACAGACAGGACAGACAGACAGACAGACAGACAGACAGAGACCAGAC
>CM054158.1:8231685-8234185 GCA_028751875.1 Rapana venosa
CCCCCCCCCCCCCATCTCTCTTGGTGTCTGTGTGTCTGTCTGTCTGTCTGTCGGTCTGTCGTTGCTGTCTCCGCGCTAGCACCCTCTGGCGTCATCTCATTGGGGACAATCAGACTGACACTTCTGCGTTTGACAACACTCACAACAACAACAAAAAAACAACAAAAAAACAAAACAAAAAACAACTCTGGTGTGTCCAGATGTGGTGTGCTTGGGTTTTGGTGTGTTGTGTGTGTGAGGGGGTGGGGTGGGGGGGGTTTTGGGGTGTGTTTTGTTGTGTGTGTGTTTTGTGTGTGTGTGTTTTGGGTGGTTGTGTGTGTGTTGTGTGTGTGTGTGTGTGTGTGTGTTATGTCATTTCTTTTCTTCTTCCTCTCTCTCTTTCTTTAAATTCACCCCCTTTTTCCCTCTCCCCTTCTCTTCTCCTCTCCTCTCTCCCCCTTTCTCTCCTCTCTCCCACACCACACCCACCACACCCCCCACACACACACCACACACACACACACACAGAGGAACAGAGAGGGGAAAAAGGGGGGGGGGACAAGAAAAAAGGGGGGGGGGTGGGGGGCAAAGCAAAGAAAACCGAGGGAAGGCAGACAAGAGGGAGTCACAGGGACAGACAGAGAAAGAGACAGGACTGGATTTTCTGGGGTTTTTAATCTGAGGCCACCGGACGTGGACAAAGCGGTACAATGTACAGAAAACCGGAGCCAGAGCAATCAGCAGACACAAATACGCTTGACATTATTCAGGGTGTATTTCACAGCAACAAAAAACCACCTTTCCCCCTTCCTCAACCCAACATCTCACAATCTGACTTCAATAAAAAATTCTCGGGCTTTAAAAATTGTAAAAAGTAAATTTCCCAAAACGTCAAATCGTAGACTTTTTACACATGTTCAAACTTTGAAGGACTACTCATTAACACGGGCTGTGCTTTAACAGACATCGGGAATTTTTAAGCCAAAATGAAATGTAGCTCCTTTTTGTGTGTCTTTCGAGATCATGGTTCTTATCAGTGTGCCTGTCAGTATTGTAATTGCCCTTCATGGGATGATTAAAGTTTTTGATTTTGACTTGACTTTTCTCTCGCAAGTCTGCATGTTTTGTGCATGCAAGGAGAAAGTTATTTTCCATTTCAGTTTTGTCATAAAATGGCACATTTTAGGTTTGTCATTATATCTGTTGTTTACACATAAACGACCAATTCCCAGTTGAAATTCAACAAGAGTATACCTACATTGACCTGTCGTCACTGCAGAAAGTAAGCTCGGGCGCAAAAGGGTTTCCCAAAGATCACAAGTTTTTTTAAACTTTCACTTTTTATCGTTTGGGGGAAAAAGGACACACAGAAAAAAAAAAAGCAGGGAACGAAGACGGCAGAGAGGGGACTGAGGGACAAAAGGGAGGAGAAGGAATTAGGACAAAGAGAAGAGAAAGAAGACACGAGAGACAGACAAAAAGGAAGTGGGGAAAACTGGAAGGAAAAAGAGAAGGAAGACAGAGAGACGGACAGAGAAAGAAGACAGAAAAGGGACAGAGAGACAGACACACAGAGCGAAGAAAACAGACACAAGACACACAGAGCAGACAAAGCAGGAGGTAAGTATAGCAGGGAGGCAAGGGAGGTAGGGGGGAAGTAATCATGACCCCGCCCGCCCGACGCCAAGCCCCCCCGTCAAAGGGGGGGGGGGCGGGGTCCCGCCCCAGACCGACAGCAGCCGACACCCTTTAAGAAATTAGCCAAATTAAACACGCCGCCATGGCTGCCCTCTCTGCCGGAAATGGGCCGTCAGGCGAAAGAGGAGAAGGGTGGGGGGGAGATAGAGGAAAAACTAAAAGGAGAAGGAAGGCAGGTTTGGGGGGAAAGGTAGGTAGGGAGACAGGTAGGTGATAGGTAGGGAGGTTGGGAGGTTGGGAATAGGGAGGGAGGTGGCAGGTTGGAGAATAGTAGGTAGGCGGAGGTAGGTAAATTGGTAAGTAGGTGTTTGTAGGGGGTAGGTAGGATGGAAAAAAAGTGGGGAGGTAGGTAGGGAGGGAAGTGGGTAGAGTCTAAAAGGGTTCTTGGGAAAAACCCAAAAAAGTTTTTTTTGTTGTAGTCGTGTTTGGTTTGGTGACTTCTCGAAGGGATACGTACTCTCGGGTGTGGTGTGTTTGTGTGTGCGCGTGCGTGGGTGATGCGTGTGTAGTATGTGGTGGTTCAGTGCGTGTGTGTGGAAATGCGCGCGCGCGCGAGTGGTGTGTGTTGGTGAGCCTTTAAATTCGTTACTGTTGAGTGTCCATTTTTTTCTGAACCTAGTTTTAAAAATGAGTAATTGCCATGTCTAGTCACTCTTTCAAAACAGCGCTGACACACAGGGAAGGAAGGAAGGAAGGAAGGGAACTAGAGGAAGAGCAAGACGCCTGGGCGGGGAGGATGCACGCTGGACGGCAGACAAAAAGACAGACAGGGAGGCAGACAGACAGACAACAGACAGGCAGGCGCAGGCGGGAGCGCAGACGA
>CM054158.1:8239185-8244185 GCA_028751875.1 Rapana venosa
TGTATGTATGTATACACAAAGGGAATCAAGGCACTGGTAGGTCTGCATTTGAAGTTGACTTGGGAGATCTTTTTTTTTTTTTAAATCCCAGCCCTTTATTTTCACCAAACACTACCAAGATTCGAACCCACGACTTCATGGATTCATGGGATTGAAATCATACGGTCTTAACCTCTCGACTATAGTGTTAGTCCAGTTTTCCTGGTTCAAACAGTGTTGTGTCAAGGTGTGGACTGTCCAGAGGTGCACTAGTCCTTTAGAGAGAAGTGATCATCCCCAATGAGCAGGTGACAGGAAGAGAGCAGGAGTAGAACAGACGCATGGTAAAACGTGTTATGGTGAAGAAACATTACCTGGAGTTTTTTCATTTCGTTTCCATTTTATTCTTTTATATCGAGGATAATGGAATAAGCACTAATGTGCTTTTTTACATCATGAAGTGGTGAAATGAGAGAGAGAGAGAGAGAGGAGAGAAGAGAGAGAAGGGAGAGAGAGGGAGAGAAGGAGAGAGTACAGACAGACAGACAGAAGACAGCAACAGACAGAGATAGACAAAAGAGACAAGAGGAGAGAGGGGAGGAGAGAAACAAAGTGAGAAGGGAAGGAGAGAGAGAGTGGAGGTAAAAAGAACGCAAGGTCCTTATTACTACATAATCATACCAACTCACCAACAGGAACAAGAAAAGTCATGTCATCGTTATCATCATTGTCATCATTGTCAGCATTGTCAGTATTGTCAGCATTATCATCATTGTCAGCATCATCATCATGTTCATATCATCATCGTCATCACTCTCATCTTTGCCAGCATCATCGTCATTGTCAGCATTATTGTCATCATTATTATTATTATTATTTTAATCATTATCATCACTATTGTCATTGTCATCATTTTCATCATTATTATCATGGTCATAATCAGATTTATCATCATTATCATCATTATCAACGCTTGTATCGGACTACAACAAGCACAATAGGGACAACTACAAAACTGATTTAATACATAAAAGACTATAGTAACAGCAAAAAAATAATTTACATCCTATGCAAAATATTATTTCAACAACAACAACATCATCGTCATCAACAACAACAACAAAAAGGAGTGGGGGGGGGGGGGGTGGAGCGAAGGAAAGAAAGAAAAAAGAACAGAACAGAACAGAATACTTGGGTCTATTTATCAGACTTTCGAGCATCATAGACCAATTCAACATTGTTACACACCGATCACAGACAATAGGCTCTTTAACCCACCACACACACACACACACACACACACACACACACACACACACACACACACACACACAAACACACAAACAACAAACACAAACACAAACACACACATTGGTTGCCTTTTGTGTGAATGTGTGTGTGAGGGCAGGATAGAAAAAAGTTTGAAAGCTTATTCGTTTTTCCTCAATAAAGATCATTTGACTTGACTTCACACACACACACACACACACACAGGAGAGACGATAGAGATACATAGAGATAGATAGAAGTACGAAGAGAGAGAGAAGAGAGAGAGGAAGATAAGAGAGAGAGAGAGAGAAGAGAGAGAGAGAGAGAGAAGACGAGAAGAGAGAGACGAGAGAGAGAGAGAAACAAGCCCAAGAAAACCAATGTATGCTCCGAAGCATGGACCTTTCGCAGCTTCCAACTCAGCCGATACCTATTCCTTTCATGTCACATACTAATGGTACGTAGCTGCCTACATTTAGAAGCTTGGAAGGGTCTATCAGTTAAAGTATACTTTCAGATTGTTTCTTGTCTTTTTCTTCGTCGAGAGCTCAGACAGCAACTATATTCTGGTAGATGAGTGACAATACGCTGCGCTGCCGTTAAGCGCCTGACAGTCCCAGTAAACAAGATTCAGTCAGTACCTGCCAGACTGGAATGTGGAGTTCTACAGGGATCTGTCCTGGGCCCTGTTCTTTTCACCATCTACACTGCTCCACTGTCACATATTATAATTAACCGTCATCAGATCAACCATCATTTTTATGCAGATGACTCGCAGATTCTAAGAGGCGACACTCCTGAAAATCTGCCTTCTCTCTGGACAAATATGGCCTACTGCTTTCAAGATATCCAAAATTGGATGATACAGAACAAGTTACCGCTAAATGCAGATAAAACGGAAACCATGCTTGAAGGGACCAAACACAAACTCTCTTCCATTACAACAGCTTCAATACAACTTAGCAATGCATCAGTCCCTCTTCCACTGCTGTGACGTATCTAGGGGTCATTATTGACAACACACTCTCTATGCAAAAATTCATCACCCAAACCTGCCAGTCATGCTGCTATCAATTACGGCGTATTAGTGCAATTTGAAAGTACCTGTCCACAGATGCAACATCCAAACTCGTTACGTCTCTCATTCTTTCACGTCTGGACTATTGCAATTCTCTTTTGGCTGGTTTGCCGGCATCTTCTATCCACTCCCTTCAACGTATTCAAAACTGTGAAGCTCAACAAGTCCTCAGAAAGAAAATCTGAGCACATAACTCCTCTCTTGCGATCTCTCCATTGGCTGGCTGTGCCACAGAAAGTAAACTATAAGATCAGTACCCTCTGTTACAAATGTCTCAACAAAACAGCACCCTCCTACCTCTGTGAATGTCTTCACTTGTACACTCCTCGTTCCCTCCGCTCTGCTGCAGATACCTTGTCCTTACGAATACCTAGATTCAACCAATCCACACTCGGCCGTTGCTCTTTCTCTATTTCTGGACCATCGATCTGGAATGACCTCCCTCTCTCTCGTCGCCAAAATCCTTCTTATGACTTTTAAATCCAGTCTCAAGACATTTATTTCAAACCTAAGATTTTCCTCTTCTGCTTCATCTCATAGCTTTTCCCTGCTTTCAACAGCCGAGATTCTATCGCCCTGTCAGGGTGTGTGACCTGTGTGTGTGTGTGTGTGTGTGTGCGTGCGCGTGCGTGCGTGCGCGCGCGCGTGCGTGCGTGCGTGCGTGTGTGCACATTTGGACTTGTTGGAACTGTTACTGGTTGTATCACTGTGTAAGAATGAGTTGAGTGCAAGCGCTTTGATTTGTCTCTGCAAGATATAGCGCTATATAAATTCCTTTTTTTTTAAATTATTATTATTATTATCATTATCATTATTATTAGTAATTCAGGCCCAGCTCATCTGACTTCAGCGTGGAAGAGAATCGTTACCTTTTAAGTCTTTCTGGAAGAAAGGGCAGGAGAGTGGACCAAGAAGGCAGAACATAGACAAGAAGGAGGTGACAGGAAGAACACGAACAAGGCAGAAACAGAGAGGGATAGAAAAGAGGGAAATCTTAGCACAGAATTTCTAGAAGGTGGGAATGCTATTTATACTGACAGGCTCCTGGCATCATGACAGGGAAGTTTGTTCTTGAGGGTCTGACATTTGTCCTGACTTTCTTTGCACCACCAGTCAGACAATCTCCCTCACGACGTCAAAGCTCAACAGCAAAACAAAGGGAAACAGACGAACAATAAGGACAATCAGCTAAAACCATCCTGTTAACCTTAAGGAATAGTAAATAATCTGTTTGAAAATTTAAAAAAAAGAAAAAAACCCCACCTAAACCCCAAACAACACAAACAACAAGTGCACAAGTACCAAATTTTAATTCTAAAAAAAAAAAAACTAAAAAAAAAACCCTACGATAGGTGTTGTTTTTAGAAATACTGCGATTTTTTGATAACCATCGTTTTTCCTTGAAAATAAAATCTTGCTTTTGCTTTCTATTTATCCGCGGTCAAAGTCATTCTTTTCAAAACCATTCTTGAAATCTCCATCATAGCCATCGTCAGCCCCAAACAAACAAACAAAAGAAAAGAAGCCTGAAAAACACTACTTAGCAGTCAAAACTAGTCAACAACTAAACAGTTACAAACCAAAACATCTAGCTGTAACTGTCAACTTTCTGTTATAGAAAGTAAGGAAGGGGGGGGGAAAAGAAACAAGGAAATAATATAACTTTTTTTCTTTGAAATTTAAAATTTACGCACACACACACATACACGCACGTACGCACACGCACACACACGCACACACACACAAACACACACACACACACACACACACACACACACACACACACACACACACATACACCACACACGCGCGCGCGCGCACGACCATTCTCATTTAAAACAACAACAACAAAATAAAAAGGCAACAACAAAGAAAACAAAATGGACGACTCCACGGACATGAAATCCTCATGACTTATTATTATTCTGATAAACCTTCAGTAACTACCAGTGATTTTTAAAAATACCAAATCCTACATCAATCTTTAAACAAATCTTTCAACCATCACCATTCTTTGAAATAGAGAGAGACAGAGACAGACAGACAGACAGACAGACAGACAGAGACAGACAGAGACAGACAGAGAAGAGACAGACAGAGACAGACAGACAGAGACAGACAGAAGAGATAGAAAGAGACAAAGAGTCCTACCCAAGTCAAAATGAAATACAGAATCAAGAAATACTGTAAACTTAAATTTCATTTGAAAACTGCTTGCATAATCATTATAAATCTTGGAAAAGCATAATCATGTCATCAAATTTCTTACAGAAGATAAGTTCCTACAATAATTATTCATCATTGACATATCTTTAATTCAGTCTCATGTTTTTTATTACATATGAAAATAACTATTCAATATATGTTAAAAAAACAATAAAAACATAACAAAACAAAATATTAACACTTAGCTTTTGTTGTTTGTTTATAAAACCTACGACATTGTATTTGTTATTTTTTTAACAACTAAAAACACTATCTACATACTTAAATCTAAAATAATAATAAAATAATTATAATAAAAAATTAATATAATAATAACAACCACCCTGTGATTATCATTTTTTTACCTAAGTTTTACCACCCCCATCATTCTTTAAAATATGTACGACCAAAACGAGCCAAAAACGTTAAACAAAAAACACATTAACAAACAAAAACAAACAACAACAAA
>CM054158.1:8254185-8256685 GCA_028751875.1 Rapana venosa
GTTGTGATCCGGAGAGAGAGGATATTGGGGAGGGGGGGGAGGGATAGTAATTCCTGATTTTTTGTGTTTTTATTTTTATTTTTTTTGGAGGGGGGTGGGGGTAGTAGTTGTCGAGGCAAGACTGAATAAAGATTAATGAAATGGAATATTAAGAAAAAGCTTGAGACAGACCAGAGAGAGAGACTGTGTGTGTGTGTTGTGTGTGTGTCTGTGTCTGTCTGTCTGTCTGTCTGTTGCGCGTAGATGCGTGTCATGCAAGCGTTTTGGTTCTGTCGTGAATAATTTATTGATGGTAGCAGCAGGAGATTTTGTTGTATAAATTTGATATTCACGAATTTATTCATTAACATTCTGTGAGATAGTTCGTTTGTTTCTTCGTTTATTTATCTGTTTGTTCGTTCAAAAAGGCATAAGCCTGTGTTTCCCTACTGGGCATCACAATGCACACAGGTACTGGTGGACATGTCTTTTCGACTATCAAAACCCAATCCAATCCAGTCCTGTTGCTTATAGCCCCGCGGACCACAGAGGCCATATCGGGGCTGTCACCTCCATAACTTCAAATCTCAGATTAATAAAGCTGTTCAACTACATAATTATAGACTTAAGTGATTTAAAGCTAGGTCTGCGTTGTTCCTTGTATCAACATCTTGCAGCCTTTAAGGTCAAGCAAAGAAAATCTCCTCATTGTGGAAAAGACAAATGACATTAGATGATAATAAAACAACAACAACAAAACAATGCCCGGATCCTCAGAACCAAACGTTTTCGTGGTAATTAATACATGTTAACTCATAACTAAAACATACCATACCATATCATACCATACAATACCATACCGTACCATACCATACCATACAATGTCATACTATACCATACAATACTATACTATACCGTACCAAACCGTACCGTACCATACCATACCATACAAGACCATACCATGCAATACCATACCGCACTATACCATACCATACCATACAATGTCATACTATACCATACAATACTATACTATACCGTACCAAACCGTACCGTACCATACCATACAAGACCATACTATACCATACCATGCAATACCATACCATACCATACTTTACTATACCATACCACACCATACCGTACAATACCATACCATACCATACCATACCACACCATACTATACCATACCATACCATACTATACCATACCGTACAATACCATACCACACCATACCATACCACACCATACCATACCATACCATACAATACCACACCATACCACACCATACAATACCATACCATATCACACCATACCATACCACACCATACCATACAATACCACACCATACCATACCATACCAACACCATACCACACCATACCATACATACCACACCATACCACACCATACAATACCATACCATACCACACCATACCACACCATACAAACACCATACCACACCATACAACACCATGCAACACCATACAACACCATACCACACCATACAACACCATACAACACCATACCACACCATACAACACCATGCCATTCGATTCCATATTGTTTACAGCCCTATCGACCACGAAAGCCATATCAGGCCTGTCACCTCAATCATTTTTAGTGGCTCCAGTAATCTTTCACTTCAAGTTCAAAACCAACACCTCTTAATACCTTCAAATATCTAACACCGTCCATTTGAGAACATCCCTAGATTACAAAAAACGTTATTTAAAAAAACCACAAACATTTCAAAGTACAAAAATCTACATAAAATGTGCCACGCGGGCAAACAACACTGCAGAATGGACATCCTGTGCCCATCCCAGTGTTTAAATATCCCTACCTGGCTGCCAGAACAAAAGAACACAGGAAAAATGTCATAGAATGAAAACAGCATAATTATGGTTTGAAAGATTTGCTGGAAAGAAAAAGCAGAAGAGTGAACTGGGAAAGCAGAAGCTACAAGACCCACAAGAAAAGAAGGAAGAAGAAACAGGCGGACAGCGACAACACCATCTTCACCTTCACTTCTCCCTTAGTCTTGTAGAGCGTTAGGCCATCACTGACGATTTTGCAACCTTCTTTTTATGCAAAATTTTGCATAAAAAGAAGGTTGCAAAATCTTCAGTGGTTGCAAAACCTTGAGTGGTTGCAAAATCTTAAAACAAGTACCATTGGAACTTTCCACAAATCGATAGATTTGAAGGTTCTAATTCTCTTCAACAGTGGGTTAAAGAATGACTGTGGCGAAATGATGATGGGAAAGAGTTCCATACTTAGGCGCACTGAAAACCAAAAGACCGTAGGCCAACAGAATTTTTTCCTGTGTGTTATTCTCCTATCCTGTGCCGCTGGGCAATGGCGATGTTTTGGAACACGCAGAGAGGAGCGTTGACTTAGAACGTGAGATGTTGATTCTCACAACACTTGGGGTGAGGTGGTTAGGGTGTTAGTGCGAGGGAAAACAAACTGTTTCAGTGATTCTAAGGCGTCAGTACATGCCGACTATTATTTTAATATATATGC
>CM054158.1:8259185-8264185 GCA_028751875.1 Rapana venosa
CTGATGAATTGAACAACCACTTTTCAAACATTGCCACCAAAGTAATATCAAATGACAAGTCAAATGAAAATGGTCTCTTAGAACAATATATCGAATCTAAAGAAATAAAATTCCCATTTAAACTACTGGCAATGACAATCACAGACGTCTTGGAAAGCCTGTCTCTCCAAAAAACAATTCCAGAACACGTGATTTAGACAAACTAGATGGAAGAATAATTAAACTGTGTGGTCAAGTTATAGCTGGAACACTGACATACTTGTATAACTTGTGCATAGAGAAAAACAACTTTCCTGTCATATTTAAAAAGGCAAAAATCATACCAGTCCACAAATCAGGTGATTCTGCTTGTCCTTCAAATTACAGACCAATTTCAATTCCGTCTGTCTTATCTAAACCCATCGAAAAACATATCCAAAAACCCGTATATTCCTACTTTGTAAACAACAATCTATTAAATGAAGATCAGTCAGGTTTTCGTAAAAACTATTCCTGTCACACAACTCTTTCACAAATTACGGACAGTCTCCTACACAATATCAATGAAAATAAATGTACAGGTCTCCTTTGTGTTGACTTTGAAAAAGCATTTGATGTAATCAATCATTCCCTATTATTGCGTAAACTTCACTTGTATAAACTAACACCAGAAAGGATAAATCTTTTGAAAAGCTTTTAGTCGAATAGACAGCAGCTAGTAACTGCAAATAATCAAACATCAGAATAAGTACCTATTAAACAAGGAGTACCACAAGGGTCTCTCTCTCTCTCTCTCTCTCTCTCTCTCTCTCTCTCTTCTCTCTCTCTTTCTCCTCATGCCCTTTTTCTTGTCCAATTCTATAGGTTTTATCGTGGATGTTGTTCTCATTGCAGTTAGAGATGAGATCATTAGTACTATTATAAGCGATATTTGTCTTTAGTTTGATAGTCCAGTTGATAATGGGCTTTTGATGTTTGATTTGTATAGGGGTTTACTTGTTTGAATCATTGATTCTTTATCATTATTTTTCTATTTGATTGAATGTGTTTTCCCCCTTCCCCTTTGATACTCCACCCCCACCCCCCATACTTTCCAATGCTTTTCTGTTATTATCGTTATGTTGTTGTCTCATGGTGATGGGGATTATTTGTTATATTGTTGTCCCATGGTGATGGGTGATTGTTGTTGTTATTGTATCTTTATTATAATTATCATTATCATTGTCTTATTTGACTTATTTTGCTTGCTTGATAGTTATTGTGTGAATATACTATATTTAAAAATCGCTACTTGAAGAAAGTATGAGCGCATATGAGCACACATTTGTGTAGGTGGAGGAGGAGAGGAGGGATGTCATTGCAGGAAATATTGTCAGTAATGACGCAATGAATGCCTAGTATTTTCTAAGTTTTGTTCCTGTACCTTTTTTATTATCTAAAGTATGAACGTGAAAGAATGGATGATATAGCAGGTGAAGTAATTTGTTTGTCTTGACGTTTTATGATTTTTTTTTTTAATTCTTAAAATATTCTTTACCTGAGTGTGTGTGTGTGTGTGTGTGTGTGTGTGTGTGTGTGTGTGTGTGTGTGTGTGTGTGTGTGTGTGTGTGTGTGTGTGGTGTGTGTGTGTGTGTGTGTGTGTGTACGCGTGCACCCATGCGCGCAGGTGTGTATGAGTATGTGTGTGCATGTGTATGTATATGTGTGTAATTTGTATTTTCCAATGTATTATATTATCGATTTTCCTCCTTTTACTGGTTCAATTTATTGGAAAGGTTGCAATAATGTAGTATTTCAGTATAATCATTAAGAAATTTGTTCTTAGATAGATGGCTTGATGAAAAAAAGCAAATGCATTGCTTATTCAATGTACCATCTGGAAATACAAATTTGACTTGATTTGACTTGACTTGACTTGACTTGACTACACTACACTACACTTCACTACACTACACTACTCTGCACTCCACTCCACTCCACTACACTACACCACACTACAATACAATGCAATGCAAAGCAATGCAATACAATACAATACGATACAACAGGACACAACACAATACAACAGAATTTGCGTCAGCGCGTGGGGTTTATCACAGTTCTTGATTAAACCATTGACACTGGGGGCAACAGCAAAGTGAGAGGCTGTATGACCAGTGGCTTTTCCACTCATGGAATTCCACTTTACAGCTTAGTCTTTAGTGATCGACTATGACTCTCTGACTAGGAGGCTTGACTCGCACAGTCCTTATGTGCTGCAGCCCTGGGGGCTGGCTGGCCTTTGGAGAACATCTCCAACGCTGACTGTCCTTATGCCCACTTGGCCGAGAGAGTGGGGATGCACTGTGGGCAAGGTATGTCAACTATAATCAAATTTCTGCCCAATTTCCAAAACAGCAGCTGCCTCCTCTGCTGTTTTGGAGGTCATCGTCGAACACGACGGACAAACACAACGAAGTGTCAAGTATAGTTCAGTTTGAACCTTTTCTGGAAAAGGGGAGAGTAATCAGTTCAATCCTGTGAGCACCCGATGGAAACATGTAATACAATTTATGTATGTGTGAATATCACCAGCAGCCCTCTCTCTCTCTTTCCCTCTCCCTCCCTCAAATTAAATTATTTTATTTCGAGGAAAGTGAATAAGAACCAATGTGCTTTTTTACATCCAGTCCCCGCTCATAAGGGTGCATCATGATTTTTTTTTAAAAGCCCGAAACCCAAGTCAGAGAGAGACAGACAGACAGACGGACGGACAGACAGACAGACAGACAGAAAGAGACATACACAGACACACAGAAACACGGACAGAGACAGAAATTTGCTTCCCTGATGCAATGATAACATCTTCGTCAGCAAACAGTCTTTTCTTTCTTGCTTTCTTTTTTTTTCTTTTTTTTCCTTTTTTTTTTTTTTAAGCCAAGGTAGAGAATAACGTAGAAGAAGAACTGTACTATCTATCCCCCACCTTCAAAGTTTTCTGCAATGAAAATCGCTTATACAGCCAGTATCCATCCATATTCCCACCACCCCACAAACCCTTCTCCTTTATTCCTCCTCCTTCCTCCCTCCTCCTCCCTCCTCCTCCTCCATCCTCCTCCATCCTTCTCCTTGGCGGAGGGGGTCGGGCTGATAGCGGCTGTGATATGTCCGGGCTGTCTGGATGGTGGCAGGGGGCGCAGTAACGCGGCGACATGTTGGTCTCTATCAGGCAGAGAGATAGATTTCGTCACTTCCGAAAACGCTGCTGGGAGTGCTGGGAGTGGGAGTGTATTATATTTATATGCGTGAGAGACAGAGAAGAGAAGAGAGAGGGAGGCGGGAGAGAGGGGGGGGGGGGGGTGGAGAGAGGGAGGGTGAGAGAGAGGGGGGAGGGAGAGAGGGGGGAGGGAGAGAGAGGGGTGGAGAGAAGGGAGAGAGGGGGGGGGGAGAGAGAGGAGGGGGGAGGGAGAGAGAGAAGAGAGAAGAGGAGGGAGAGAGGGGGAGAGAGGAGAGAGAGAGAGAGAGAGGAGAGAGAGAGAGAGAGAGAGAGAGAGAGAGAGAGAGAGAGAGAGAGAGAGTGAGAGGAGAGGAAGGAGTGTTTTATTTATTTATTTATTTTTATGTTATTCTTTTATATCGAGGATAATGGAAGAGTAGAGTAGAGGAGAGGAGAGAGAGAGAGAGAGAGAGAGAGAGAGAGGGGGGGGGGGGGGAAGAGAGAGAGAGAGAGAGAAGAGAGAGAGAGTGAGGGAGAGAGAGAGAGAGAGGGAGAGAGAAAGAGAGAGAGAGAGGGAGAGAGGAGAGAGATATATAAGAGAGAGAGAGAGAGAGAGAGAGAGAGAGAGAGAGAGAGAGAGAGAGAGAGAGAGAAGAGGAGAGGAGAGGAGAGAAAAGAGAGAGAGAGGCATACTTGATTTTGCACACACACACACACACACACACCACACACACACACACACACACACACACACACACACACACACACACACACACACACACAAACAAACACACACACACACACACACACACACACACAAACACACACACAAACACACACACACACACACACACACACACACACACACACACACACAAAATGGGCATTAAGGCACTAGCAGGTCGGCACTATAGATTGACTTGAAAGATCATAATTTAAAAAATCTCCATCCTGAATTCACGAGACGCTATTGCCGAGATTCGAACCCATGACTTCATGGAGCAAGGGATTGAAGTCAAACAGTCTTTAATTAACCACTTGGCTATATACAGCGTCCATCATACGAAATTGGTAAACATGAAATTCATTTTTGACATACAGCATGGAGATCAAAGCCGAGAAGACAAAACTCATGACAAACAGTTGCCCAGCCAATCACTACCAAGATCACAGTCAGTGGAAAAGAACATGAGGTTGTAGATCACTTCAAGTACCTTGGTGCTATTATTACTGTAGAAGGTTCAAAGACCGAAATCCTCGCAAGAGCTGCACAAACAGCAGCAGCAATGGCGAAGCTCAAGACCATCTGGAAAGACAAACATCTCTCTCAGGACCAAGGTCAAGCTACTGCATGCACTGGTCACCTCCACATATCTGTATGCATGCGATTCCTGGACACCGAATGCAGGTCTACAAAGGAGGATCCAGGCTTTGGAGATGAGAAACCTCAGAAGACTCCTTGGCATTTCATACACAGACCACATTACCAAGGAAGAAGTCCGACAAACCATCACCCAACAAGTAAAGCACTAAGAGGACCTGCTGACCACAGTCAAGAAAAGGAAGCTCAGATGGTACGGACATGTGACAAGATCAGTGGGCACTCCAAGACCATACTGCAAGGAACAGTGCAGGGGAAGAGAAGGCGAGGCAGGACGAAGAAGAAATGGGCAGACAGCATCACTGAATGGACAGGGAAGAGCTTCTCCACAACCCAGGCACTTGTACACAACTGCAGCAAATGGAGCCAGCTGGTGCAACGTTCGTCACTGCAGTGCCCCTACGACTCCGGAGGGGGTTACAGGAGCAGATGAGATGAGATGAG
>CM054158.1:8269185-8291685 GCA_028751875.1 Rapana venosa
TTCGGTTTTTTTTTGTGGATTTCCACCATACTATGTACCTTCTCTCTTCTCTTCTCTCTATCTAGCTGAAACTTGTAGCCTACCGTCTCTCTTCTCTTCTCTTCTCTCTATCTTAGCCCAAACCAGCACGCCCCCCTCTTTTCTCCCCAGGAACTGGCCGCCATTTGCACGCCCGGATAAGCGCCCTCTAGCGGAGGAGAGCAGGCAAGGGAGATGACCCGTGTCAAATGGAGAGCAGCTAGGCTTGCTTACCTAGGCCTTGCATCGGGCAGGCAGGGAGGCTGGGAGGGAGAGAGGGAGGGGTTGGGGTGGGGTGGGGGGGGAGGAGGATGGGTAGGGTGGTTGGGTGGATCTGTTCCTTTTTGCTTCACTGGACTGTCTTTCTTTCCATCTTTGTCTGTCTGTCTGTCTGTCCATCTAGATGCTCCTCTCTTTTTCTCCGGGCATCTGTCTTAGATGCACAGAGCTTTATGGCTGGTCAATAGTTGATAAAAGTTGATTGGGGTTTTGTTTTGTTATATTTTGTTTGTTTGTTTGTTTATTTGGAAGAGGGGGAGAGGTACCATCCTTTTTATTGAATGCCTATCTCCAGAGAGGATGAGCGCGCGGGGGGAAGGAGGGGGGGGGGGGGGGGGGGGGGGGGGGCTGGAGGGGCTGTCAGCATAAAACAGCATCCCCACCTTTTGGAAATTTTGTGTGAGGAATTTCTTCTTTTCTATCCCTCACTTTGTTTCTGCCTTGTTTCTTTTCTTCTGTCGCCCCCTTGTGTTTTCTGCCTTCTGGGTCCATTTTCTTGCTTTTTTTCCCCAGAAAGATTTAAAACATAACAATTCTTTCCCGTGCTGAAATTGGATGTGCTGGGCCTGACTTGTCAGGCGCTTAAAGGCAGTACAATGCATTTTTAGCCATATGAAAGACAACAATATTATCCCTGCGCACCATCTGCCTGACAACCAGTTGTTAAAGCTTTACCCCTCCTTCTACAATCTGCCATCATCCTCTACAATCTGCCATCCTCTACAATCTGCCATCCTCTACAATCTGCCATCCTCTACAATCTGCCATTATCCTCCACAATCTGCCATTATCCTCCACAATCTGCCATCCTCCATAATCTGCCATCCTCCACAATCTGCCATACAATCTGCCATCCTCTACAATCTGCCATCATCCTCTACAATCTGCCATCCTCTACAATCTGCAGTCTTCTACAATCTGCCATTATCCTCCACAATCTGCCATCATCCTCTACAATCTGCCATCATCCTCCACAATCTGCCATCATCCTCTACAATCTGCAATCACCCTCTACAATCTGCCATCATCCTCTACAATCTGCCATCATCCTCTACAATCTGCCACAATCCTCTACAATCTGCCACAATCCTCCACAATCCTCACAACCTGCCTCACTGTCAAGTTGTCCAGGTAAAGGGACTGGAACAGGACGAAGCCCCTGCTGTCAAAGCAGGGGAGGAAATCTCAGAATCTCAGGGTTATTGCCCCTGTGAAGATGGCCGCCACCTTGCCACGGTATGTCAACTTTGAGGTCTGATAATTATGGTGACCTGGGAGTTCTGGTAGTGATCGTCACAGGTGTGTGTGTGTGCGTGGTGTGTGTGTGTGTGTGTGTGTGGTGTGTGTGTGGTGTGTGTGTGTGTGTGTGTGGTGCCTGTGTGTGTGTGTGGTGTGTGTGTGTGTGGTGTGTGTGTTGTGTTGTGTGTGTGTGTGTGTGTGTGTTTGTGTGTGTGTGTGGTGTGTGTGTGTGTTGTGTGTGTGTGTGTGTGTGTGTGTGTTGTTGTGTGTGTGGTTGTGTGTTGTGTGGTGTGTTGTGTGTGTTGTGTGTGTGTGTTGTTTGTTGTGTGTGTGGTGTGTGTGTTGTGTGTGTGTGTGTGTGTGTGTGTGTGTGTGTGTGTGTGTGTGTGTGTGTGTGTGTGTTGTTGTGTGTGTGTGTGTGTTGTGTGTGTGTGTGTTGTGTGTGTGTGTGTGTTGTGTGTGGTGTGTTGTGTGTGTGTGTGTGTGTGTGTGTGTGTGTGTGTGTGTGTGTTGTGTGTGTGTGTTGTTGTGTGTGTGTGTTTTGTGGTTGTGTGTGTGTTGTGTGTTGTGTGTGTGTGTGTGTGTGTGTGTGTGTGTGTGTGTGTGTGTTGTGTGTGTGTGTGTGTTGTGTTGTGTGTGTGTGTGTGTGTTGTGTGTGTGTGTGTGTGTGTGTGTGTGTGTGTGGTGGTGTGTGTTTCCGCATCCACCCTGCCTGTGTGTGTGTGCATTCTGTGTGGTGTGTTGGTGCTTTATGCTGCTTAGGATCCCTATGGAGTTACAGACTGAGTAGCTTTGATCCTGCACTGTCTGTGTGTGTGTGTGTGTGTGTTGTGTTGTGTGTGTGTGTGTGTGTGTGTGTGTGTGTGTGTGTGTGTGTGTGTGTGTGTGTGTGTATGTGTGTGTGTGTGTGTGTGTGTGTGTGTGTGTGTTTGTGTGTGTGTGTGTGTTGTGTGTGTGTGTGTGTGTCTGTGTGTGTGGTGTGTGTGTGTGTGTTTCAGCTGCTTAAAATACAGCTGATCGTCAAGTCATACCAAGGACTGATTGATTTCCTGAATCCTGAACAACTTACTGTCTTGAATAAACCATCGTTCAGAAAACACTAGATATGTATAATACTTGTGTTTTCTGAAGATCACAATACCTGTGTTTTCTGAAGATCATAATACCTGTGTTTTCTGAAGATCATAATACCTGTGTTTTCTGAAGATCATAATACCTGTGTTTTCTGAAGATCATAATACCTGTGTTTTCTGATGATCATAATACCTGTGTTTTCTGAAGATCATAATACCCGTGTTTTCTGAAGATCAGGTCATAGCAGGCCAACTTATAGCATGCTCTTAACCACTTTTCATTCTTAGGCAAATGTGGGATTTAGAGTAAAGATAAAACTGCTTTTTTAAACATGTTTTTAATACAGACTGTTGGTATCAATATTATTTCTTCTAATCTGATGCACGTATGCTTCAGTTAATGATATTATCTAATTTCATCAGAAGATGCACCATGTCTATTAGTTATTTGTGATACACTTTGGCGTAGATAAAATGTTATACATTCAGAACACCACAGTGACAACGCATGAAATGAGTACAGCAAGCATAGGCTTGTGTGGGTACTCTAATGTGTGAGTGTGTGCAAAAATGGGCAGTAGTTGAACAACATCACATCAAATAGATGAAAAAAGACTAGGTAACTAGATAACTATAGTAAGATTACGAAAGTATCAGGGGGCAGAAATAACGATGTGATGCTCTTTACAGAGATCTCAGCATTATAAAGTCAACTTTTAGTACACTGATATGGATATCTTTGTATCATTATTTTGATCGGTTTAACGATCTCAACTTGCTCCAACTCAACTCAACTGTCTCCATCGATGCTGTCGTCGGTAGGAGCTCCACACAATGCCACCAGGGTTCGCCATCTTTCTCTGTCTCTGCTGAGTTCTACCATCTCCTGTAGCCCTCCTCCCAGACCACTGACCTCAGTGATGTTGGCAATGTAGGATGTTGGTGGTCTGCCTCTTTTGCTTCTGCCCTCAACCTTACCTTGGAGAACTGTCGTCATCAGACTTGTTCTGTGTGTTTCTGTTTGCATGACCAATGTATGTCAGTCTTATCAATTTCAGCCAACATTTGTTTATCTGTGAAAATATCAGGAAGAAGAAAAAACAAGCAGTGTGAAGCACTTTCCGGCCCATCTCAACATTACACCTAACAGTCAAACTGAAATCACTGGTATGGATATCTGCGTATCATTATTTTGAGGTTTAACAAGAAGACTTTTTAAAAGTCCTCTTTTGGGGACTGAGAATGACCATAGAAGAGATGCGCGGTATCATGCAGGCAGGTTCCGCCAGGCAGCAGGTGACTGGGGCCATGATCTGGACGTTGTGTGTGCCTGACTGCACACTGTGCTGTAAGACAGACAGACAGGCTGTATGGAGCTGATAAGACGTCTTCCCTCCCCCACTACCTACCTACCTTCCTGCTAGGCTAGCTACCTCCTCTCCCTGAGGCTGCTCGGCTAGGCTAGTGTGGTGTAGCGTAGCGTAGTGTAGCGTAGTGTAGGCTGCATGACAGCTGGTCTGTAGGATCGTCTGCCCGCTTGCTTCCTAATTGCTAGTGTAGTCAGCCACTGAGCTCATTCATCCTTTCTGGGCTTATTTGATGTTTCGTTGGGTTTGTTTGTTTGTTGTTTGTTTTTTTGGTTGTTGTTGGGGTTTTTTTTGTTTAAACTTCACGAAGATCAGTACAAGAAACGTGAAACGGGGACCACAACATCAGACAATGAAAGCAGGATACAGACAATGGAAATGAGGTGCTTTCGCAAACCCCTTTGTTATCTCATACAGAGATCACATCACTAACGATGAAGTGAAAACCAGAATTAAAAACGCCATCGGGCCATATGAAGAGCTCCTGACTTCAGCGAAAAAACGCAAACTGAAGTTGTATGGGCATGGGCATGTCACACGAACATCTGGACTGGCCAAGACTGTCCTACAGGGAACAGTACAAGGAGGGAGACGAAGAGGCAGACAGAGAACACGATGGGAAGACAACATCAGAGAGTGGACTGGCCTTGAGTGGAACGATTTGCTGTGGAAAACTGAGAACCGCGAGGAGTGGAGGAAGCTGGTTGCAAAAATGTTCAGTGGTGCCCTAACGGTCTACAATACTAGGGTATAGGTAAATGACCCTAAAGAGGGCAGGTACCCATTGACAGCTGGGTGAACTGGGGAACTGTACTGAAGCCAAAGCGCGCAACCGTCGCCCATCCAAGTGGTAACCACGCTCAATGCTGCTTAACCTTAGCTTGAGGAAAGCGAGGGCTCTGACCACTGAGCTATCCTGTCCCCTATATGAACATAGTTATACATTTTGACAACTCATTCCTTTCTTGTCGTCATGCCCCTGAAACAACTATCAAACAGGAAGTCTGGATACTTCTATAGTAGCTCCGAATTTGTATCTGACTCTCCTGTGGGGAGGCCTGGAGCCTGTCAGTATAAATAGCATCCCCACCTTCTGCAGATGCTACTTACACTGATAGCCCCCCCCCCTCCCCACCCCCTCCCCACAGGGGAAAAGTACAATATCAACATTCACTTTTTTGTTGTTGTTTTTGTTGCTGCTGCTGCTGCTGCTGCTATTACTTCTGTGTTTTGTCATTAAAGTTCCGATTTTGTCAGTACACAAACGTTTCATGACAAAATCAAACTGAAACCAAAACATCAGCAACAATACCAGTCACTGAGCAAAACAACATGGTGTAACAACTCCACACACCCCCACCCCCACCCCAACCACCACCACCACCACCAGTGACGTCACTGGTCGCTGGGCCGAGATGACGATGATAACGTCACTTTGTGCCCCTCTGTAACACACTAGGTCTCCCTCCTCAGATCAGGCCAGCGAAGATGACGCAACAAGACCCCCAAACCCAAACAAGCAAACCCTCACTCACAAAAGTTCATCCAGTAAACTCAGAACACGACCTATATCACCCCCCCCCCCCCTCCCCCCTTCCCTCCCAATCTACAGCCTACACCTTGAAGTGATAGGCTATCACGTCGTCACACACCTGTCCCCCCTCCCTCCCCTCTCCTCACCCCCCCCCCCCCCCCCATCCCCCCCTTTCCCAAAGCCGCAGCTCTTTTGATACCCTCCCTTTATCTTCTGCTTGTAAACAACGCTGTCAAAACACTGCCTTCCTGTTTCTCATTGGCTACAACTTATCACAAACTGAACTGTCACTGTTTCTCATTGGTCCAAAGTTAGTTAGATATAATGGCGCCGAAACTCTCCTCATTTGCACCAATGAGAACAGATGTAAGTGTTGACCTAAGGGGGGAGGGGGGGGGGGGGGGGGGGAGGAGGATTTTTTCTTTCGTTTTTTTTTTTAAAGACAAGGGACGTAACTATCAAGTCTTAGAGATCATCGGCAGAAAAGTTCAGAGCCCTCAGAGTGCTGTAGTTGTGTGTGTGTGTTGTGTGTGTGTGTGTGTGTGTGTGTGTGTGTGTGTGTGTGTGTGTGTGTGTGTGTGTGTGTGTGTGTGTGAGAGAGAGAGAGAGAGAGAGAGAGATCGTAGGGAGGCAGAGAAGGGTGTGTGTGTGTGTGTGTGTGTGGTGTGTGTGTGTGTGTGTGTGTGTGTGTGTGTGTGTGTGTGTGTGTGTGAGAGAGAGAGAGAGAGAGAGAGAGAGAGAGAGGAGAGAGAGAGAGAGAGAGAGAGAGAGAGAGAGAAGAGAGAGAGATCGTGGGGAGACAGGAAGTGTGTGTGTGTGTGGAGAGAGAGAGAGAGAGAGAGAGAGATCGTAGGGAGGCAGAGAAGGTGGTGTGTGTGTGTGTGTGTGTGTGTGTGTGTGTGTGTGTGTGTGTGTGTGTGTGTGTGTGTGTGTGTGTGTGTGTGTGGTGTGAGAGAGAGAGAGAGAGAGAGAGAGAGAGATCGTGGGGGGACAGGGAAGTGTGTGTGTGTGTGTGTGTGAGAGAGAGAGAGAGAGAGAGAGATCGTGGGGAGACAGAGAAGTGTGTGTGTGTGTGTGTGTGTGTGTGTGTGTGTGTGTGTGTGTGTGTGTGTGTGTGTGTGTGTGTGTGTGTGTGTGAGAGAGAGAGGAGAGAGAGAGAGAGAGAGAGAGAGAGAGAGAGAGATCGTGGGGAGACAGAGAAGGGTGTGTGTGTGTGTGTGTGTGTGTGTGGTGTGTGTGTGTGTGTGTGTGTGTGTGTGTGTGTGTGTGTGTGTGTGTGTGTGTGTGTGTGTGTGTGTGTGTGTGTGAGATATCGTGGGGAGACAGAGGAGTGTGTATGTGTGTGTGCAATATCAAAGAGAGAGGAGAGAGAGAGAGGCAGAGACAGAGATAGAGACACAGAGAGAGAGATAGACATACAAAGACCGAGAGACCGAGAGACAGAGGAGTGTGCTTTGCCTTTCACGCTCCCAGGCGAAAAAAGCCTCTCTTCATTTTCATATGAAAATAATCGAATCAAGCTAATGGGGCAGAAGGACGCGGGGAGGGGGGGGGAGTGGGGGGGGGGGGGGGTGGAGAACACCGTCACTCAGGGATGCTGGCGCCTACCTTCCCCGCCCCCTCCACCACCACCCCCCCCCCCCCCCCTCCCCCTCCTCCCTCTTCCAGCCCCACTCTCCTCTCTCTCTCTCTCTCTCTCTCTCTCTCTCTCTCTCTCTCTCTCTCTCTCTCTCTCTCTCTCTCTCTCTCTCTCTCTCTCTCTCTCTCTCTCTCCATGTAGCGAAACTTGGCTAGCATCAGCAGCAGGAGCAGTAGCCTAGCACAAGCGGGGGCGCTATGCACACAGTTCGTACATTATAGGCTATATTATACGTGTATAAGAGGAGTAAGGATGGAGGGAAACAGGATTCTGAAGTAATAGAGGCTGGGATGGTCTCTTCTCTTCTCTTCTGCTCATCTCTTCTCTTCTCTCTTCTCTTCTCTCTTCTCTTCTCTTTCTCTTCTCCTCTCCTCTTCTCTCTTCTTTTTTCTTCTTCTCTTCTCTCTCTCTTCTCTCTCTTTTTCTTCTCTTCTCTTCTCCTCCTCTCCCTTCTTTTTTTCTTTCTTTTCTCTTCTCTTCTCTTCTCTTTCTCTCTTTCTTCTTTCTCTTTTCTCTTCTCTTCTCTTCTCTTCTCTTCCTCTTCCTTTCTCCTCTCTCTATTTTCTTCTCTCTCTTCTCTCCTTCCTCTCTTCTCTTCTCTTTCTCTTCTCTTCTCTTCTCTTCTCTTCTCTTTTTCTTCTCTTGTAATATGATATGTTCACGTATATAGTTGAACTGTTTAAACGTTGATCTCGCTAGAAAAGAGCCATCAAAATTACTGTTGACAAATCATCCTCATTAACAACATCTGACTACAAACAAGCAAATGTGAGGAGATGTGAGCTGGACACGGATCACAGTAAAGCTTCCCCCACAGTATACTAAAAGGTAACTTAGGTGTTCCATAGCCTAGCCTATGCCGTCGTTGAGGGAGCGAGGCATCAGAGACCTCAGCTTCTCCAGAGGCCAGCATATTGAGGGCGGCGCCCATCTCCTCTCCCTCGCTGCTATACCTTCCCTGACCCTAAAGAGTGCAGGTAGCCATTTACAGCTAGGTAAACTGGGGGACTGTACTGAAGCCAAGGCGCGGCAAACGGTCACCCATCCAAGTGGTAACCACGCTCAATGCTGCTTAACCTTAGCTGGGGGAAAGCGAGTGCTCTGACCACTGAGCTATCCTGTTCCTGCACTAAGTGTCGTAAACCTGTGTGCAGCATCAAAGTTCTCCACCAGGACCCCACACTTCTTTCTGTTTTTGTTGTGGCTAAAATCCGCTCTTTTGTTTGCTTAAGCAAGTCTACACACAGCCTGTGAAGACAAATGTGGCGCCAATCCTGGTCTACACGTTGTTCATGAAGAAAAGCAGTTAGCAAGGTTCCGCAGGTAACATTCTTGGGAATGATGATCTTATTTTAGACAAAAGACAAAACACACTGTGGCCACAACAACAACAACAGAACACAGCACAACAGAACACAGCACACAAGAGAACACACCACAACAACAGAACACATCACAACAACAGAACACATCACACAACAGTCATCAGGCAGACATGCTAGCACCAGTAGCAGGAGAGGACACTCCATTTAAGTTCAAACTGGATTTTGCTAGGCTGCACACCACATTTATTTCTTGCCACTTTTCCATCTGTTTTCCTACATCACTCTTGCACTCATACATCACGTACTAAGGCATCCACAGATTTTTTTTAACACTGCATTCATACCTTACGTACTAAGGCATCCACAGAATTTTGTTTTTAAAACACCGCATTCATACCGCACGTACTAAGGCATCCACAGAATTTTTTTTAAATTCCACTTTTGTGATTGACTAGTCTCTGTCTTAAAACTCATGTGGCTTTGCACCAATTCGGTACGTTTGAATTTTTGTTTCAGCGAACACTGTATCCCCCTCACTCTTTTGTCGTCTGCTAGCTTCCTTACCTCAATGTCCATGCGCGGGGTCAACACTTATAAGAACACAAGCTATCCTCATTTGATGATTATTTCCAACTTTCTGCTGGCTACCTGGTATTGCTCTATGTGCTCAATCCCCAAAACAGGTACACAGTGCATTTTTTCATGCTTGTAAACGTTCTGTGAAAATCATCAGCATATTTGTTCCTGACTAGCACTGTACAAAAGATACTACGTGAAGCTAAAGGTAGAGTGTAGCCTGAAGATCAAGAATTTCCATAAAAGAAAGACAGGTGGCTAATAGGGCACTATAGCCATACTCTGAGGGGTCACAGGCTCCTGGTCAGTCAGCTATAGCCTGGGTCTAACCTGTGTAAGCCACTGGCCGTGGTGCTGATGACCAGTCAGCTATAGCTGGGTCTAACCTGTGCAAGCCACTGGCCGTGGTGCTGATGACCAGTCAGCTATAGCTGGGTCTAACCTGTGCAAGCCACTGGCCGTGGTGCTGATGACCAGTCAGCTATAGCTGGGTCTAACCTGTGCAAGCCACTGGCCGTGGTGCTGATGACCAGTCAGCTATAGCTGGGTCTAACCTGTGCAAGCCACTGGCCGTGGTGCTGATGACCAGTCAGCTATAGCTGGGTCTAACCTGTGCAAGCCACTGGCCGTGGTGCTGATGACCAGTCAGCTATAGCTGGGTCTAACCTGTGCAAGCCACTGGCCGTGGTGCTGATGACCAGTCAGCTATAGCTGGGTCTAACCTGTGCAAGCCACTGGCCGTGGTGCTGATGACCAGTCAGCTATAGCTGGGTCTAACCTGTGCAAGCCACTGGCCGTGGTGCTGATGACCAGTCAGCTATAGCTGGGTCTAACCTGTGCAAGCCACTGGCCGTGGTGCTGATGACCAGTCAGCTATAGCTGGGTCTAACCTGTGCAAGCCACTGGCCGTGGTGCTGATGACCAGTCAGCTATAGCTGGTCTAACCTGTGCAAGCCACTGGCCGTGGTGCTGATGACCAGTCAGCTATAGCTGGGTCTAACCTGTGCAAGCCACTGGCCGTGGTGCTGATGACCAGTCAGCTATAGCTGGGTCTAACCTGTGCAAGCCACTGGCCGTGGTGCTGATGACCAGTCAGCTATAGCTGGGTCTAACCTGTGCAAGCCACTGGCCATCACACCACCCTGCCTGCCTTCTGCCTTCAGCCCAGCTGTTGGTCTGGCTTCAGCAGCACCCTAAGTTATTTCAACAGCAAGGATGACTACTACCTCCTCCCCAGAGAAAAGACCACGCAACAGTATTTGTGAGGCTGAGGACTGGACACTGCAGACTCAGACATCACATGTTCACCAAGTTCCACATTGTCAGTGATTCTGAGGAGTGCCCCTGTGGCGGCACTTCTCCCATGACAGTGGAGGAACACTTCCTCCTCCAGACCTGTCCCTCCAACACACCAAAACCTGAGAACAGACCGATATCTGACCTACTGACCTGCCGATGAGGGACAAGCTCTTCGGACCCCTGGAGGGCCTTCAGCGCAACACGGCAGCATTTGTCAGGGCCTCAGGAGTTGCTGTCTGAGCGTTCGACGAAGAAGAAGAAAGAGATGTATACATCGTTTGAATGCATTGTTATTGTATGGATACATGTACTGCGATGGAGAGAAAGGCCAAAAAGGTCAAAAACACACACACACACACACACACACACACATACATACACACACATACGCACACATACACATACTCAGAGTCAGTAAGACAGACAGACAGACAGACAGAACGGGGATGGGCATATATATATATATATATATATATATATATATATATATATATATATAATATATATATATAATTTTATATATATCCCAGTACCCAGGTATGTCAACTTTCATTTCAGAAAAATCATTGTGCTCTCAAGTTTTCTTGGCCGTAAAACAGCATTATTCAATAATGGCTGAACAGACAGTGTCATAAAAGAAAACCACGTAGACATCGCAGTCATCAACACTGACGTCAACCGGTCATACTTAATATGACGTAAAACTTGTCTTCAGCTTTCGCCACGTCGGGACAACGAATATGTATCACCTAGTTTTTGAAAATGGAATCAAAATCAATCTTTATCAGAACCCTCTGGAAACAACCATGAAAAGACGGTAAAAACCCAGAGGCCGAAATCCCCTCTCGGAGGTAGGACTGAAGGAAGAGAGGTTAGCCTGTACATCAGCATTTCCAGCAATGCTGCTGGCGCCAAAGCCTCGCCTTTTATTGTCTGGCGGCACAAGGGGGTTATGGTGGTGGTGGTGGTGGTGGCTGTATTATCATCTTTTTTCTTTTAAAGTGCAAAACACAGCGAGAGAGAGAGAGAGATTGAGAGAGAGAGAGAGAGAGAGAGAGAGAGAGAGAGAGAGAACAAAAAACTTATTCTGGCACAGAGAGAGAGAGAGAGAGAGAGAGAGAGAGAGAGAAATCGAAAAAACTTATTCTGGACAAGAGAGGGAGAGAGAGAGACAGAGAGAGAGAACAAAAAACTTATTCTGGCACACACACAGAGAAAGAAGAGAGAAAGAGAGAGAGAGAGAGAGAGAGAGAGAGAGAGAGAGGAGGAGAGGAGAGAGAGAGAGGAACAAAAAAAACTTATTTCGGCAGAGAAACCGGGCTCTTGTCTAAAGCAAGGCTTTGAAAAGGGAGAACAAACCAATAAAACTTGATCACATTCCGGTGAAGAAAAGAGAGAGTAGTAAACATTATAGTCAGAGTGGGGGGGGAGTGAGGGAGGAGGGGGGCACCATAATTCAGCAGACAATTTGTCGAACGGCAGACATGATCACGATTGAACAGGTATGCAGCCAACACCAGACAAAAAAGAAATACAGAGTTTTTGTCAGATCGTAGAGAGACTGGCACTTCTGTGGATCGATCGGTGGTCTAGAGGTAACGCGCCTGCCTAGAAAGCGAAAAAACCGGGTCGGAAGTGTGCGGTGGTTCGAATCCCGTTTGGGCACGAAACTTTTCCTCCATCCATTAGACCATGAGTGGTGGTCTATGTTCTAGTCTTTCGGATGAGACGATAAACCGAGGTCCCGTGTGTTACACAAAATTATTTAGCCCACGTAAAAGAACCCACGGCAACAAAAAGAGTTGTCCCTGGCAAAATTCTGAAGAAAAAAGCCACTCTGGTAGGGAAACAAATTATAGTTGCAGACAGGAAAAAGAAAAAAAAGGGTGGCGCTGCTCTTGTGGCGACACGCTCTTCCCGGGAGAGAGCAGCTCGAATTTCACGCATAGAAATCTGCCTTGACTTAAAGTGTTATCAAAATGAAATTTTTTTAAAAATGATAAATGAATAATAAATAAAATAAAATAAAAGATAAATAAATCGAACAAAAATAAAATAATATAAAATAAAAGATTATAGAGAGAATGGCACTTTCAGACCAACGAAGACTGCTACATCCACACATCGTCATTCCTTCCAAAGTACCTGTGCCATAGCTTTCATCTACAGACATATCTTGACAAGGCTGGGGAGGAGGGAACTGGGAGGGGGGGGGGGGGATGGACTAGACTGGTGGTTAGAACGTTGAGCGGGCCATCTGAGGGCTTGGGTTCGAGCCACTACTGAATCGTCTGCCCCTGGAGTGAACATCAGTGCCGACTCCACTCCACTCCACTCCATTCCACTCCACTCCCCTCCACTCCCCTCCACTCCACTCCACTCCACTCCCGATCCCTGACAGTCCTTCAGAATGAGGAGACTATAAACCGAGGTCCTGTGTATGAGCGCACGCAGAACATCTTGCGCGCACGTTAATTCCCGTTCTGCTATTAAGAAGAGTAGGTGGCGGCGTGACGGTAGGAATGGATGACAAATTAAACAACACACACACCACATCCTACATCATAGAACATACACACACTCAAGCATACTCACCACACACTCACACAAATCCACAACACACACAACCTCACACACAGCAAAACATCAATGCAAACACACACACACACAAGCAAACTCACACACACTCACACAAACACTACACATACACACCTACACACACAACAAACTCAAACACACACACACACACACACACACACACACAAGCAAACACACACACACACACACAACACACACAACAGAACACTCTACGCACCTACACAGACACAACAACACACACACACACACACCTACACACACAACACCTACAACACACACACCTACACACACACACCTACGCACACACACCTACACACACACACACACCACACACACACACCTACACACACACACACACACACACACACACACACCTACACACACACACACCTACACACACCTACAACACACACACACTACAAACACACCACACCTACCACACACACACACCACTACAACACACAACCTACACACACACACCTACACACACCACACCTACACACTACACACACACACCTACACACACACCTACACACACACACACTACACACACACACCACACACACACCACACACACACACCTACATACACACCACACATACACACACACACACACAACACACACCTACACACACACCTACACACACACACCACACACACACACAAACACACACACAAACACACACACACAAACACACACACACACACACACACACACACACACACAAGAAAAACAAGCACACCGGGTGTTGTCGTGTTTTAGACATAATCCCTGAAGTCGGAATGCAGCTGTGGGTATGCGCAATGATGGGCAAACAGCCGCATAGTACAATTATACGCAATATTCTCACTATTGGTCAGTAAACCACGGAGCCTCCAGTCGAAGAATGGAAAAAAACATAACAAAACAAAACATCCAGGAAGGTGGCAGGATGGTTAAGACGTTCACCTGCCAACACGTAAACCGTGAGGATCTGGGTTCGATTCCCAGCCTCGCCCTTTCTTCCCAGTTTGACCAAAAAAATCGAACTGAATGTCAAAGTCCTTCGGATGATGCTATAAACCGAGGCCCCGTGTGCGAACGCATGCAGAACATCTTGCGCACACGTTAAATCCTGTTCCGCTTTTCGAAAGAGTGGTCCATTGTGTGCCGGTGGGAACAGATGACAAAATTTACAAAACCGCATACACACGGGGACTAGATGTAAAAAAAAAAAAAAAAGCACATAAGTGCTTATTCCATTATCCTCGATATAAAAGAATAAATAAAATAAAATAAAATCCAGACATCATGACGACAGTTTTCTTTTGTTTTTTTTTCCCCGTTCCTCGACTAGAGCAGCGAGGTTCACCAGTGGCGAGGTTTTGACTGGGGGACCGTTTGTAACCGCCTCTAAGGTAGCTGCATTTCGACTTCGGGAATGGGTATCTGAACACGACACCTGTGTGCAATGTGTTTTCAGAAGGAAAAAATATTGTTAAAATTCCTACCGCCACGAAATCGCCTACTTTTTGGAAAGGCGGGACAGGGTTTTTAAGGTATCGGCAAGATGTTCTGCGTGTATTCGCAGTGTTCATCTGTAGTTTCATGTAGGTCACAAACCTCATTTGGAAAACTGACCTTAAGTAAATTATAATGTATTTTCAGGTCCTCTTTGGCATCTTCATGTTCTTCTTCTTCTTCTTCTCCTTTAAATTCTTCTTCTTCTTCTTCTTCTTCTTCTTCTTCTTCTTTTTACTCTTCTTCTTCCTCTTCTTCAAATTCTTCAAACTCTTCTTCGTCCTCTTCAAATTCTTCTTCTTCTTCTTCTTCTTCTTCTTCTTCTTCTTCAAATTCTTCTTTCTTCTTCTTCTTCAAATTCTTCAAATTCTTCAAATTCTTCTTCTTCAAATTCTTCAAATTCTTCTTCTTCTTCGCAAATCTTCGCAATTCTTCTTTTCAAATCTTCGCAATTCTTCTTCTTCTTTTTCAATTCTTCTTCTTCGCAATTCTTCTTCGCAATTCTTCTTCTTCGTCGTCGTCTTCTTCTTCTTCTTCTTCTTTTTCATCTTCACAATTATTCTTCTTCGCAATTCGTCTTCTTCTTCGCGATTCTTCCTCTTCTCTTCTTCTTCTTCTTTTTCATCTTCTTTTCCTCCTCCTGCTCCTCTTCATCCTCTTCCTCCTCCTTCATCTTCTTCTTCTTCTTCATCCTCCTCCTCCTCCTCCTCCTCCTCCTCCTCCTCCTCCTCCTCCTCCTTCTCCATCATCTTCTTCTCTCTTTCTTTCTTTCACTCCTATAATGGGCCTTTTCACGTGAGCTACTTATCAGGCAGCATTCAGCCTTCCTTCCTTCTTTCTTTCTTTCTTTCTGTTTTTATTTTATTTCCTGTATAAAAGCCTTTTACCTTGCACTACAGTTCCACTTCTGAGGGGTCATTGGGTGCAGACTCCTGTCCCCTTTAAACCGTAAAGCTGATTACAGAGATGATGGCAAAAATTATGTGTGAGTGCGTGTGCTTGGAGAGAGGGGGGAAGGGGAGGAGGGGAGGAAAGGGAGTTCGAAGATGGGGGGGAGGTTAATGTGTTCTTGTGGGTGTATGACAGCAGGGGAGATGAGAATAGGGTGTGTAACGGCAAGATGTGGGTCGGTGGTCTAGAAGCAACGCACCTGCCTTGAAAGAGAGAAGTTGAAGGTTCGATCTCTGTTTATGCAAC
Organism: Rapana venosa; assembly: GCA_028751875.1. Classification (NCBI taxonomy): domain Eukaryota; kingdom Metazoa; phylum Mollusca; class Gastropoda; order Neogastropoda; family Muricidae; genus Rapana; species Rapana venosa. The sequence continues at coordinate 8,284,831 of CM054158.1, forward strand.
CTTCTCTTCTCTCTCTCTCTCTCTCTCTCTCTCTCTCTCTCTCTCTCTCTCTCTCTCTCTCTCTCTCTCTCTCTCTCTCTCTCTCTCTCTCTCTCTCTCTCTCTCACTCTCTCACTCACTCTCGCATACTGTTTTGGGAATTATATATTGGATATTATCTCTGAAATACACACACACACACACACACACACACACACACACTCTGTCTCTCTGTCTCTCTCTCACCTTTTATCGTCTTGCTTATAGTTGTAGTATATCCTGATGAAGGATTCATATTTTTATATTTTCAATACTTTATTGGACTTGCCTCTGTACTTAAGTTTTAATGAGTGCCCTATTTCAATACAGGGGACGGGATAGCTCAGTGGTCGGAGCACTCGCTTTCCCCCAGCCAAGTTAAGCAGCGTCGAGCGTGGTTACCACTTGGATGGGTGACCGTTTGCGCGCCTTGGCTTCAGTACAGTTCCCCCAGTTCACCCAGCTGTAAATGGGTACCTGCCCTCTTTAGGGTCAGGGAAGGTAAAGCAGCGAGGGAGAGGAGATGGGCGCCGCCCTCAATATGCTGGCCCCTAGAGAAGTGAGGTCTCTGACGCCTCGCTCCCCTACGACCTTATAGGTTATGGGACTCCTTTACCTTTACCTTACCTATTTCAATATCTTATAATTATGTGTAACAAGTATGTGTACCATTTGACAATGTGTGGATGTTTATCTTTATGACTTATTAAGTTTGGTTGTGTTATTTTTCTTGGCTCTGTTGTTGTTCTTGTTCTTGTTGTTGTTGTTTGTCTGTTTTTCTCTTTTTATCATCTTTTGTTGGTTTGTTTTTTCCTTCTCTTTTGTTTATTTGTTTGTTTTGGTTAGGGTTTTTTGGGGGGTGGGGGTGGGGTATTTTTAGGGTTTTCTTTTATTTGCTTGCTTTGGGGGGGGGGGGGGGGGGGTTGTTGGGGGGGAGCTGTTTTGAAAAGGGTTATTTTCCCTTGTTTTTATTGTGAGACTGTATAAGTATTGGGTTATTATTATTAAGATGTATCCCTAACGGGCGGGGAGTGGATGTAAAAAAGCACATGTGTGCTTATTCATTATCCTCGAAATAAAAGAATTTGTCATTGTCATTGTCTCTCTCTCTCTCTCTCTCTCTCTCTCTCTCTCTCTCTCTCTCTCTCTCTCTCTCTCTCTCTCTCTCTCTCTCTCTCTCTCTCTCTCTCTCGCTCTGTGTGTGTGTGTGTGTGTGTGTGTGTGTGTGTGTGTGTGTGTGTGTGTGTGTGTGTGTGTGTGTGTGTGTGTGTGTGTGTGTGTGTGTGTTGTGTTGTGTGTGTGTGTGTGTGTGTGTGTGTGTGTGTGTGTGTGTGTGTGTGTGTGTATGTGTGTGTGTGTGTGTGTGTGTGTGTGTGTGTGTGTGTGTGTGTGTGTGTGTGTGTGTGTGTGTGTGTGTGTGTGTGTGTAAGAATTAATAACGACTATACAGATTTTTTCCATTGTCCTACTGGAGTTCGCCAAGGTTGTGTTCTTAGTCCGACCCTTTTTTCACTGTTTAGAAATAACTTAGCTCATCATATTAATGAATTTGGTGTTCATGGTATTCAGCTTCTCCCAACTGTGACTGAATTGTTTATTCTCTTATTCGCTGATGATGTAGTGTTGTTGTCAACCACTCCCAGAGGATTGCAGACTCAACTGAATTATCTAAAAACTTGTTGTGATAAATTAAAACTTAGAGTTAATCAAGAAAAGACTACGGTTATGGTTTTTAGAAAAGGTGGACACCTATCAAAAAATGAAAAATGGTTTTATGATGGTGTTTTTGTGGAAGTGGTAAACAGTTGCACTTACCTTGGATTTACATTTACAACAAAACTCAGTTGTAAACTTGGAACTGCTGCGTTTGTTACAAAAGGAAAAAGAGCGTTGTATATTTTAAGTAGAGCTTATTCAAAATGCAAAGAAATGACACAAAAACTTTCTTCAAGATATTTGATGCCAAAGTGCAGTCGATATTGTTAAACTCCTCTGAAGTCTGGGGAGTTAATAGACTCGATAACCTTGACAAAGTACACCTTTTAGCTTGCAAGCGATATCTGGGTGCACCTTTGAAAACGCCAAACAAATTAGTGTACAGTGAGCTAGGCAGATATCCTCTTTTCATCAACACAACTGTCAGATCTGTGAAGTATTGGCTGCGTTTACTGCAGATGGAAGCAGACAGACTTCCAAAACAATTTTATCAGATGCTTTTGTCTTTGGATAATCGGGGTCAGGTCAGTCAGAGAAGTTCTCTGCTACTGCTACTGGTATCCATGTAACCCAGTACAACCTGTCGCATGTGGGGGAGGAAACCCCAATAGAAAAAACCCAAAACATATGGAGACTTGGAGAGGAGATTGGCGCCACCAAGGAATATCCTAAGCCCACAGAAAAAACATGAAAGACAAATGCAAAGCCGAAATGATACCGGATCGGTCGAGGCCCGGGTTACCAACGACCGCGCTTTCCATTGATCAACACCAGGGTGGAAGTGACAAGTCAGCTACTGGAGTTAAAACATTACTTAAGCTCCCTAGAGAACAAATCACCATTGGTACATGGAACGTCCGTACACTCTACCAGTGCGGAAAAATCAAAGAACTAGAGTATGAGCTTAGCGATATAAATGGGACAATTATTGGACTAGGAGAAGTGAGATGGACAGGATTTGGTGAGACATTGACTGAAGAAGGCAACAAGAATCTGGTACAGTGGCCAAGAGAAACATCACCAACATGGAGTGGCATTTATTGTCAGAAAGGAAGTAGTGGGGTGCATTATCAGCTGTACACCGGCTTCCAGCAGGATTATCAGCATCCGGGTGTCGGCCAAGCCCAAGAACATCACATCATACAAATCTATGCACCATCATCTGACCATACAGATGAAGAAGTAGAAGAATTTTATGAAGATCTTGAAGTGACCATTAAGAAAATACCCAAGAAGGACATCATCATCATCCAAGGGGATTTTAACGCCAAAGTAGGTCCTGACTCTTACAACCAATGGGCCGGAACAGTTGGTCAGTTTGGAACTGGGGAGACCAACGACAGGGGACTACGTCTGCTGGAGTTTGCCTGCACCCACAGACTTACCATTGCCAATACCCTCTATCCCCACAAGCAGTCAAGGAGGACAACCTGGCATGCGCCAAACGGCAAGATCCATAACCAAATAGATTTTATCTTAACACCACGGCGCTTCAAATCCAGCATCAACAGAGCCAGAACAAGAACATACCCTGGAGCTGACATAGGCAGCGACCACGACCTTGTGCTGCTGGTATTCAAAATGAAGCTGAAGAAAAACAAACAGCTGCAAAACCCACGTATCAAATTTGACGTGGACAAACTGAAAGATCCAGATGTCGAGGAGGTCTTTCCAAGCTAAGCTGGCGGACGTTTTGCGGCATTAACCCTCCTGGACAATGACATCAATGACTCACCAACAACTTCAATGAGGCAGTCCGAGAAACAGCAGAGGAGGTACTCGGTCGTCAGAGGAATAAACACCAGCCATGGACTACCAATGACATCTTGGACCTCTGCGATACAAGAAGAGCACTGAAACCAACCAGGTCTTCCAACCCTAAAGAATACCGGGAGGCCAACAATCTCGTGAAGAAGTCAATGTTAAAGGCCAGAGAGAAGTGGATCAGTGATACAATGTGATGAGATCGAAAAACAATGAAAGTGGGCAACAGTAAAAAGGCATACGACACCCTGAAGAAACTCACAAAACCACTTCAAACCAAATCAATCAGTCATTGAAGACAGCTCCGGAACCTCCTCACAGAAAGCTCAGCTGCATTGAACAGGTGGTCTGAATATTGTCAAGAACTGTACAACTACCCAATACAACCTGACAAGAGCATAATAGAAGAGAAAGCAGCAACATCAAGAGCACCCTCGCCATTACCTATACTGAGGGAAGAAGTGGAAGAAGCCATCCGCAGCTTACAGTAGGAAAGTCCCAGGAGCAGACAACATACCAGCAGAGCTGCTCAAGCATGGTGGCGAAAGAGTCATCACACATGTTACAGCTATCTGTCAGAAGATTTGGGAGACAAAACAGTGGCCACAGAATGGACACAACCACTCATCATACCCCTGCCCAAGAAGGGGAATTTACGCCAATGCCAAAACTATAGAACAATCAGCCTCATCAGCCACGCCAGCAAGATCATGCTCAAAGTTATTTTGAATCGACTAAAGAAGGAGGCAGAAGAACACCTTGCAGAGGAACAAAGCTGGTTCAGGCAGGCAGGAGCACAATCGAACAGATTTTAACTGCCACACATGATGGAAAAACATCTCCAACATCAGAGAGACCTGTTCCACAACTTCATCGACTTCAAGAAGGTTTCGACAGAGTATGGCACGAAGGCCTGTGGCAGTCCTCAGAATGTTTGGCATTGAAGAAGGACTAGTGCAATCCATCAAGCACTATACAACACTGCAAGCAGTGCAAGTCTTCTGACAATAGGTCGGAGACTACTTCAAAACCACATTTGGGTTTCCGACAAGGATCCGTTATCTCCAGTCTGTTCAACTGTTCTTGGAAAAAATCATGAGAGAACCTCATGACTTCCACTCTACATCTATTTGGGGCAGACCCCTCACAACTTACGTTTGCGATGACATTGACTCATGGCGGAATAACACAGAGCTGCAAATCTTACGACCAGACTTGAGAAAAAGAGTGGAGATATGGGATGAGGTGAGCCGGAGAAAGTAAAAGTAACTTTTGAACACACAGCAAAGCACCGCTAAAAATTTACATAACGGCCAAAACAATGGAGAGGTAGATGCTTTTAAAATACCTCGCGCTCACTCACAAAGGAGGCGATCGACGACAGAAATCAAAGTCAGAATAGCCATGGCAACAATCTTCATGACAAAACTCACCACCATATTGAAAAGTAAAAAGATCAGTTTCCCAAAACAAACTAAAAGCTTAAAGCCCTAATTCAGTAATCTGTGTACGGGAAATGAAACTGACATTGACTGCTGAAACAGCAAAGGAATCATCATCGAAACAAAATGCCATAGAAAACTACTGGCATATCTTGGAGAGAACGAAAGACCAATGAATTGTCAAAAAATCAAAAAAACACAGCTGGCAGTCCAAGAACCCCTTCTCACCATCGTCAAGAAGAAAAAGCTACGGTCGGCCACGTCACCGCCACAAACACTTGCCAAAACAGTACTGCAGGGAACACTCGAAGGTGCAGAAGGAGGGAAAGACAGAAAAAAGTCATGGATGGACAACATAGAGAATGACCAGATAATACTTTGGCACACTGCGCAGACCGAGACCGAGATGGAGGAGGAGCTTACCAGGCATCGTCTTTATGTTCCCCCCGACCGCCCAAGGTCAGGTCTGATAGATGAATCGGGTAAAAAATGGGTTGACAGTATTAAGGACAATGTAATTTGCACAGGTTTTCAGTTGATGGTGAACCCAAGTACCAGTAATGAACGCAGTTTTTAAGTGAGTTCAAACAGAGATTAGTAGATATATTCAGCAGAATGCACCCCCCAGGGGGAAAAAAAAAGAAATTTAAACCAAAAAAATTTTTTTTTAAAAAACCCCCCACATTTTAAACTTTTTTTTCCCCCAAACAATACAGGGAAACCCCCAAAACCGGGCCCCCCCAAAAAAAACCCCCACCCCCCAAAAAAACAAAAAAAAAAACAAAACCCCAACCAAAAACAACCACAAAAATTTTTTTTTCAAAAAAACACACAAAAACCCCCCCCCAAAACCCCCCAACCCCCCCCCCCCAGCTTACCTCAAACCAAAACCTAGGGAAAAAAAAAAAAAACCCCTTTTAAAACAAACCCCCAAAAAAAAAAAACCCCCCCCCAAAAAATTTTTTTCAAATTTTTAAAACCCCCCCCCCCCCCCCCCAAAACCCCCCCCCAAAAAACCCCCCAAAAAAAAAATCAAACATCAACCCCCCCCCCCCCCCCCCTCCCCCCCCCCCCCCCCCCCTTCCCCCACCCCCCCCCCCCCTTTCCCCCCCCCCCCTTTTCCCCCCCCCCCCCCCCCCTTTACCCCCCCCCCCCTCCCTTACTCCCCCCAAAGGGGGGAAAACAGAACAAGTCTGGATGGACAAAATCAGAGAAGGGACCGATGAATACTCGGCACACTGCGCAACCGGGGCCCGAGAGGGTGGAGGGGTTTAAACCAGGCACGTCTTTATTTTCCCCCCCACACCCCCCCAAGGTCAGGTTATAGATGAATGGGGTAAAAAATGGTGGGTGACAGTATTAAGGAAAATTTTTATTACACAGGTTTTCAGTTGAGGGGAAACCAATCCCAAAATGAACCTTTTTTTTAAGTAGTTCAAACAAAATTATAATAATTCAGCAGGAATGCATCCACCCTACGTGATGGGGTAATATGAAATATAAGAACGTTTTTAAAAGTCTTGGAAAAAAACGATATTTTTTTATGCATTGATATAGTATGTTTTTAGAGTCGCGTTTTCACATGTAAGACTTGGTGTATACCTATAAACTGCAATATGCATAGGTACAGTGAAAACCCGATGGATAAGCAATGTGCATGTGGTTTTCAAGAAGAAAATGAACGGCATTTCTTACTCACTTGTCCATTATATAATGACATGAGAGAAAAGTTCCTTAAATATTTTCTTGATTTACCTCTGTCAAGACTGCTAGATGGAAAGAGCGAAGATGTCTGTGGCCATGTCAGTAAATATGTGTTTCATGCTATTAGAAGAAGACAGGCTATTCTTGAAAGTTAGGTCATCTTCAGTCTCAACACCTCCAACCCCACCACTTTCCGAATGTTAACTTGAGG